>CM076851.1:94726030-95038530 GCA_039519185.1 Astragalus membranaceus
CACCTAAAAAGTTAAAAAACAAAAACCAAGGCAGAACTACGTAGCTCTGAGTTCTCCATTGTACCGGGAGATACGTAGGAGCGGGTCGTTACCCCCGTCGAGCTCTTTTCTAAAAAACTCTCTTTTTCCCCCTCTTTATATAAGCTTTCCATTAATTTCCCACCCATCTTCAAATAAGAATAAAATAGGCAAATCTAGGTGTTCTTCAAATCAAACATTAAAACCACACAATTTAATTAGAGGTTCCCTTTCAGTAGAAAGGAGGAATGGGGTGCTAATACCTTCCCCATTCCTAACCGACCCCCGAACCCATATCTCTATTTTTCAAAAGACCACCCGCCTTTTGTAAAAGACTTTTTTCTAATGTTTTGGTCTAAAAACTAAAATATTAGTGGCGGCTTCACAATTTTTTACGTTGTACATTGAAGAACCCTAAACGGGATTTTTCGGGGTACAACAAGGACTTCCTGCTTTGTGATGTTTACCAAGTCATACCAATTATCACCATAGACAGAGACACCAGAGAGAAGGATGTTTAGACCACTAGCCAACAGTTTGGGGGTGACCACCATAGTAGTTCGTTTCACTTGAGTGGTGAAGCTTGTTTTGTCTTTGCTCACATTAATGCACCCATAGAATTCCCTTATGAGGTCAGTGAAGATAGATTCCTCTTGAGACAAGAGATTGCCCCATCCTTGTCTAGCAATGTGAGGAGATAAATCGTAACCAGAGTTTTTCATTTCCTCCAACAGATAGATTCTCCCAGTTAGAATGCTTCTTTTTTTCCATTTCTCATGATCATATTCTTGAGAAGGTTGAATTTCTTCAAGTTTCTCATCCATTTCTGTTTGATCATTTTCCTCATTCTGGGTTTCTTCTTCATCAACCATCTTTCCTTTTTCCTTGCTTGCACTGTATTTGACTTTTATTTTGGGTTTCTTTGAGGAGGGTTGAGCGAGAGAACCAGTGCTGCGTTTGCGAGCAGAAGCAAGTTTGGAAGTTTCCATCAACTCATAGATGTTTGTTTCAGCATCAGTTTCGTTAATAACGATGGGTTTGTCTTTCTTAGAACCAGGTCCCTTCATTGTCTTTAAAGAACATGATTTGATCCTAGAGGATCTTCGTGACGGTGTGAGAGAGGTTCTAGTTGATTTCGATTCTGAAGGTGTTGGATTTGACGAGGGAACGAGAGGAGGGAGGGAAGATTCCTCTTTGGATTCCTGTTGCATTTGGTCAAATTGAGGATTTTGGTTCAAGGGAATGTTTGGGATTTTAGTTCTCGCCGTTTCAGTGTTTTGAGCGAAGGGAAGAAAGAGAGATGAGGGAGTAGGAATGGAACAGAGTGTTTGGTAAAAGAAACTATTGGAGATGATGAAGAGAGATGTTGATTAGATAGTATAGTGTGCGCGCAGAGAGTGGGTAAGGATAAAGGCTAGCAATAGCTGTTGGGAATGGACGGTTTTCATTTATAAAGTGACATAACTACAGTGGCTGTTTTAATTTTAAAATTAAAACTGATCACGCTGCTTCACCAACGGTTTCCTAAAACTTTCAACCTACTCAATTAAATTTTCTCAAGTGAACCATCTCATTACTTGAGAAGGTTGGGGTTTTTGACAATAACTATATTCATAGGGACATTTTGAAATGTGCAAAGCCTCTTTCATAAAACTGTAACTTTCTTCTAATAGAGGCTTGGTAAAAATATCAGTTAATTGATGCTTGGTGTCAATAAAAATTATTTTCACATCTTTTTTCTGAACATGATCACGAATAAAATGATGCTTAATATCAATATGTTTGGATCTTGAATGTGTTGAATGGGATTTTTTGATAAATTGATGGCACTAGTATTGTCACAATAAATGGGAATACATGTGTACCTTAAAGAGTAGTCTTCCAATTGATTCTTGATCATAGCACTTGTGAACAACACCTAGCAGCAAATACATATTCTGCTTCAGTTGTTGAAAGAGCAATTGAACTTTGTTTTCTACAAGACCAAGAGATTAAGGATTCTCCCAAAAATTGACAAGAGCCACTAGTGCTTTTTCTGTCAATCTTATCACCAGCATAATCAGCATTACAGTAACCAATTAGATCAAAATGAGTATTTTTCTTGTACCATAATCCAGTACTTGTGGTTCCAAATAAATATCTGAAAATTCTTTTCACAGCAGTAAGATGAGATTCTTTTGGAGAAACATGAAATCTAGCACATAGGCCAACTGAAAACACAATATTTGGTCTACTGGCAGTTAGGTGCAATAGTGATCCTATCATACCTTTTTATTCCTTCTCAAATACTGGTTTTCCCTCTTCATCCTTCTCAACTTGAGTGGAAGGATGCATAGGTGTTGCCATGGCCTTTGCCTCGTTCATTTTATATTTCTTGAGAAGGTCTTTAATGTATTTTTCTTGAGGAATGAACATACCTTCATCAAGTTGTTTTATTTGCAATCCAAGAAAGAATCTTAACTCACCCATCATACTCATTTCAAACTCACTTTTTATAAGATTTCCAGAATCTTTGCATAGTTTTTCATTTGTTGATCCAAAAATGATATCATCTACATAAATTTGAACAATCAACAATTCTTTATTAAGAGATTTTTTGAACAATGTAATATCAATTTTTCCTCTTGTAAAGTTATTTTTGATCAAGAAGCTACTCAACCTTTCATACCAAGCTCTAGGAGCTTGCTTGAGCCCATATAGAGCTTTAGTAAGTTTGAAAACATGACTGGGTTTCTTTTGATCAACAAAACCAGAAGGTTGATTGACATATACTTCTTCATTTAAAAAACCATTTAGAAAAGCACTTTTCACATCCATTTGAAATAGTTTCAAGTTTTTGTGAGCAGCAAATGCAAGTAGAATTCTAATAGCTTCTAACCTTGCTACAGGAGCAAAGGTTTCATCAAAGTCAATACCTTCCGTTTGATTGTACCCTTGAGCAACTTGCCTTGTTTCTCACCACCTTACCATTTTAATCTAGCTTGTTTTTGAACACCCATTTGGTTCCTATGACTGACTGATGCTTGGGAGGTGAGACTAAGTTCCACACCTGATTCTTTTCAAATTGAGAAAGTTCCTCAGTCATAGCTTCTATCCATGATTGATCTTGTATAGCTTCATTTATGGACTTATGTTCAATCTCAGAAATGAGAGCCATTCCAGCAGCATTGTCTCTGAATGAAGTTCTGGTTCTAACATGATCTGAAGTGCTTCCAATGATTTGATCTTGTGGATGGTGGACTACCATTCTCCAACTTCTTGGCATATGAGAAGGTTGGTCAGCATCTTTGTTTGCATCTTGAGAAGGTTGTGAGGGTGTTTCTTGTTCATCCTTCTCATGCCTGTTTTCATTCTCATGACCATCTTCCTTGCTATTGTTGACTTCATCAACATCAATTACTTCATTTGCACTGTTAGTTTCAATAAAGATGATATGCATGCTTTCTTCTACAGTTTGAGTTCTCAGGTTGTATACTCTATAAGCCTTAGATGTTGTTGAATATCCAAGAAAAATTCCTTTGTCAGATTTTGAATCAAACTTTCCCAAATTGTCTTTATTGTTCAAAATGAAGCAAGTGCAACCAAATACACGAAAATAGGCAATGTTTGGTTTTCTATTTTTCCAAAGTTCATAGGGGGTTTTCTCAGTCTTTTTCCTAATAGAAACTCTATTCAAGATATAACATGCTGTATTTATAGCTTCTGCCCAAAAAAAATTTCAATTCTTGAATCATTCAAAAATAGTTCTTGCCATTTCTTGCAAGGTTCTATTTTTCCTTTCCACAAGACCATTTTGTTGTGGTGTTCTAGGGCATGAGAAATTGTGAGAAATGCCATGTTCCTCAAGAAAGTTTTGAAAATAAATATTTTCAAGTTCTCCCCCATGATCACTTCTTACAGAAATGACATTTGTTCCTTTTTCATTTTGAACTTTCTTTAGAAATACTTTAAAGGATTCAAAAGCTTCATCTTTATTTTTTAAAAACAGAACCCAAGAAAATCTAAAGAAGTCATCAACAATTACAAAACCATATCTCTTTCCACTAAGGCTAGCAGTTTTAGTAGGGCCAAATAAATCAATGTGTAATAATTCCAGTGGTTTTTGAGAGGTGATCATATTCTTAGGTTTAAAACTGGATTTAGCATGTTTTCCATGAAAACATGCTTCACACACCTTATCCTTTTCAAAATTTATTTTGGGTAGCCCTCTAACTAGTTTCTTTTTGGAAAGCTTTGAGATGGTTTGCAATCTTGTGTGACCATCTCTTCTGTGCCAAATCCATTTGTCATTTTCAAAAGACAAAAGGCAGGTTTCTTGAGATAGTTCATCAAGACATAGGCTGTATAGATTATTATTCCTAGAAGTAGTGAATAAAACTTTTTCAGAAGAGATTTTCTTAATAAAACATTTATCAGATTTAAAAGACACTTTATGACCACTATCACATAGTTGACTAATGCTAAGTAAATTGTGTTTCAAACCTTCTACATACTGAACATTTTTTATTTTGGGAGAAGAAGAATTACCTATAGTACCTATACCTTTGATGCAAGCTTTGTCATCATTTTCAAAGACAACATAGCATCCATCTATTATCTCCATAGAGAGAAATTTATCCTTTTCTCCTATCATGTTCCTCGAACATCCACTGTCTAAGAACCACAACTTTTTCTCGGATGCTAAGAGGCATTCCTGTTTCAGAGGTTAGTAGAGATTTAGGTACCCAGAATTTCTTGGGTCCTTCTTGGTTAGTTTTCTTCAAATAGAAGTTTTTCTTAGCTCTGAAACATGCAGAAATAGTTCTAGATTTAGGTACCCAGAATTTCTTGGGTCCTTCTTACAATGTGTGCATTTCAATCTTGTCTTTCTAGCTCTTGAGATAGTTCTAGAATTCTGTCCAACATGTCTTTCCAGGGGTTTTTCAAAAGAATTTTGAATAGACATGGCTGGTTCTTCAGCTAAAATCAAGATTTTGTTTTTGAGAAGGTTGTTTTGTTTTTTAAGATCTGAATGTGCTAAGTTTGATTCCTCAGTTAACTTTTCAATTAATAGTTGGTGTTGCTTAGAAATCCTAGTTTGTGAATGCTGAAGAAAATGAACAGTTTTCATCAAATATTCATTTTGTTTTTTGAGTTCCTCATTTTCTCTTTTTGCTTCATAAAGTTGATTTTTGAACATCACACACCTTTGAGATAGAGTATTTGAATCAGCCAACAAATTTTCAAAAGCATTATTCGGTTTCTTTGCATGAAGCACAAGTAGATGGTTTAAAAGTGATTACCTCTTCTAGATCAGAATCAGCCATGAGACATGGGTTGGTTGATTCCTTACTTGATGTAGGATATGTTTGAGAAGGTTCCTCAGAATCTGCCATGAGACAAAAATGAGCAGATTCTTCTTCGTGACCTGAGTCAGATTCCTCAGAGTCATCCCATGTAGCAAGTAGTGTCTTCTTCCTTATTGGAAATTTTATGTTGCCTCCTTTTAGTTTTGGAAATTCATTTTTGAAATGCCCAAGCTTGTTGCATTCATAGCATACAGGAGGTGTTTTTCTTGTGCCTTCTCCTTTGGATTGATCTTTCTTGAAGAATGGTCTCCTGTTGTTTTTTCTGAGATTCGATCTTCTCAATCTTCTGGAGATTAGAGCCATTTCATCTTCTTCATTAGTGTTCTCATCATCATCTTCGCTTTCTTCATGAGTTTCTTCTTGAGATTTAAGTACCAAAGCTTTAGAAGGTTGAGGGGATTTTTGAGAAGCTTTAAGTGCAATGGTTTTAACCTTCTTTGGATGAAGTTCATCCATGATTTCTTGCTCATGCACTTTTAAAGATCCTAGTAGATCCTCTATTTTGAGAGTAGAAAGATCTTTGGCTTCTGTTATAGTAGTTACTTTGGGTCTCCATACTTTTGGTAAGCACCTTAGAAGCTTTCCCAGTGAATTTAGGTCATTTGCTAAGGTTGTGAATCTGCTAAACGTTTCACTAATACTTTCTTACTCTTCCATTTTGAAAGTTTCAAATTTGTGAATGAGAAGGTTGATCTTTGCTTCCTTGACTTGATCGGTTCCTTCATGAGCAATTGACAGTGTATCCCAGATTTCTTTGGCAGTTTGTTTCCCAGCAATTTTGTCATACTAAGTTCTTCCTAATGCACATGTTAGAAAAAATTTAGCTTTCGAGTTTAGGAGTACCATTCGTTTGTCTTTAGCTGTCCAGTTTGCTTTGGTTTTGGGAAGAGTGGTTCCATCATCAAAGGTTGTTGTTGGAACAATAGGTTCTTTCTCAACAATACCCCAGATGTCAGTATCTTGTGATTTCAGAAACAATCTCATCTGATCCTTCTAGTAATAACAATGTTCAGCAATGAATCCTGGAGGTATGTTTGCTGAAGCTCCTTCATGGAGGAACATAATAGAGTTTGGATTATTCATCACTTCTTCCAGGATCTTTCCTCTCACACTGTAAAGTGTGCTCAGCCTCTAGAGGTGAGCTCTAATGCCAATTGAAGGTACTAAGTTACACAAGAAGGGGGGGTGGTTGAATTGTGTGCTCTTTTAAAATGTAATACCTGAAACTTTCTTAACATAATGTTTCTCAAGGTGAACTTGGATATGAGAAGGTTTGTGATAATAATGACTCACACAGAATCCAAACTTCTCTAAAGATGAAAGATAAATAATAATAAGCACCAGTAAGAGATATGTTTGTTTTAACTTGATTTTAGGTTAGAAACAATTTAATCTTAGTTAAAACTGTGTTGAGAAGGTTGAGTGAACTAACCTTCTCTTGTTTTAAAAAACAGCAAGTAGTTTATAGAAAGTGAACAAATAGTATGGAAAGCAAGTAAATGACATAGTAGAGTTATAGAGGTTCACCCAAACTGCCTACGTCCTCTCCCCACTTCCTTGTGAGTATTTCCACTATTTTCCAAATAGCTATTACACTTGCTTTTGAACAAACACAAAAGACTTTCACAAAACTAGCTTCTCATCACACACAGAAGTCCAGTGTACTCTTACACAACCACACCTTGTTGTTTTACACCTCTAAGAAACTCTCTTCTAGTTTCCTAAGAGTCTCCTTAATCAGGTACTATCACCACCAACACTCACCTCGCTCTAGGTAGTTTGATGAGATGCTTACAAGATAGTGTTTACAATAAGAGGTTTGGGTTTTGGGATGTTAGGATCTTGAATAAAGTTAGATACACTGAATACAATGAAACTAAACAAGCTAACACACACTCAAGAAAGATATCCCAGAACTTAACTTGTAGAAGCTTTGAGTGTGGGATGAGAAGGTTGATTGCTTTCTAAAGCTTGAACTTGTGTAGGTTGCAATTAAATCTCATGCCTTGAAACTTTAGAATGGAGCCTTTAAATAGCACCGGAGATTGAATATATCTGTCAGAAGGTTGAAGAGAGCCGTTTGAAAGAGCCCAACGGTCCATAGGAGTGATATGAGGGAAGGTAGAAAAGTTGACAGGTTTTGAAGCTTCAAGCTGCGCTTTTTACTTTATCTAAACATCTGAACCTTCTTGAGCTTGCATTGTACTCTCCTCTGAACATAATAACCTACTATGACTTGACATTGTACGTTTGGCCAGGCTGTTCCAGCTTGCACGAAGCTTCTCAAGCTTCCTAGTATGAAACAAACACCTTTTGTGCAACTAGGGAATAATCAATCATTCCCTCTTTTAATGTTCAAAACATTCCAACATATTTATTGCTTGGATTCTTCATTTAATGCAACGGAAGAACATTCAAGAGGAGTTAATGTGTTTGTCTTGAGTTGGTTGCATTTCGCAGTAACCTTCTCAAGCCCCATTCTTCTTACTCCTTAACCTTCTCAAGTACTCCCCCAGGACCTATTTATAAGCAAAAAGTCACTTTTTAGGTTCACTGGAAAACTGATGTATCTAAAGTATAACATTTTCCAGATACATCAGTTTTCCAATGAACTTAAAACTTGATTTTTTGCTTATAAATAGGTCCGAAGGGAGTATGAGCTTACACTTTTAAAATGTTGGTGAGGTCAACCTTCATTTGACTTTTGGTCAAACCTTCTATTGACTTTTGGTCAACCTTCTGTTAATTTGGTCAAACCTTCTGGTGGCTTGTTTTAAGCTTCTCATAATTTAACCTTCTCAAGGCTTTTCTACCCTTGTATTATACCATTCTTTTTAACCCAAGGTAGAGCCTTATTTTTCCATGTGGGGAATCTGTTCTGAACACATAGCAAACATGTTAGATCACACTACATTAGAAAACCTAAATCTTACTTAGTTTGTATCATCAAAACATAGAAAGAGATTTCTTATTCCAGCATGTTCATCATTCTTTGATAAGTTGCTCCTGCATTCTTTAAACTGAGTGGCATGACTCGATAGCAGTAATTGTCCTTTTGAGTCATAAACATAGTTTTTTCCTGGTTGGGGAGATACATTTGGATCTGTTTGTATCCAGAGTAGGCGTCCATGAATGAAAGGAGTCAGAATCAGGAGAAGTTATCAATTAACTTGTCCACACTTGGAATAGGGAAAGCGTCCTTTGGGCAAGCTTTATTAAGGTCCGTGTAATTTACACACATTCTCCATTTTCCGTTGGCTTTCTTTACAAGTACCACATTTGAGAGCCAAGTGGTGTATTTGACTTCTTCGAAAAAATATCCTTTAACGAGGTCTTCCACAGCTTTCGCGGCTGCGGTGGATTTTTCATCAGACTGGGACCTGTTATGTCGCAATACCCAATGTTCCTTTGGGTTGACAGTGAGGTGATGGCAGGTGACGTAGGGAAAAATCCCCAGTATGTCGGAAACACTCCATGCAAACAGGTCGGCATGCTCTCGTAGACATTGGATGAGCTTTCCCTTTACATCAGGGGTCCTCCCCGAGCTATATTGGTGTGAATTCCCCATCAGGCTTAGGCCTCCTGATTTTCTTTTTCAAATCTCAGGCTGGCGTGTCGTCTTCTTTATCAACCGAACTGTTTGGTTCATAGCGCGCATCCAAGTCGGCGATATTCACTCCTACGCAATCGCGATGCCTTCGAGTCATCACAGGAGCAAGTCGATCGATAAGTTCTGTCTCTGAATAGCATGCTTTCGTTGTGCTTTTGTTGATGTCTAAAACTATGATTTCATTCTTGCAAAAGTAAAACTTCCTTTTCAGGTGGACCGTGGAGGTGACTGCTTCTAGTTGTCCCAAGGTTGGCCGCCCTATGATAATTCGTAAATTGAACGAAACGTAAACACCAAGAAGAGGGCATCGTCGATCCTTTCTATTGGCTTTTTCCCTTAGGTTATTGATAGGCAAATCCACTTGATGGGGGTTGTCCTGGTTACGTCGAAACCAGTCAGATCTTTGCCACCTTTGTTCTCCTTCGGCCTCTTTAATGTTCCTTTTTGTCGACATTAACATGTGCTATGTTGGGATTCGTATATTACGATTCGTGGGTTAAGGTCGTGGGTTAGGGTGTGGGGATTCGAGCGATGAAGTTTTGAGTTCGCAAGGAAGGGTGTTAGGGATCATGTAAACGTTACATAATTTCTAGATTCGATCTCCTATTGTTTGACAAGGAACTATTTAACATTTTCAAAAGTATATAAAATGCTTTTGAAATGAAAATAGTGACATGGTGTGCCTAACCGTCTTCTAAATAACAATTAACAATGCCAAGGCAATTAAAAATGTTACATGCCTGCTTTTAACAAGGTCAATTTTGAATTTCGACAACATTTCAGAAGTTGGAAAAATGGAGAACCAAAACTGCGGGAAAAAAATGGGGGGAGTAAGCTTATGGGCCGGTGAAAATAGGTGGACCAAAAGTGCATTTAAGCCTTCTCTCATTTCACCAAAACTTTGCAAAATCATATTGTCACACCCGAAACCCCAAAATATTTTTTTCTTAAGGAATTGTACGGAAAATAAGTAATTTTAGTACACAATAATAGTAACCAAATAAAATGGAAAAAATACTTAAAAATAATCCTTGGTAAGGAAAAAGGGTATCACTTCATCTCTATACATCACAACTCTACTTAATTGTTTAATATAAATAAAATTATTGGCTTCTTAAACACCTTCCAGTCACCATCAAATAAAATAGTATGTGGTAAATAACAAAAATATAACAAAATAAGTTCAAGACCCAAAATATTAATCCCGACCCCGATGTCACAATATCAGAGCCTTATATCCCAATTGAACTTAACAGTAGTTCAACAATACTAAAACATAAGTTAGAGAAAATATCTCCACTCTATCATCATGGACAGCACCACAACACTAATCACCAGTCTTATCCTAAGGATAGCCTGCACACAAATCATATGAGAAAAATGCATGGAAAATAGGGGGTGAGTATGTCTTACATCATGTTAAAAACATAACAATAGCGGTGGATAGAAACTACACACAAATATACAATCAAAACAATCATAAAATTTTACCACGCTACATCGTCATAAAAAAATGTATGTCAATGTAATACATCCTCCAACTCTACACAATAGGCATGTGATACCAAATCACTAACTCAAACGCAATGACACTGGATCACATGAGTACCATTCTCACCACTCACAGGCTGGGTAACTCAACTGAAAGACACTGGGTCACCTCTCACGGGTTAGGAAACATCGCATAAGTACCATTCTTGCCTCTCACATACTAGGTATAACTCAAACTGAAAGACATTGCGCCGCCTCTTACGGGCTAGGAAAGATCGTTTGAGTACCATTCTCGCCTCTCACAGACTAGGTATAACTCAAACAGAAAGACATTGTGTCGCCTCTCACGGGCTAGGAAAAATCGTTTGAGTACCATTCTCGCCTCTCACAGACTAGGTATAACTCAAAAAGAAAGACATTGTGTCGCCTCTCACGAGCTAGGAAAGATCGTTTGAGTACCATTCTCGCCTCTCACAGACTAGGTATAACTCAAACAAAAAGACATTCAATCTCCTCTCACAAGCTAGAAAAAATCACTAGAGTACCGTCCTCACTACTCACATGCTAACTCGACTTGAAAGACATCGGGTCGTCTCTCACAGGCTAGGTAACTCAGACTCGATGACAGGGTCACCTCTCACAGGCTAGGTAACTCAAACTCAAGACAGGGTCGCCTCTCACAGGCTAGATAACTCAGACTCAAGATAGGGTCGCCTCTCACAGGCTAGATAACTCGAACTCAAGACAAGGTCGCCTCTCACAGGCTAAGCACGACACAAACAGAATATTACCCAAACACTATCCTCACCTCTCACAGGCTAAGTGACTCGTCTCAATAATATTCATAAAAATATTCATGTGTCTCACAAAACGTTTAACCGATAGTAACAGTCACAAAATACATACATCCTTGAGAATTACCTTCCAATTGATCTGAATAATCACATTGTTAAATTAACAACATGAATTCCAAGATATCTAAGGTATCAAAATACTTAATCTATTGTTAACAAAAAGTCAAAGACTAATATTCTTAAACTAAAATTAATATATTACACGCTAGGCATCTCCTAATTAAAGATGAATCACTACTTATTATTTATCAAGTAAAAAGATATTTGCATTCTGCTATTTATAAAACTCACCTCGCTTTATGTTTATTTCTTTGGCAAGCCCTTATTTATAAAATTCACCTCACTACTTTGAGAACCAAATAGTACGGCCCTTTAAATACAAAAAAAAAAAGTGAAACACATTCTCTCTAACCAACCAACAATCAGTTTCATAAGGTGTCTCTAAATAGCTAAAGTTCAATTTCACTAGTTTCACTATATGTCCCAAAAATCCAGCTTTATAAAGTTCCTCTAAATAAACCACAAAATTTCAATTTTATAAGATGTCTCTAATTAACCAGAAAATCAACTCTACAGAGTCTCTCTAAATTACTAATGATCCAAATTCATGATGTCTCTCTAATTAATTCCAAATTCGATTTACAACTATTGATATATAATTAATATTGCCTATCTCACAACTATATACTTATCACTCTTATAATAAGACAACTACAATCATAAATTAATTTTGTATACTTAATAGATTTTCCCCTAAACATCCATTTCACACCATTTTTGTCATCTCAAGGCACTACTAAAAAAACTGTTTTTAGAGAGGGATTTTTTAGATGGATAAATATCTCTCACTATAAGTGAGGGATTTAGCTATGAAAAAAATAAATTCGTCACTGCGCCTTTGGGTTACATTTGTGACAAACATGGAGACAACAAAATATCCCTCCCAAAAAATTTCGTAACTAAATTTGTCACAAAAATGTTGAAAAGACGTTTAGAGACAAATTCCTCACAATACATAGAGCACACAGAATTTCATAACCAAATTAAACATCATTTCTACATGCTAGTCTTTGCGTGATTTATATAGTCAAATTCAACATCATAGAGAATACAAAATTTCATAGCCAAATATATCTAGCACAAAAAATTAGAAAGAAAGTGGGGTCTAAGGCCACCCCCTCTACCCAGAACCATTATAATCTCCCTCCTTACCTCAACGAAGATGATTTATATCCTACAAGAGTGGAGAATACTTGAAAACAAGGCTCATAGGAATGAGAACGAAGCACGAGGGCGGAGCCCTAAAAATTATGAGAATGAGTACTAGTGTCCATATAGAAATAAGAACTATTTGAATAATATTAGAAATAACGCGGAGGTTTGCCGTAAAAATATCCCACCATAACAACAGTGACGATGGTCAATGCGTGAATTTTTAGAATCACCATTGGATTGGGCAGCGCCCATTGAAGAAGGATTTTTCTAACATTTTTGCAGGTTGCAGCAACAAAAATGCTTGCATTGCTAATATAGGTGTATGGAACCAGAGCTACTGCCGTTGGAATTTGACAGCTTTTGGATTCGATTCACAGCTTCTTAGCGAGGATGGATCGACGCTGTTTGACATTATGAGAGACGTGCAGTTAAATAGAGACAGAACAGATGATGATCATTGTGACAAGGTAGATTGTATGAGGACACACCTATAGGTCATAGCGAGCAACCCTCTCCCCACCGCCGCAGCCCCAACCCTCTCCCTGCTGCGGCGCCGCGCCAATAGGGCTCCACCCTAAGCGTCGTCGTGGCCATCATGGCCTGCTGATCCCCCTTGCTTCCTCGTCTTCTCTGCAGGTGGGCCGAAAGGGGGATCTTCCCTCTCCTTGCGCCATCCCAGCGCCAACATCAACAAGAGGATCTCCCTCACGTGATGGTCTTCTATTTCCAGAGGTGGCAATGGGTGACAGGTTGCAAGTGACTCGAAGCTCTCTTGCTATGGGATCCGGTGGTCCTACTCTCGGAGCTTCAGTCAACGGTGCTCAATCAGTGAGCAAGGTTCAATTGGATGCATCAGTCGCTCCTCAGCCCTCTCATGCTGCTCGATCTGTGAGTGGCGTTAAAAGGAAATCTTTTTCTGACACGCTGAAAGGTATCACTCAAACCCCTAAATCCTTTGCAGATTTCGATTACAAGCCGAAAACTTGTTTAAAAGGGGATGTTCTTGCTGTTAAAATTTCTGAAGATGAATATCAGGCTAGCATTGCCGAATGCGTTAATCTATTACATGGTAGAATTATTTTGTCCAAAGGAGATAAACCTTATCAGATTAAAGAATTAAAGGAGAAATTGTCTAATATGTGGAATATTTCTGCTGATTGGTCTCTGGTTTCGCTTGGTAAGGGAGTTTTTGAATTCTCTCTTGTATCCAATGATGATTTTAGGCGTGTTTGGTCGCTTGGATCTTGTAATCAACATCCGGGTGTGCTGCGTAAGTTGGCCTGGAGGCCTGATTTTGATCCTCTTTCTGCAAAACAAACCAATGCTCAGTGTTGGGTTAGACTTCATGGTCTTTCCCGGGAATATTGGTGGTCAAAAATTTTGTTTGAGATTAGTGGTAGCCGAGGAGCTCTTGTCGCCTTGGATGAAGCCACTATGAAGAGGACTTTTGGTCACTTTGTTAGAGTTCTTATTGATGTTGATTTCTTTGAGAAGCTGCATGATCAGTTGTTAGTAGAAAGAGAGGGATTCGCCTTTCTCATCAGAGTGGAATATGAGAGTATACCCTTGTTTTGCAACTCTTGTAAATGCATTAATTGGTCATTCTCTCCAGAATTGTAAGATACCTAAAAACGCGGAGATGACTCAAGGTGGCAAGATTCAGCCTCGAAAGGTGAATCACGTCCCTAGTAAACCATCTCTTCGGTTTGTGCAAAAGACGGATAATGGGAAGAAATCTAATTTGGACGCTGGTCCATCCAAGCTGCAGGACAATAGTGGGGTTTTGGTGAGAGAAGAAAATGCTCCCGATCGTTTCATGGGTTTTGACTGCATTGTTATCACACCTGAAGAGATGGCCGGGGGTCATGCTCTTGGTGAAGCACAAAACTGTTCCACCAAGTCTCCCACGACTAGGCTGGATTATGATGCTTCCTATGCGGTAGAGGCAATTGTTTTATGTAAAAATTGGGAGGATATCTCAGATGATGAGGTTGTCTCTAACTCTCAAGCAACAATGAATCTCTTTCCGAAGACCAAAGTTTCGATTGTCGATTCAGCCTTGAATCCGGCAGTTGAAGCTGACATGAAAATTTTAAGAAGGTTTCGGGAAGAATCAACAGATAATGTTGGTGATCCTGTGATTCCGGATTCTGCTGAGAGGTACTCTGAACCGGTTATGACCAAGCAACAAAACAAGAAATTGAGGCAAAAAAATGGTTTTGTAGTTGGATACAACACTAGGTCCAAAGCTAGCTCAGTTTCTGTCTCATTTTGATCTGTTGTAGTTTATTATAAACCATGTATTTGGTCTGTTTTTTTTCCTTCTTTAGGTTGGTTGGTTTTCGGGAGCCTTCCTAGGTCTCTCTACTTTGTTTTTTGTTTTTTTTTTCTGGCCTTGGGTTTTGGTCTGGTGCCCCCTTGGTTTTTTATGTTTTTCTTTTTCTTTTTTAATAGATTTTTCTTTGCTTAAAAAAAAAATAGAGACAGAACAGATAGCTTGAGCTGGTTACTGGAGCCTTCCCATCGTTATTCAGTGATATCTTGTTATCGTTTTTTGTTGTCAGCTAACTCGGCTCCTGTTGTGAACACTAACGGTGACAGTATAGACTTCAAAGCGTTATGGCAAACAACAGTTCATTCAAAAATCTTGATCTTTGGTTGGAGATTAATTTTAAACGCTCTGCCGGTGCGTGAGCTACTGAGAAGCAGACAGGTTATTTGTTTAGAGGAGGGGGCATGTGCTTTTTTTGTAACAGTCACAGTGAGGATCTCCATCATCTCTTTGGAGGGAGATAGAGCGATGGCTTGATGTCCAGCTGTCTATGCCTCTTACCTTACTCTGGTTGACAGTTTGTTGGTGTCTTTGGCTTGCCCGGAATGGAGTTTGCTTTAGAGGGAAAGATGCCAAGATTGATTCGATTGTCGCTCGTATTAAGTTTTTGTCATGGTGTTGGTTTATTTTTGGTGTGGGCGGAGATTCTATCTTGCCTTCGCCTCTTTAGTGGAACAATGCTTTGACTTGTATTAACAATTCCTAAGTTCTTCCTATATTTGTGGTTTTGAGCATTCTAATGCTCTAATCAATGAATCATTGTTTATCGATAGGGTTTCTTCCCTAGGCGCCGCGGCGGCCTCAATGGCTGATCTCTCTGCCGATTTGTTGCAACTCCGGCCACGGAGTCCAGTGGTGCTGAAACACTCCTGGTCTTCGCCCATGTTCCCTGAGAATCGTGTACCTCTGGTTGGTGATTGGAGATCTGGTTTGCGATCTCCAGATCTGTCTCGTTCCTCTTTGGTGGTGGCCGATGCGGTGGCCGTTGGCCGATCTGCTCCTCGGTCTTTGCTTGATGATGGGAGATCTGGGCCCCTGTCTACAGATCTGTCTCGTTCTTCTTCGCAGGTGGCTGATGCGGTGGCCGTTGGCCGATCTGCTTCGTATCTGTCGCGTGATGCACTTCTCTTTCCTGAGGCGACAATGGTTGCCGATCCTTCGCAGACGCCTCCAGCGTCGGTGGTTCTGCCGGCAAAAAACTCTCCTCGTGAGGGAACTCTGTTTCCAGAGGCGGCGGTGGGCTCCAGTCATATCCTTGGAGCGACATCAGTAGCACAGCAGCCTGTTGTTGCTGCCCCATCCGTGAGTGGTGGTAAACGGTCTTTCTCTAATGCGTTGACCGGTATCCCTCAAGCCCCTAAATCTTTTGCGGACTTTGACTACAGCAAGCAGCAGAAACCTTGTTTAAAAGGAGATGTTCTTGCAGTTAAGATTTCTGAAGATGAATATCAGGCTAGTATTGTTGAATGCGTCAATCTATTATATGGTAGATTATTTTTGTCTAAAGGAGATAAGCCCTATCAGATTAAAGAATTAAAGGAGAAGCTTTCTAAATTGTGGAAGATTTCTTCTGATTGGTCTCTGGTCTCTCTTGGTAAGGGATTTTTTGAATTCTCTTTTGTATCTAATGAGGACTTTAGGCGTGTTTGGTCGCTTGGATCGCGATCGCTACGGCCGGGTGTTCTGCGCTTGTATGCTTGGAGGCCAGATTTTGACCCTCTCTCTGCAAAGCAAACCAATGCCCAGTGTTGGGTTAGGCTTCACGGTCTTTCCCGGGAATATTGGAGGTCAAAGATTTTGTTTGAGATTAGTGGGAGTCTAGGTGCCCCTATTGCTTTGGATGAAGCCACTATGAAGAGGACTTTTGGTCATTTTGCTAGAGTTCTTATTGATATTGATTTCTCTGAGAAGCTGCATGATCAATTGTTAGTAGAAAGAGAGGGGTATGCCTTTCCCATCAGGGTGGAATATGAGAGTGTCCCTCTCTTCTGCAACTCTTGTAGTTGTATTGGTCACTCTACTCAGAATTGCAAGAAAACCGCGGAGACGGGTCCTATCAAGCCTCCTCGGAATGATAAAGGGAAGTCATTGGAGAAACCGGATAAGCCTGACGCAGGCACTGTCATACAAGACAATAGTCTAGTTTTGATATTGGCTGACATTGATACCAATTGTTTCAAGGATCTTGACAACACTGTTATTACACCTGAAGAGATGGCTAGGGGCCATGATCTTGGTGTTGCTCACACCTGCTCCACCAAGTCCCCCACGACTAGGTTTGATACTGGTGCTTCTTACGCAGTGGAGACATCCGCTTTGGGAAAAAGCTGGGCGGATATCGCAGATGAGGAGGTTGTCTCTAACTCGCAAGCAGCTATGTTCTCTCCAAACACCAAAGTTTTGATTGTTCCTGACTCAGAGGTCACGAATCCTGCAGTAAAGGATGATATGAAAATTTTAAGTAGGTTGTGGGGTGAGTCGCCAGATGATGTTGGCGAACCGGTGGTTCCTGACTCAGCGGAGAGGTACTCGGAACCGGTTGTGTCCAAGAAACAGAAGAAGAAGCAAAAAAAGACTGTTGGCTACAATCTTCGGTCTAAATCTAGTTCAATTTCTGTCACTTTCTGAGGTGTTGTTTATTTTCAGCCTTTTTGGCCTGTTTTGTTTGGACTGTTGGTCTGTTCTCATCCTTTTTGGGTGTCTTAGCACAGGTTTCCTTTTTGTTGCCTTGTTAGATTTTTCTGGCCTTGGGTTTTGGTTTGATCCCCCCTTGGTCTTTTTACTTTCTGTAGTCCTTTTTTCTCTTTTTTAATATAATTTAGTTGCTTAAAAAAAAAGAATCATTGTTTATCAAAAAAATAATCGAAAAGCTCTCGTTGAATGGTTGCAAAATCTCACAAACTAGTATATGATTGTTCAAACAACCAATGAAGATCGGCTTAAATGTGGCAGAGTTAGGCTTTTAATATAGGAAGAAATTGACATCCTGGCAAGATATATGTGCATGGGAAGCATGTTGAATGAGAAAGATTGTAAACTCGTAAAGAATTGGGAGAAGGTTTTGTCTGACGGCGCAAAAGAAAGAGCATGGAATTTAGGTTTGGAGCATATGATGGGGATAACGGTCCGTATAGTTATCTGTAGGGGTGTTCAAAATCGAATCAAACCAATAGGAGAACCGCAAACCGAACCAAACCAAACCGAAAACCGCAAAAAACCGATTTCTAGTTGTTTAGTTCGGTTTTTTTTTCACTGAACCGAGCGGTTCGGTTCGGTTCTCGGTTCTCATTTCAGAAACCGAACCAAACCAAACCAAACTGCTAAAATCATATTTATTATTTGCATTTTTTTTAACATACTATTACTAGGCACACCCACACCAGCTCATCTCTGATCTCTCACTCACGCAGCCCATGATCTCACTCACTCTATTGGACCAAAAAAAAAGGATCTCACTCATTCTCAACTCAACGCAGCCAGTCACGATTCACGCACGCACAATCCTATCTCACTCACTCTCTCAGCGCAGGCTGCGCAGCCACCACTAGTGCAAAATCAAGAAAAGAATTAGACATTTAAAGTCAGGCGCTCAGATGCCTGACTTTATATGTTGACGCGGTGGCAAACTTGTAATTAATAGGCAAAACTCGCGAGTTTTAAAGTCAGGCGAATACACGCCTGACTTCTAAAGTGAATAAATAGGAAAAAAATTAGACTTTAGAAGTCAGGCGTGTATTCGCCTGACTACATAAGTGACACGGTGGCAAACTTGTAATTGAGGGTGGAATTATATTTTTCTATTTTAATACTTTAGAAGTCAGGCGTGTATACACGCCTGACTTCTAAAGTACCAAAATAGAAAAAAATTATTTTCACTTACGCGTACATACCTCTGCAGTCTCAAACCCTTCACTCTCAGAATCTCACCCTCTCGATCCTCACTCTCACCCACGAACAACCCTAGCATTCTCACTCAGAACACCAACACGACGCAAACAGGAACCCTTCTCACTCTCAGAATCTCACTCTCAGAACATCTCGCGTCTCACTGCTTCTCGCTTCTCTCTTTCCCCCTCCGTTCACCGCCCTCTCTCACATCGCGAACGACAACCACCGTACACCAACAGAAACCCGTAGATCACCCTCAGTCGCCGTCCCAAGCGTCACCGGCCACCACCTCGAAAACCACCAGCAAAACCTCTCACGCTATCTCACCAACAACCACCGTCGATCCTCTCACGCTATCTCACCAGCAAACCCTCTCACACGATCTCATCAACAACCACCCTCAGATCTCAGATCCGTCGTCACCGTCGTCACCTTCTGTATGTCAGCAAACCGAATCACGCAAAAACCCTTTTGATTTTGCGTTGCTGTTGCAGAATTTCAAACCCTAAAAACACACACCTGTGATTTTTGTAGATCTGATACTTAGGGTCTTAATCGGACAACCAAACTAAGGTAAAAAGCTTATTATTTTTCTGTTTATGTTCTTCTTTGTTAATTTCTAACATGAACCCTAATTGTTGATGACAATAGCGTGAACCGAACAGTAGCAGCTGGTGCTTTGAAAAAATATGGAGCTGAGGCGGTTTGTGTAAGCAGTGGAAAAGAAGCTATCTCTATGTTGAAGCCACCCCATCAGTTTGATGCATGCTTCATGGATATTCAAATTCCAGAAATGGATGGGTATGCAACTTGAATTGTTTCTTATAACTTGAAATTTCAACAAAAACATAAGGAATAGTTCTTCACTCTTATATTAATCGACCAGAATAATTGAAAACTCTTTCCAGGATTTTTTGCATCAAATGAAAACTCAGGAAAGTTTTTCCATCACATTGAAATCAATCAATGTCTTGGACTCTAATACTTTCTAGCTAGCAGTTCCAATTCATTTGACAATCCTATATTCTAAATTTTAGATTTATTGTTCTTTCTAAAGTTACAGACAGAAATTTCTAATATACAACCATTTTCGAACAGTTTTGAAGCTACACGTAGAATTCGGGAGATTGAAAACAGCGTGAACAACAGAGAAGTGTTTGCTGATGCTTTTGAGAATAATTCAAATTGGCACCTGCCCATTTTGAAGCTGAACAACTTTATAGAGAGGTTTCAAAGTTTTTCCAATCATCATGAAAATGAAAATACAATGCTGATCTAAACCAGATAATGGAAGCATCAGCATCTGCTCATCGGGTCATGGATGTGAATATGTAGGTTCAGAATCTCCTCACCTCAGAGTAAGTACATTATTTATAAAACGCATTTAAAATAGTAGTTATTCACCTTGGTATCTATATTGGATAGAAAAACTAAGGCAGTCAGTGCCCAAAAAATTCTAGACTAAAAAATGGTTGATTTTGCCTTTTGTAACCTATTATGTTGTGTTTTTTAGCTGTGCAAGGAGATTATTGGTTTAAAATATTGTTTTTTTGTGTGGCAGGGAATGTATCGAGGAGCCAACTTTTTTTAGTTGGAATTTAGTCTTGATTGGTTGAGTGTATGTGTATGAAAGCTCATTGTCATTGATTCTTCCATGGAAAGTCACTCTATGATGGTAACTGCCAATTTCAACTCAACTGATTGGAGAGGAGGGAGGTGGTGGATTTAGAAGAATTAGGTGTATGTAATACAGGTTGTACCGTTGTAGTGTCTCATTCTCTTCTGTATGTAATAGTTACTTTGCTGTGTGTTTATTATGTATGTATGTATGTGTATAAGAGATTGATTCCAAAATAGGAAAGGAAATTAGCTTCTTGGCGACAAAGGTGACGAAGTGCGCCGTATACGAGCAGCCAGCCACATCAGCTTCGCTTCTTTTTGTTCCTAACAGGGCCAGATTAAGTCTGTTCAAGAACTAAGTCTGAGATTGAGGTAACCGTCGATGGGGAGCCCTTTGTTGCCCGCAATGAATGTGCTTTCCTCGTTTGCCGGCCTTGTTATGAGTACGAGAGGGGTGAAGGAAATCAGGCCTGCCCACAATGTAAGACCAGATACAAATGCATCAAAGGTGAGATCAATTTTATATTCCTCTCTTTGAATCTGGTTACTTGATTCAGACGTTTAACTAACTGGATACTCTTGTTAGCCGTTTTGTCTTTTTATTCTTGGTTCTAAACATTGGAAATTTATTTTATCTTTAACTGTGTAGAATGGATAGATTGTTAAGAAGGTGAATAACAAATTAACAATACATGGGAGAGTTCTATGGAAAAGTTATTTTGCACACACACTCAGTTTATCCAACCAATCATGTTAATTTGTGATATCTAGCAAAGCCTTTCATTCTGAAAATCATTTTCCGTTTTGTTTTCTATGTTGGATGGTTTGCCTGTCTATTTTTTTTAGGTTTAAGCATCGCAAACTAAGGTTTATTTTTGTTTTAAATTTAATTTATTTGGATGTTTCAACTAGTCTTAGTTTGTTGAATTTTTTAATCTGTTTTTTTAGAAATATACATGGAAGCAGCTTTCGATGATGATTGATGGGGGTTGTGTCTGAGTTGCATTTTTCTTCTTGTTTTTCAGTGAGGAGGAAGCTAAGAAGAAGATTTACAATGTTTCTTTTGAGAAGTACTTTGGATTTGGATGTGAGATTGATGAGATGGTACTCATACACATGTAAGTTGACATTTTGATTTTGGCATCTAATGGATTTTATAAGCACATATCCTCAACTCTTAACTATTGTGGTACTATGAGCTACTGTTTTTCTTCCTCACAGATTATTTGATGGAAATCATTTAAGTGGGAGTATACCTTCTACAATAGGACTAGTTCAGACAGTTGAGGTTCTGTAAGTAATTCCTTCCTTCATATTTCAAGTATTATTTTCATTCACTTAACTTAATTCCTTTTTCCTTATAATTCTATTATACTGAATATCCTCTTTGACGATTTTTTTTCTTTATTATTCAAAATTTATGACAGTCGGCTCGATAGAAATTTCCTGACAGGAGAGGTTCCTTCAAGTATCAACAACCTTACTAACATCAATGAATTGTAAGTATTTATATTGGAGAAATGGACATATAAAAGAGTATTATAATAACATTAATAGAGATTTATATAGTGTTGTTCTCTTTCAGGAATTTGGCACACAATAATTTAACAGGTCCTTTACCAGACTTAACTTCAATGGATACCCTCAACTATGTGTAAGTAATTAGCATGAGTTAATGCTTCTAATTTATTCACTTTAATATGATTTTATCATTCACATTACTCTGATAAATTTATAATATTGTGTAGGGATCTTAGTAACAACTCTTTTGATCCATCTGAAGCTCCAGTTTGGTTCTCAACTTTACCATCACTCACAACTCTGTAAGTGTATAAATTATAGAAAAGAGTTTCTTCTAGAGCCAGTTTATGGAATCTAACAAGGATTTTTTTTTACCAATGATGCGCTTTAAGTATTTTGGAGTTTGGATCTCTTTAAATAATTATTCTCAGGAAACTAAGAAAAAATGCATTGAACAATACACTAGACATGGGTGACAGCATTTGCCCTCAGTTGCAGCTTGTAGATTTGCAAGACAACCGGATTTCCACAGTAAAACTCAGTTCACAATACAAAAATACCCTGATGTGAGACACTTTTTGCTTTTTGATCTGATATACTTCATATACTCTTTCATTTGTGTAACCTTTTTTCTGATGTAGTGATTTCTACCTCATGCATGCTTTATGTTCACTGATGATTTCCTCAGTTGCAGCTGTATGTTCACTGATGATTTTTGTTGCTTTTCTGTTCAGGTTATTAACGATCTGAGACTGGACTGTGCGAGGAAATCTATTTGTTGCTTTTCTGAGGCGCTCTAAATCTGATGGAAGTGACTCAGTTGAAGAGAACATGTCTATAAGAAAGATTTGGCCCTTAAACAAGCTCTTGACCAGATCACTTCTACATTTGGAAAACGATCTATCATGTGGCTTGGTCGCTCTGACTCACCAAAAGATGTACCTGTTGTGTCTACTGGTTCATTTGCTCTTGATATAGCACTAGGAATTGGTGGACTTCCAAAGGTATCCTTAGATCCCTGTGTAAAGAAGTTTCTTGTTCATTTCTTTCCAGTGAACAAACTTTGAACCTTTCTCAATATATCTAATTGGTTTCTCCTTTGAACAATAAGGATAAGTTGAAGAAGTTCAGAATGAAAATTATGACTTAAAGATGTTAGTGGGATCATTAAACCCCGTAGGATGACACTACTCTGTTATTTTTGTATTAAATTGTTGGTTTTTTTTCTCTAATCATTGTTGACTGTTGTGTGTTGCCAAAGCCATCATCCCTCTGCTAGCATTCTACTTTTTTCTTAATGTATAGCACCACTCAATGATAAATATTTTTCAAACACAAGATACAGATTATTTGTGCAGTAGATTCAGATTATTTCTGTGCAATTGAGATCAGTTTTGAGGTAACAAGATACAACTTTTACTACTCAATTAAACACAAGACCATGTGAGTGCAATTTTGGGATTTTGACAAGTTTTGAGTGGCACTGAGTGTAGACAGTAGACAGTAGACAGTAACAGAGCCGTATTCTATTGAATTATGATAGTAGTCATAAGGTGCCTTGGTCAAAAAACTTCAGCTATGGGGAAGCAAGGTCTTTCCTAGACATGAACTTCATAAATGGAAACCAGTGGCTAAGACTATAGCATTGCACTGCATCAATCATATAACATCATTTATCTAATTGTCTCCTTGTTTATTATCCTATATTGATCAACAAAATGACAATAAAAACTATGTTAGGCTTTTAAGTGATGCTTTTTATTAACATATAACAAAAGTTCTGCAGCTAGTAAAACACTTTATTATTAGGGACTGTAAATGTGAGTTATCCAGCTAGTTCTCATCTCTACACTTTATTATTTGTAGCATAATTTAATTTTCTAACTCCCCTTACGATGTTCTATAGGTTTTGTGGAGACAAGGAGAGGTTGCTGTGGTACAGGGACTGTAGAGGCAACATCCTTGTTGTGCAATACAAAATCACCAGGAACTTGTTCTAATACAAGGTATGTGTTTTGGGACAGTGTTCATCCTTCACAAGCTGCTAACCAAATTCTAGCTGATGCATTAATTGTTCTTGGTTTCATCTCTACTAGATTGCAGATATATGTCTTACATTGGCACCACAAAATGTACATGGCTGGGAAGAATGACAGGGTAGAAGATTGTTGGGATGGCTGCAAACTATGAGAGGGTATTCTGTTAACCGTATATTTCTGTTAACCAAATTCTACCTGTTAATGTCTGTTACATGTTGCTGTATTCATATATTCTTTGATATAGCCATGGTTCTTCACTAGAAATATTGTTGAGGTTTTCTTTAGTTATATGATTGTACATTTTTTGCTTCTAAATTTAGTGGTATAGGTTGATGACACAAAATTCTTCTAATTTTGTTGTTGGTGTAATTTTGAGGAAGTGTAATTTGGTGGTAATGACTGTACAGGATTTGGTGGTAATGATTGTACATGATTCTCTTTGTTGCTATCAAGATTTATTGCCTTTACTTCTTGACTTTATATATAATGAGGATGATAGCAGTGGTGGCTAATGTTGCAGATGTGATCATAGCAAATTGAGCCCAACCCTTTGTTTATCATCTTTTTGTTCATTTCCAATCCTTCTCAGTTAGACAGCAAGAAGCTTGAAGCTTTGCGAAAGCTTGACTGCTCTTTTATTATTTGTAACCTTTAATTTGTTTCACTATGATAATGTTTGTAATTATGATAAATGGAGCTCATGTGTCTCTGTATTCATTCATGGATTTTCATGTGTCTCTGTATTCATTCATGATAAATGTATTCATTCATGTGTCTCTGTTGTAATGATTGTTGCACAATCATTGGCTTTATGTAATTCTTATCCTAAAACTTGAAATCTGACTCCATGGCCCAATGGATAAGGCGCTGGTCTACGGGACCAGAGATCTGGGTTCGATCCCCAGTGGAGTCGCTTCTTTTTAACAAAAAATTTGTATAACCAGGGTGTATAGATTAAACCAAAATTTAAAAAAAAAAAAAAAAACTTCTAAGGTCAGGCGCAATAATGCTTGACCTTAAATCATACATACGAAGTCAAGCAATAATAAAAGCTTGACCTTAAATCATACATACGAAGTCAAGCAAGAATAAGAGTTTGACTTTAAATCATACTTACGAAGTCAGGCAATAATTAATGCTTGACTTCGTAAGTATGATTTAAAGTCAAGCATTTATTTTTGCTTGACTTTGTAAGTATGATTTAAAGTCAAGCAATAATAAAAGCTTGACCTTAAATCATACATACGAAGTCAGGCAAGAATAAATGCTTGACTTTAAATCATACTTACGAAGTCAGGCAAGAATAAATGTTTGACTTTAAAACATACTTACGAAGTCAGGCGCAATAAATGCTTGACTTTAAATCATACTTACGAAGTCAGGCTATCGCTTGACTTTAAAACTCCAGACATACAAAGTCGACTTAATAAAAGTCAAGCGCCCGCCTGACTTTAAATCCCCTTTTCGCCTGACTTTAAATCCCTTTTCTGCGCTAGTGCACCACCCACCACGATTCACGGCTTCACGCAAACGCTTACTGATCTCTCTCACTCTCAATGCACGGCACAACGCTTACTGATCTCGCTCTCTCTCAACGCTTACTGATCTCTCTCACTCTCAATGCACGACACAACGCTTACCGATCTCTATCTCTCGCAACCGATCTCTCTCGCGCAACGCTTACCGATCTCATCTCTCACAGGTTCGATTCTTGTTTCATTTTCGTTTCTTTCTCAGTTCATTTTTTCTCAGTCGATTGTTATTACATTTTTTCTTAGTTCCTTTTGGTTCGATTGTGGTTCGATTTATCAGTTCATTCTCTCTCAATTTTTTTATGAGTTTTTTTATGGTTCGATTACATTGTGCTTGTTATTACATTGTGCTTGTTATTACACTGTTATTACATTTTATTACTTTATCATTTGTTGATTTTAGTTACTGATTTTATTTACTGATTTGCTTTGTAGGACACTTGCTGGAGTAGTGGATAATGTCTTTGGAGACTTGCTGGAGATTGGAATTATGTTTGAATTATGTTTGTTGGAGAGTGGAATTATGTTGGAATTATATTTGTATTATGTTGTTGAATTATATCTCCAAATTACTTTTCTTTTGAATTATGTTGTTTGAATTATGTTGGAATTATATTTGTATTAAGTTGTCCGGATGCGTAGGTGCTGTTATGAGGCCAAATTATGTTGAATTATATTGGCTGAATTATATTGCAAGGACATGTTCTTTGAATTATTTTGAATTAAATTGCCGGGCCAAATTATGCGTAGGTACTAGCTGCTGTTGAATTATTTCAAGGGTAAAATATGTTTTTAGTCCCTACAAAATCGGCTCCTTCTAAGTTTAGTCCTTACTTTAACGAAATAGGCGTTTTGGTCCTCATCTTATTTTGCCGTTTTCAATTTTAGTCCCTCATGACTTTTAATAGCGCTTCAAAACTTTTAATAGCGCTTTTTTGACCTTTTATAAGCGCTATTAAAAGTTTTGAAGCGCTATTTAAAGTGAGGAGGGACTAAAATTGAAAACGGAAAAATAAGATGAGAATCAAAACGCCTATTTCGTTAATGTAGAGACTAAACTTAGAAGGAGCCGATTTTGTAGGGACTAAAAACATATTTTACCCTTATTTGAATTATGTTGAATTACCAAATTATGCGTAGGTACTGGCTGCTGTTGAATTATTTGAATTATGTTGAATTATATTGCTAGGATAAAACCGAACCAAATTATGCTTGAATTATGTATAAATCATGTTTTGTCTCGTCAAAAACCGAACAAAACCGAACCAATCCAAACCACATCTATTTTTACCTCGCGGTTCGGTGCACTTTTTTGCTCAAAACCGAACCGAACCAAACCGCACCGCGAACACCCCTAGTTATCTGTTTTGTTGATTTACCTTTCTTCTTTTTTTAAAAAAAAAAACATGGCTAAGCATCTATGCTAGCTAGCCACACTACCGTTCATTCTTTTCTTTTTATAACTATAACTATTAACCTTATAATTACTAATATGCCCAGCCTAATAGTATATTATAACAAATAATAACTAACAAATATAATTATCGCTATTAATTTATAAAACTTTTTTGACCAAATTAATTTATAACACTTGATAGTATAATATAAAAATAAATATTTAAACTTTTGAAACAAACATAAAAACTTATAAATTTTTTTTTTAATATATGCATACACATATTATTAGAGTAATATTTATTATTAACTGTAGTTAGCTTTTAACCAATCTGTATAGTTAGTCATGTAACTAACTTTCCTAGCTAGTTGTATTTTTCTATTTTACACTTCCAGTTGACCAGTCAGTGTATATATGGTCCCTGGTTATTCTTTGTACAGTATGATTAATTCTTCAATCAATACTGAGATGAATTCTATTTTTTGCTGGTGTTTCAGATGCCAAGATGGTATCAGAGCTCTCTAGAGCTCTGGTTCATCGCTTTCCCCTTTCCGAAACCCTAAAATCTTTCCAAATTTCCTCTTCTTTCAGTTCAGTTGTGATTGTTCTTGCTTCGATTATCCTTCTCCTTGCTTCGCTCATCTTCGATTTCCACCAAATCTCAACAATTCTTCACTTCCGCACTTCGATTCTTGATCGCGATGACTCAGAGCAACTCAAATCATTTGGATTTTGCCACAAATAATGCGAATCCGTATTATTTGCATCCTAGCGAAACTCCGGCACTGGTTCTTGTGACGCCGGCGTTGGAAGGAACTAAGAACTTCCAACCGTGGATTAGATCTATGCGTATTGGCTTAATCTCGAAGAACAAGCTTTCGTTCGTCGATGGAACCTTCCAAGCACCGGCGAAGACCGATGCTCTTTACAATCAGTGGACGCGATGCAACAGTATGGTTTTGTCGTGGATTCAACGATCGGTAACTGCGAGTGTTCAGAAATCGATTGCGTACTTCGACAAAGCGTATGATGCCTGGAATGATCTTCACGAAAGGTTCGATCAAGGCGATATGTTCCGAATTGCAGATCTTCAGGAAGATGTTTGTCGTCTCTCTCAAGGTAATCTAACTGTATCTGAGTTCTATACTGAGTTGAAATCTCTGTGGGATGAGTTAGAAAACTTTAGGCCTATAGCTTCCTGTAAGTGTGCAATTCCCTGCACTTGTGAAGCCTTGAAGAACATAAGAAAATATAGAGCTCAGGATTACACTATTAGGTTTGTTAAAGGCCTTAATGAACAATACTCTCATGTTCGGTCTCAAATTATGATGATGGATCCGTTTCCAACAATCACTAAAGCTTTCTCTATGGTTGTTCAACAAGAGAGACAAATGGACTCTCCTATTGCTGCTGATGTAGATAACAACAAAAATAGCACTGTGAATAATGCCTCTACACAGGTCAATGTTGCAAATTCTGGTAGTTTCACTCCTCAGTTTCAACGTGGTAGAGGAGGTTTTTCTGGTGGAAGAAACCGTGGTAGAGGTGGCTCAGGTGGTAGGTTCCAAGGTGGAACAAGAGTTTGTACCAATTGTGGCAAGAACAATCATACTGTAGATTCCTGTTTCTTCATACATGGGTTCCCTCCGGGCTATCAAACCAAGAACAATTCTGCTGCTAATAGTTCTGGTAGTTCGAGTGTTAATAATGCTAGTAGTGAAGAGGAGAAGGCTGTTAATAATTCTGCGAATTCATCAGAGTCAAAAGCAAGTGTCTCCTTGACTGCAGAGCAATATCAAGGTCTGATGGAGCTGCTTCAAGCATCCAAGCTGCAAACTGGTTCACATTCTGCAAACACAGCTATTGTTCCTCTCTACTCTGCCAACAATGCGAATACTCAGTATACTGACAGTTCTGGTAATGTCTACCTTTATGATAAAGACTTAGAAATGTGGATAGTAGACACAGGAGCCACTGATCACATCACTCACAACTTGAAGCTTTTGTCCAATTGTTTTTTTATTAAGCCAATACACATAAATTTGCCAAACAACACCACTGCCACTGCCACTTTAGCTGGCAGCATACACTTTTCTAATGGTCTTAGTCTGCATAATGTCTTGTATATTCCTAATTTTCATGCCAATTTAATGTCTGGCCCACAACTTGCTAAATCTAGCAATTGTACTGCTTTCTTTGACGCTTCTGCTTTGTCCATTATGCAGGCAGATACAAGGAGGATTATTGGTATAGCTAGCCTTATTCGTGGACTCTACAGGATAAGTCTTTCACTAGCTAAGTGCAAACCAAAATCTGCTAGTTTCTCTAATACTTGTATCTCTGTTTGTAAACCTTCCACTTCTATACACAACACTACTTTACCACTCACTACACCTAGTTGTGCACCTCTAGCACCTGTAGCACTTGCACAACCTAGCCATACACACATTTCACCTATAGATGTACCACAACACACTACACCTTGTAATAAAGATTTGTTGAATGATAGTAATGAAATTTCTGATACTCCAAAACATGTTAATTCTTTTATGTCTGATTCTCTTTTATGGCATTTGAGGTTAGGACATATTGCCCTTAATAGACACCATTGCATGTCTAAACAGTTTCCATTTATTACCTTTTCCAATGATAAGAACCCATGTGATACTTGCCACCTTGCCAAACAGAGGAAGTTGCCCTTTCCCCAAAGTTTCACTAAATCATCTAAACCATTTGACCTTTTACATGCTGATATATGGGGCCCCTATTCCCATACTTCCATTCTTGGCCATAGGTATTTCCTTACCCTTGTGGATGACTTTAGTAGGTTCACTTGGGTAATCCTAATGAGACACAAAGGTGAAACCCGTAAGCATCTCAGCAACTTCATATCCTACATTGAAACACAGTTCACAACCAAACTTAAATGTCTACGAAGTGACAACGGCCCTAAATTCCTTATGCATGAGTTCTTTTCATCCAAGGGAATTATTCATCAAAAATCATGTGTTGAAACACCCCAACAAAATGGAACCGTTGAGAGGAAACACCAACATATATTGAATGTAGCCCGAGCCCTTACCTTTCAAGCTAACCTACCTCTCAACCTTTGGAACTTTGCTGTCCAACATGCTGTCCATCTCATAAATCATATTCCAACACCCTTACTCAAAGATAATTCACCATATGAGAAACTTTACAACCAACCACCCACCCTCTTACATCTCAAAGTGTTTGGTTGCCTTTCCTATGCTTCCACCATACATGCCACTAGAACTAAATTTGACCCTCGTGCCCGCAAGACTGTGTTTCTGGGCTTCACTGATGGAGTCAAGGGCTATTTGCTCTATGATCTCAACTCTCACCAACTTATTACCTCTAGAAATGTCATTTTCTATGAAACCAAGTTTCCTTTTCATACACCTAAACCTGGCCCACATGCTCCTGACTCTGCCCCCACAGAGTCTACAATATTCGTGGATGCTCCTGCCCATCCACCCTTCAATGCCTCAACCTTACCAGATCAAACCTCCACTTTACAATCCCCTGCCTCACCTCTCTCACCTGATTCTTCTCCTACCTTACAGTCCCCTACCTCACCTCAATCACCAAACTTGCCTTCCACTTTACCTTCCCAACCATTACCTATTAGACAATCTACTAGACTCAAGTTTGTACCTAGGTATTTGGAAGACTATCACTGCAATTTGTCTAGCTGTACTAATACTTCTTCAGGTATCTCTTCTTCTTCTCTTTACCCCCTTTCTTCTGTTTTATCTTATGAACATTGCTCTCCTGGTTACTCTCAATTCTGTGCTTCTATTACTGTTAATTCTGAGCCGTCCACATTTCACCAAGCCTCTAAGCTTGACTGTTGGCAGCATGCCATGAAGGCTGAGCTGGATGCTCTTGAACTAAATAAGACATGGTCTTTAGTTGAATTGCCTCCTGGCCAACAACCCATTGGATGCAAATGGGTTTATAAAATTAAATACAATGCTGATGGTAGCATTGAAAGGTACAAGGCTCGTCTTGTTGCCAAAGGATACACTCAGACTGAAGGTGTGGATTACTTTGACACCTTTAGCCCTGTGGCCAAGCTCACCACAGTAAGAACTTTACTTGCTCTAGCAGCTATTAAAGGATGGTTTTTGGAACAATTGGATGTAAATAATGCCTTTTTACATGGTGACCTTAATGAGGAGGTCTACATGTCTTTACCACAAGGCTATTCACCCACTACTCATCTTTCTAGTCCTGTTTGTAGATTGCATAAATCTCTTTATGGTCTCAAACAAGCAAGTAGGCAATGGAATCACAAACTTACCACCACTTTACTCTCTATGGGTTTTGTTCAAGCTCAGGCCAATCACTCTCTGTTTACTAGAACTTTTGGAATTGTTGTAACTGTTCTTTTGGTCTATGTTGATGATATTGTCCTTGCAGGAAATTCTATGCCTGAGATTGACTCTGTGAAACAGATTTTAGACCCCACTTTTCGCATTAAGGACCTTGGCCAGCTCAGGTTCTTTCTGGGTTTGGAGGTTGCTCGATCTAGACAAGGAATTCTCCTCAACCAGAGAAAATACACACTGGATCTCTTGCAAGACAGTGGCCATCTTGCCACCAAACCAGTCCATACCCCTGGTGATCCATCTGTGAAGCTCTCTACTGAAGACTCTGCACCTTACCCTGATGAATTCTCTTATAGAAGACTCATTGGTCGTCTACTCTATCTCACCACTACAAGACCAGACATCTGCCACTCTGTCCAGCAACTTAGTCAGTTTGTAGTGAAGCCTTTAATGTCACACTTCCATGCTGCAACTCGTGTTCTACGATACTTGAAGTCTGCTCCTGCTAAGGGTTTATTCTTTTCATCTGCCACTGATGCTAATCTCTCTGGGTTTGCTGACTCTGATTGGGCTTGTTGCCCCGATACTCGCAAGTCTGTTACAGGATATTGTGTCTTTCTGGGCACTTCCCTCATTTCATGGAAGTCAAAGAAGCAAAACACTGTCTCTCGGTCATCATCAGAGGCAGAATATCGTGCCTTAGCAAGCCTCACATGTGAAATTCAATGGCTCCATTACCTGCTGGCTGATCTTCACTCTGCTGTTTCTGGTCCTTCTGCGGTATATTGTGACAATAAATCTGCAGTTTATCTTGCTCATAATCCTTCCTTCCATGAACGCACCAAACACATCGAAATTGACTGCCACGTCATTCGTGAGAAAATTCATCAGGGCGTGATACATCTGTTCTCAGTTTCATCAAGTGCTCAATTAGCTGATTTCTTCACAAAGTCCCTACCTGCTCCTGCATTTTCTTCATTAATCACCAAGCTGGGCCTATGTGATATCCATAGTCCAACTTGAGGGGGGATATTAGAGTAATATTTATTATTAACTGTAGTTAGCTTTTAACCAATCTGTATAGTTAGTCATGTAACTAACTTTCCTAGCTAGTTGTATTTTTCTATTTTACACTTCCAGTTGACCAGTCAGTGTATATATGGTCCCTGGTTATTCTTTGTACAGTATGATTAATTCTTCAATCAATACAGAGATGAATTCTATTTTTTGCTGGTGTTTCAGATGCCAAGACATATTAATAAATAAAAATTGGGGTGTTACACATATGATAGAGATGCGGCATTTCTCATGCAACTCTCTTTCTCTCTCATTGCATGAAACAAACTCATTGTATGCGAAATCTTGGTGGTCCCTTTTTATCACAAGAGAGGGATAGATGTTGTTTGTTCATTAGAGAATTATAACTTTGAAGTATAAAGTTTGATGTTATTTGGTGACGATGATATTGAGAAGGTAAACATACAAAATATTATAAATAACTATTGAAATAAACAAAAGATAACAAAATTATGACCAAAATAATAGTGGGGAATTACCCAATAAAAGATTTTTGCTTTTTAAGTTATCATTGTTATAATATTATTATTCTTTATGAAAAACAAAATATTTTTATAGTGCTGGCATCGTGCAATGGCATTTTCCTTGAGTGTCGCACCATGCTATCGAGCCAGCTTCTACAGAGCTACACTAGGAAGGGCATACTTCGATACATATATCATTGACCACCATCATTTGTGTAACACCTTAAATTCACAACTAGGTGAGAACCAAAAGTATTAACATAATCATAAACAATCAGAGTATAACCTGCTCATAATAATTGACCAAATAAAAACTAAAGGAGATTAATTCCACTTACATAACTTTGAGACAAAAAAATTTCAATTTCACTTCCGAAATAAGTACTCAAAAGGTACATATTCGATAAAATACACATGACTATAGTCCATCTACAAGACAAGGTTATAAAACGCTACATGACCTTGATTACAATTCAATGATTTAAATCTAATCATACATGAGAAGGGAAAAGAAGCAAATACAATCTAAAGATCACCAAAGAATCTTTCCTCTTACTGAGTAGCTAAGACCTCTGCTACTTCTCCTCAATTTGCATTTTTTTACCCTGCACATCTGAAAACACCACATAAAAACAGTGAGATTACAAATCTCAGTGATTTCTTTCGCACCCCCTCACAATTCCTCTCTCGGTGTTTTCCTTGTCTATGAACTATTCTTGTTCATGTCCGTCTTTTAATCTTGTCCGTGGCTTAGTAAAATCCGAGAAATAATGCCAGATATTCTAGAATACCCAGTTTCAACGGAAACCCCAATATGTATAGCTATACCGAATAATGCCAGGGCCCTAGCTTTGGGTTCATGACTCCCCTCAGCTAAGTATGCTACATAAACTCGGGATCGTCATCCCCCTCAATATCTTTTATTATTATCTCGGACATTAAGTCTGTTACTCGACACGAAGTCATAGTCTTTTATCTTATTACTCGAACTTAGACACTTAGGTCTATTCTTGATACTTAGACACTTAGGTCAATTCTTGATACTTAGACACTTAGGTCTATACTTAATACTTTGATTACATTCTCTCTCGATACAAAACTATTCGGTTTGCGTTTATTCATAAACTAATATTACTCGTTTTGTACCATGAAAATAAACGATTCGTGGACTCAAAGTATTCAATTATCATTAGGAACGGTTAAGAAGGGTGTTAGGGAAGGCTTGAACCATTTGCCTTGAAAAACATGAAAAAAGACAAGTTGGGACACGGGCACCCGTGTCAATTGGACACGGGCCGTGTCCACAGCTTTTAACAAATTTTACAAAACACAGAGTTGGACACGGGTACCCGTGTCACTTTGACACGTGCCGTGTCCTGATGACAGTAGCCATTTTCTCATTTTTAAAAACTCGGTTTTGTGTCATTTCGCTCTCCAAATGGTTCCAATACCGAATCCCTAACATTCCTAACTTAACAACAGTCCAAAACAACATTTAAAACATGTCCAATCAACAACACAAACAACCAATCATATCAATCAAACAATTTGGAGTTAGTTTACACCAAAATTTGTCAACAATTCGGTTTAATGGTTTTTCAACGAAATCACGACTCGATAACGCACACTAAACCGAAACAACAACACAATATACCGATTTCATCGAATAAAACCTAAACGGAGTAAGAAGTCACCTCAAAATCGTGATCAAGCGTCAATCCTTCGTCAATCTACCGAGGAATTGATTCTAAGCTTCTAGGAGTTTTTTAATCTACACAAAACCTTTGATCACCTGAAATCAAACCTTCAACTCACATAAACCCTAAAACTTGGAGAAGGGTGTGCCCTTCCTCTTCTTCTTCTTTCCTTCCTTCTCTTTTTCTTCTCTTTGCTTTCTTCTTTCTCTTCTCCCTACGACTTCTCTCTCTCTTTCTCTCTTTTATTCTTTTTTTTCCTTCTAACACCCATTTAAAAGAGGGTAACAGTGAGAGTGTGGTCGGGGTAATTTACCATTATACCCTTACTCTATCTCAAATTACTAAACAACCCCACTTAAATCCATATTTCATTTTAGTAACCAATGAACAACTTTTAAAACTATAATTATGCCCCAATTAGTGAAATAATTAAATACAAACATCAAAGTAATTGGGCTGTCACACTTACAACAATTAATTCATTTGCAATTAAATTGTTCACTAACCAACATAATTAAAACAACCAACTAAAATAATTGAAACAATTATTTTGGGGATATTACAGTACACCCCAACTTGGAAAATTTTTGTCCTCAAAAATTGGTTATGTTTTACCAGTTTGCTAACCGAGAATATACATTCTCAGAAGGATATTCACTAAAGTAAAACAGCTTTGTAAAGTTGGTGTAAACCCAAACATGACATGTGATTTGTGTCCAACTTTATTCTACCTCAAACCCTAAACTCATAGTAAAATGACTTGAAACTCTATTCCACTTAATTTGGTTTACACCCCAACTTTGTTTAATTTTAATCAAAACATGTAATATGAGACACATAATAGAAATACAAGCTTGAAAATTAAGGTCCACCTATTTGAATTCCTAGATCCATGTAAGAGCAGAATGATTTTCTTGAAGGGGAAAATTGTAACACCCTCAAAATAATTAGTAAAATTATTTGGGTGTTAACCCAATTAAACTAATTTAGTACTTGACGGGTAAATTTACCGAGTGCTAAAATTATTTATTGGTGGTCATTGGATCGTTAACCGAATAATACGGGTCAAGGAAGTTTTGGAATCGAAATAAGAGATTTAGATCAATATAGTAATTGGACCACGTTACCACGTATATATTAATAAATATATGTATATGCGTATGTGTGTGTGTGTATAAGTGAAAAAAATTAAATAAAAGAAAGAGAAGAAGAAAGAAAGAAGCGAGAGACAGTGAAGAGAAATGAGAGAAAGAAGAGAAAGAGAAAGAATGGTGTGGAAAAAGAAGAGGAAAAAGGGGGTACTTCCGCTCATCAAAACGACTTCCTTCCAACACGAAAAACGTTCAGCGCTACTTCCTCTTCGATTTGGTACCAAGATCTTCATCATCAACTCACTCTCTCTCACTTTGCCATTTTCGAATTTGAGAGGAAAATTGGAGTTTTGATGGTTGTAGCTCAAGGGAAAACTCAGGATGATGTTTAGGAGCGAGCTCAAGGTGGATTACTCGAGTATTGAAGATCGATTGGGTGATTTGGAGTTGAAAATCAAAGATTGGGGTTATGGATGAATAGTAGTCTTGGAGGTTGAAGATGATGAATAGTGTCCATGGAGGATTTCGAGGAATTTGGTATTTCGGTCAAAAGAGGTTTCGTGATCGAGTGGGAAGCTTTGGAAGCGGATTGGGTGTCGCCGGAGCGGGGAACGTTCGTGTGGCTACTCGGTGATTTCGGCTCGATCGTGGATCACGCGTCAAGGGTGAGTTCTCCTCACGCTTAGGATTTTACGTTTTGAATTTATTGATTAACCGATTTATCGCTTTCGCTGGACTGGAATATTGTTTGGTGATTGAGTTTGAGAGATTTTGGGTCTAAAACCAATATTTGGAAAATACGTCGCGTTTTAATAAACTTCGATTTGATGATGAACATTGTTGTTTGAATATGTTTTTGGACTGTTTTTATGTTGGGACTGGACTGGAACAGGTATCGGAATTGGTCGGAACGACGAAAAATGCGAAAACGGGATAAAATACAATGCTGTCAAAAGCGCACGACCCGTGCGTCTCAGGCGCACGGACCGTGCGGGTCTTTCTGTTTCTGTTTTCAAAAACGCATTACAGGGCGCACGACCCGTGCGTATGGTGTCATACCCCAATTTTGTCCGGCTTAGGGCAAAACCCTAATTTTCAACCAAAAATAAATAAACCAAGTCTTAGCATTCATCCTAGAGGTTAGGAAGAGCATCATGCTTGCATCTTAGAAGTTTCAGAATGCATTTTAGGTTTAGAAAAGCATTGCATGGCATTTTAGAGCACTTTAGAGCATTTCTAGGGTTTCTAGGGTTTTTCCTAGATCAAAGGGTATTTTGGTAATTTCGCCAAAAAGACTTATTTTCTCATCATGCATGCATTTCTAGAGTTTTAGAGTCATCCAAAGGGTCTCAGGGTCATTGTTAGAGTGGAAATGAAGTTTAGAGCAAAATCAGGGTTTTTGGGACCAAAAGGGCATTTTGGTCATTTCACTAAAATAAATATTTTCTCAGTAAAAAAACCATTATGCATCTCTTGAGGAATTTATGTGAGTCCAAGTGAGTGGAGTTGTGCATTTTTTGTGCATCATTGGAATATTTTTGACATGAAATTCGGTTTTTGAACAAAAGGGCAAAATGGTCATTTCCTTTGGAGTGGGGTCAATAAATCATTTTTGGGATTGGTGAGATCATAAAGTTCAGAGCCCAATCATTGAATCATGGGACATAGCCCAAAATGGCAAGAATTTAGAAGAATTATCTAGAAGGGAATAAGGAATATCCCTTTGAATTTTGAAAGGTCAAGTGTAGTACAATAGTACAAGTTGCAATTCCACTCATTCTCTTTCCTTTTGCTCCGAATTTTCCCTCAATTCCAGCCCACTTTTTTGTGCTTCTTCATGCCCTTGATCCATGTGAGTTGTATTCCTAGCCATTGATTAAAATTCTAGATCAAATCCTAGGCTACAACTTTGTGTACAAAGTCCTAATTGCCCTTAACAATTTTTGTGCCACAAAAAGCTCCTAATTTTCGACCTCTCTAGCTATTCTTCACTCATTTGTGTTTTCTCCTTGTCCCTAATCCTTGTGCATTGCAATCCAAACCATCCATTCAAATTCTATCTCAAATCCTAGTGGTTTGCAAAAGCACAATGTCACAAATATCCTTAAAATGGCCTTCACATAAAAGCCCAAAATTGGAGAGGCTAAAGGGGGGACTCTCATTTTTCTAACCTAGATCAGAATACTATCCATCTATCCCTCTCATCCAAGCCTCCATTCGCCCCTCTCAACCTCCATAGCCATCTCTTACTTCCTTCCTCCATTTCTTCACCAAAAAGCACCCCAAACCTAAAGATAACACAAAATCCTCACTCCATATTCATATATCCTCTTCCTTTCATCTTTGATTCCACATTTACATCATCAAAGGGGCTGATCCTTCAAGGTCATGTGGTTGTTGTTGGTGATTTTTGAAGATTGTTGGTGATTGGTTACTCTTGATCTTCATTTCTACTCTTGTTTAGCTTGGAACTAAGGTATAACCTAAAACCCTTTGCATTTTCATCCACTTTCTTGCATCAAAATCCTTTTTCAACTTATATTTGCATCTCATAATATCATTTAAATGTAGATTAGGGGCTGTTGTGGGTGAGAGTTGGCATCTCACCCACTAAATAAGTTATTCTTGTGACTATGTGTTGATTATGTGTTGTTCTTGTGATTTGCTCTTTGTTCATGCGATTTTCACCAAATAAAAATTTATTTTTCCTTACCTTTTTGCTTCGGCCTAGGGCCTCTCTTGTTGGATAACATGTTTTCTTGCTTGTTTCTTGAGTTTTGATGGAATAAAATTGGTTAAGGTAGTCCTTCATGCTCTAAGGTTTGATAGTGTAGAATTAGGGTTTTTATACTTTTTGTTCCCTCTTGTTTTTATGTTAATAAATGATGAAATGATGATTGTTTGAGTGTGATATACATGTGTAGATCTTAGGGTTTATGTGTGTGTGTCTAATGATGTGATTTGGTTGCAAGAAATTTGTTGAATTTGAGCCTTATTGTGTATATGTATGTTTCGGCCATAAAGCCATTTTTGTGACCAATTTACTTACTCAAATTTGTTGTTTGATCTTGTTTGGTAAATTAATTGTTGTGAATTGTGTTTTTTTTTACTTTTTACCTTTTAGTTTTTACCATTCACTTAAGTGTTACTAAATAGTAAAAAACATTTTCTTACCCTTTTTTACCTTTCACTTAAAACCCTAAAAAACATTTTACCTTTTACTTTTACCATTTACCTTCACTTAAATAATTCACCACCTTCACTTAAATAAGTTACCATTTCATTAATAATTTACCTTTACTTTTTACCTTTCTTAAATTACAAAAAGACCCAAAACATTTTCTAGTTTACATTTATAACTTTTCAACTTTATAAAATCAACCCAAAAATACTTTTTACCACTTTTTCCTAAGACTCTAAAAACACCAAAACATTTCACCATTTCCTAAGAATAAGGTAACTAAATTTTTACCACTTTTTATGACACACTCTCACACACTTGCACTTAAATAAAACCTTATTCACTCTCTTGCATTCTCATTTGCTTGTATCTCTTGCATACTCTCTTGTTTTAATCTTCATGCCTTTTCATATATTCATATCTCTTGCATATTCATTTGCACTCTCACTTGTTAATACCTCATGCATCCTTACTTGTTTATACTTCTTGCATTCTCACATGTCCATTCATAATTAAATAACCATGCATCCTCACATGTCCATGCATTCTTGTATGCTCATGCATCTTTGTATATACTCATTCTTGCATTCATCCTCACATGTCCATGCATTCATTAATCAAATGCTCATGCATTCTTGTATGCTCATGCATCTTTGTATATACTCATTCTTGCATTCATCCTCACATGTCCATGCATTCTTGTATCAAATGCTCATGCATTCTTGTATGCTCATACATCTTTGTATATACTCATTCTTGCATTCATTCTCAAATGTTCATGCATTTACATGCATTCATGCTTATCTAATCTAGCACATCATGATCACATGCTCATCCATTTAACTTAGACTATTCTATGCCTATGATCAATTGTATTCCTTTGTTCTTGATGCCATTTGAATGTCTTGACTTAATTGTGCACAAACCCTTTTACACAATCATGTGCCCTTATAAGACTACCAACATGTGTAGCATAGAGGCATATGTGCCCCTCTTGAGATTGCTTCCAACTTGTGTAGCAATTCTCCTTCACACACAAACACAATTGTTTTGAGAACTTTGTCTTGCACCTTTGACAATTAAATCCCTTGATTATATTGGCATGCTTAATCTTAGTTGATGATCAACATGTTCATGATTGCTTGATTAGTTGAATATGTTTGAACTTCATTCATTCATTTTGCATTTGGTTTTGGACATAGATTTCGATTGAAAATGATTTATTTATTTTCTAAAAACTCTTTTCCAAACCAATTAATTTTCAAAGCATTTTCAATAAACAAAAATAAGCAAGTAGTGGAGGTCACCCATAACCTTTGTTAGTTTGATCTCTATGAACGCTCTTCAAATTTACATGAGTACTTAGCGACGATTACCCATAACCTTTGTTAGTTTAATCATTCGCTAATGCTCGTCCTACTTCGAAAACCTTTTCGAAAATATAATAAAAACAAGTCGTTACTAATAGTCAATCAGAGCCTTTGTTCGTCTGACTAGAGGTAACAACTCTTTTTGAGTATTTAGCAGTGATTACCCATAGCCTTTGTTAGTTTAATCACTCATTAATGCTCGTCCTATTGCGAAAACTCACCAAAAAGAACAAAACAAAAACCTTTTCAAAACCAAAGGCGTTAGAACTACGTCGTCTTTGATTCTCCACCCGGAGATACGTAGGAGCAGGGCCACGCCCCTGTCAAGGGCAAAAATAAACAATTTCCCAAATAGAAAATACAAACACATCTCTTTCATTTCAAAAACCAAAAATCTTATTTTTTTTAAAGTAGGGGATTAAGTCGGTCGTACGGCCGGGTTAGTCATCGTTTTTGGATAAGTGAACTGTGGTCCTCCAGAGCCCCAGTGCTCCTTCAGCCCTCAGCGGCACTCCAGACCCCCAGCGGTCCTTCAACACAGATCACACAATCCTAAAACCCCTATATTAAAAAAACACCAAACACACAAACATTTTCTACACAGAAGAACTACGTAGCTTTGAGTTCTCCATCGCACCGGGAGATACGTAGGAGCGGGCCATGTCCCGTCAAGCGTTTTTTTCTAAAAAACCGTTTTTCCCCCTTTTTTCATAATAAATAAAGATTTTCATTAAGAGTTTTCCAATAAGAAGTAGAGAGGCAAAATTAAGCATTTTCAAGTCAACACACTAAAACCACACATTTAATTAAAGGTTCCCTCTCAGTAGAGAGGACGTGTGGGGTGCTAACACCTTCCCTGCGCGTAACCGACCCCCGAACCCTGTTCTCTAGTTTCGCAAGACCAATCGCTTTCCAAAAAAGGTTTTCCTAATATTTTCCTTAATAAATATTGGTGGCGGCTTCATTGTCTTAGGAAAAGTTGTGAACGAGGAAGGTTCTCCCTCGGGGACTTTTTCGGGCGCAACATATGGGAGCACGAACCGTGCGCTGTGTTCTGTCCAAATTTTTCAAACTTGCCCGAAACGATCCCGATCGATTCCAATCTTCTCCTAATCCTTTCCTAACCATTCTATAATGATATTAGGCTTATAATGCCATGATTTTGGGTATGTTTAAAAAGGGTTTTATAAAATACTTTTGAAGTTGAAATTCTTTCTAAAAGCCGAACAATAGTACTCGTGTGCGGATATGTTTTATTGATAATAAAACGGACTATGAGTCCTACGTGGTATGGTATAACTGACGCGGGATGATTATTATTTATTCGTCTAAACCGGTCTACGATTTACGATATATATTATATCGACTATAAGAAACGGCCCAATGTGGGTATTATGTTTGATTAACGGTCAAATGTAGATGGACTAAATGTCCATTGAGTATAGGTGAACTAACAGGTCATCGAGTGTAGATATATTTAACATATATCGAGTTGGGTGACGACCCATGTTGACATACTAGGCGGGGCTGTCATGATCCCCTACCCTAGGCCATGTGCCATTAGGGAAAGTACTATTGGTAAGGGGGTTCACCGGGTTTCAGCGTTCGCGCAGGCGGTGTTATGTTAAAAAGTTGTTGTGCGATACACCGGGGTTAGCGTTCGCGCAGTCGGTGTCGTACTGAGTCATAACATGTACACCGGGTTTTAGCGTTCGCGCAGGCGGTGTCATGTTAAAAGTTTGTTGTGCGAAATACCGGGGTTAGCGTTCGCGCAGTCGGTGTCGTACTGGATTATAACACGTTCACCGGGGTTTAGCGTTCGCGCAGGCGGTGTCGTGTTGATTGATAATGCACGTGGTTATGAATTGAACCACGAATGAAAGAAAGTTCTATAATACGGTTCACCGGGGTTAGAGTTCGCGCAGTCGGTGTCGTGTAAGTTAAAAAGAATTCTTAATTGAACCGAGAGCGTAGATAGGGGTCTCGGTAGAACTCACTGAGATTGTATCTCATTGTTTATATGTTGTTGTTTTACAGAGAAACAGGGAAAGTGGAGATCAAGAGGCTTGAGTAGATGATTACTCGGGAGGTTGCTGAAGACTCAACTTTTATGTTTAAGCTTATGTTTTTCCCTTGTTATCTTTGTATCAGAACATTATATCGATACCGGATGTATACGTTATGTATTTTGTTTCCGCGCTTTCTTGTGATGGTATTGAACACTAAGTCCTGCTGATGATTGATGGTTAGGAAACCGTTGTGGTTTTAATTATGATTAAGATCGTTTTTGTTATTATTCAGCGAAAAATTTATAGTGGTGTTCAGTATCTAAACAGGAAATATTATCTCTGATAAATTAGGGATGGTGCACTTGGGTATTTTTACTCGATAAAAATACACCGGGGTGTTACAGTTGGTATCAGAGCAGTTCGACCTAGTCGGACTTAGTTTAGGGTTGAGTCGATTCCTTGTTAATCCTGGTTGTAATTACACTTGTGATGCTAAGAGACATTGAGCCTGATCAACTTAATACTTAGTGCATCATAGGCGGAATTATGGTAGGATGATCAAGACGTAGTCCTCGACCAAAACCGGAATCTCCAACCGGTGCATCCTCAGGAAATGTGGCATGACGGTGGAAGAATACACCGCTAAGTTTGAGAAGTTGTCTCAGTTTTACCAAGTGGTAAAGTAAGCTTCGGATGACGAATGGAGAATGCGGAAGTATAAGAGGGGCCTTAGTGCTTTTATGACTTAGGGTCTCAGTTCTTATACTATTACCAATTATGTTGCCTTAGTGCAATCAGCCTATGTCGCTGAGGATGATCTCATGGGGAATACTGGAAAGGAAAGAAGGTAGTTGAATTATCAACTCCGAATGCAAGGTCCTACGATAATTTCATCAAAGGAAAAGCAGGTGCAATTCTTCGATTCTTCAAAGGTCAGAAGATGTTCTAACTGTGGAAAGCATCACAGTGGTGATTGTAAGCAAAGACCTAATCCTGGTGTCAAATTGTCCACTTGTCATAGGAGGCAGAAATTTCGTTGTAAAATTTAATTGTTTGCCTATGAGAAGTGTGGACACCATTTTGGGTATGAATTGGATGACTGCAAATCATGTTGCAATCGACTGTATTAATCAAGTATCAGCTTCGCTTCAGAATCAGTTGAATTATCTAGGACAAATTCTGAAGCGGTTACCTAGTTCACCTTAGACGGTCAATCTTCATTCCAAGGTGCGGAAGCACATGTTAGTATGTTATCTGCATCCACTGAAACTAGTTTAGATTTGGCAAACATTCAGGTTGTGAATGACTTTCTGGATGTTTTCACGATGAAGTTTCTTCTGAACCTCTAGAGCGAGAGGTAGAGTTTACGGTAGAATTGGTTCCTGGCACGGGATCAATATCTATTGTTTCTTATTGAATGTTTCTTTAGAAGTAAAGGAAATGGAGTCTCAACTTGAAGAGTCGATGTTAAAGAAATTCATTCGACCGAGTGCTTCTTTAAGGAGTGCTCTGGTGTGGTTAGTCAAAAGGAAAAATGGTAGCATGAGATTGTGCATTGATTGTCGACAACTCAACAAAGTGAAGATCAAGAACAAAATATCCTTTGCCAAGGATACACGAATTGCTGGATCAACTTCGAGGTGCCGTGGTGTTTTCAAAAATTGATCTGAGGTCAGGTTATCATCAATTAAAAGTTAGAGCCTTAGATATTCCAAAGACAGCTTTCCGTACTAGGTATGGACATTACAAGTTCGTAGTGATGCCCTTCGGTTTGACTAATGCTCCAGCGGTAATCATGGATTACCTGAACTGAGTTTTTCCTCAATTACCTAGATCAATTTGTAGTCGTTTTCATTGATGGTATCTCGATGTGCTCGAAGACCATTGAGGAGCATGTCCAACATCTCCGCATTGTTCTGAAAGTACTCCGAGAAAAGAAGTTGTACTTGAAACCTTCGGAGTGTGATTTTTGGGTGTCAGAGGTAAAGTCTTTGGGACATGTGATTTCCCAAGTCGGGAGTTTTTGTAGATCTCATTAAGAAGGAAGCGGTGTTGAATGGGAGTGACCGACATCAGCCGCAGAGATCAAAAGTTTCTGGGTCTAGCCAGTTACTATAAGAGATTTGTTAAAGGGTTCTCACAGTTAGTTTTCCACTTACTCGGTTAACTCGTAAGGGTCTTCCGTTTACGTGGGATGCCGATTGTGAAGAATGTTTTCAAGAGTTGAAGATTTTGACTTCTGCTCCAATCCTGATTCTTCCGGATCTGTCATTGGAACTTCAAATTTTCGATGACGCTTCAGGGAAGGGTTTAGGATGTGTTCTCATGCAGAATCAACAGGTGGTAGCTTGTGCGTCCACGCAATTGAAGACTCATGAGGAGAATTATCCGACTCATGATTTGGAGTTGGCAGCTGTTGTGTATGCACTGAAGATTTGGAGACGTTACCTAGATGGGTCTCGTTTCGATGTCTTTAGTGATCACAAGAGTTTAAAGTATCTGTTTGATCACAACGAATTGAATAACAGGCGAAGGAGGTGGGTTGAATTCCCGAAGGATTATAAATTCGTGTTGAACTAGCATTCAAGAGAGGCCAATGTTGTAACGGATGCGCTGAGTAGGGAATCCATTCACATGGCAGAGATTTAATGATGCGTGAAATGGAATTGTTGGAGTCTTTTAGCTCTAAGACGGGGTACATACATAAGTCTCCACTATAGTGGCAAGGTTTTGGTGTTAACCTTTCGCTTACGAAGGTTAACAATTAGATAGTATTATGTGATTCCGTTTGACAAGTCAAACGTGAATTCGAATATGAAAATGAGTTGGCGGTTGACTGTTTTACACATTGCGAATAAGCACCAAAGGACTAATTGATGGATCTGCTGCAAGGGACTGAACTTTCCAAAGTGGAGTTTGGCGTGCGGTATGGTAGTTTTGAAAAATCATTTTTGTGAAAACCCGCATGCTAAAGTTAATTTTGGGAACGAATCTAGAGGCTAATGAAATCTGATTTAGGAAAATCCTAGAAGGATTACTTAGGTTGAGGGGAAGCTCTCAATGCTATTGACTAATTCGGAAAGGAATCGGGTACGTCGTTGGTGAAAACCTCGTGAAGAAGTTGCAATATAAGAAAAGGAGCTCTGAGTTCTGTTTGATAGTTGTTTGGAGAACAACTGAGGTGATTTTCATTACGTTCAATTTATTTGATGTCCCCGTGGTTTATTACTACGTTTAAGATAAACGTTTCTGATAAATCCTCATTCCATCTTTTTTCGAGAAGTGTTATCTCGAAATCTTGGGGGCGAGTCAAGAAGTTTCACAAGTGACTTTTCCGTCACATTGTCGGTGTGTACGAGAACTGTTATGGATCGTAGAAGATTTGTGGAGAAAGTGTTTACACCCTTCGAGGAAATCGTGTTTGTTTTTACCTCTACCGAGGAGTACCAGTTTGTGGATCTCATTTTCAACATATATTTCTATCAAGTGTCTTGTATTAAACCCTTTGATTTAGATTAATCAAAGTTGGGGAGTAAACGAGGATAAGTGGAATAAAGCTTCAGAAGCGTTTTCAAACGCGGTGCCGAGCCTATGTAGGCGAATGATGAGTTCTCGTGTAGATGCGTGACCAGAGAGTTCGTATCAAGGTAGTAGTGGATCATACTTGGAAATTGATGTGCTAACTTGAGAAGATTTTCTACCCTTATTTCGTTAATTCAAGATTGTGTTCCAGCAACTTAAGGCCTTTCTGAGAATGTCGGTCTTCGGTTAGTCAGATGAAAGACTTGACGAGATTTTGAGGACAAAATTCTTTCAAGTTGGGGAGAATGTAACACCCTCAAAATAATTAGTAAAATTATTTGGGTGTTAACCCAATTAAACTAATTTAGTACTTGACGGGTAAATTTACCGAGTGCTAAAATTATTTATTTGGTGGTCATTGGATCGTTAACCGAATAATACGGGTCAAGGAAGTTTTGGAATCGAAAAAAGAGATTTAGATCAATATAGTAATTGGACCACGTTACCACGTATATATTAATAAATATATGTATATGCGTATGTGTGTGTGTGTATAAGTGAAAAAAATTAAATAAAAGAAAGAGAAGAAGAAAGAAAGAAGCGAGAGACAGTGAAGAGAAATGAGAGAAAGAAGAGAAAGAGAAAGAATGGTGTGGAAAAAGAAGAGGAAAAAGGGGGTACTTCCGCTCATCAAAACGACTTCCTTCCAACACGAAAAACGTTCAGCGCTACTTCCTCTTCGATTTGGTACCAAGATCTTCATCATCAACTCACTCTCTCTCACTTTGCCATTTTCGAATTTGAGAGGAAAATTGGAGTTTTGATGGTTGTAGCTCAAGGGAAAGCTCAGGATGATGTTTAGGAGCGAGCTCAAGGTGGATTACTCGAGTATTGAAGATCGATTGGGTGATTTGGAGTTGAAAATCAAAGATTGGGGTTATGGATGAATAGTAGTCTTGGAGGTTGAAGATGATGAATAGTGTCCATGGAGGATTTCGAGGAATTTGGTATTTCGGTCAAAAGAGGTTTCGTGATCGAGTGGGAAGCTTTGGAAGCGGATTGGGTGTCGCCGGAGCGGGGAACGTTCGTGTGGCTACTCGGTGATTTCGGCTCGATCGTGGATCACGCGTCAAGGGTGAGTTCTCCTCACGCTTAGGATTTTACGTTTTGAATTTATTGATTAACCGCTTTATCGCTTTCGCTGGACTGGAATATTGTTTGGTGATTGAGTTTGAGAGATTTTGGGTCTAAAACCAATATTTGGAAAATACGTCGCGTTTTAATAAACTTCGATTTGATGATGAACATTGTTGTTTGAATCTGTTTTTGGACTGTTTTTATGTTGGGACTGGACTGGAACAGGTATCGGAATTGGTCGGAACGACGAAAAATGCGAAAACGGGATAAAATACAATGCTGTCAAAAGCGCACGACCCGTGCGTCTCAGGCGCACGAACCGTGCGGGTCTTTCTGTTTCTGTTTTCAAAAACGCATTACAGGGCGCACGACCCGTGCGTATGGGAGCACGAACAGTGCGCTGTGTTCTGTCCAAATTTTCCAAACTTGCCCGAAACGATCCCGATCGATTCCAATCTTCTCCTAATCCTTTCCTAACCATTCTATAATGATATTAGGCTTATAATGCCATGATTTTGGGTATGTTTAAAAAGGGTTTTATAAAATACTTTTGAAGTTGAAATTCTTTCGAAAAGCCGAACAATAGTACTCGTGTGCGGATATGTTTTATTGATAATAAAACGGACTATGAGTCCTACGTGGTATGGTATAACTGACGCGGGATGATTATTATTTATTCGTCTAAACCGGTCTACGATTTACGATATATATTATATCGACTATAGGAAACGGCCCAATGTGGGTATTATGTTTGATTAACGGTCAAATGTAGATGGACTAAATGTCCATTGAGTATAGGTGAACTAACAGGTCATCGAGTGTAGATATATTTAACATATATCGAGTTGGGTGACGACCCATGTTGACATACTAGGCGGGGCAGTCATGATCCCCTACCCTAGGCCCTGTGCCATTAGGGAAAGTACTATTGGTAAGGGGGTTCACCGGGTTTCAGCGTTCGCGCAGGCGGTGTTATGTTAAAAAGTTGTTGTGCGATACACCGGGGTTAGCGTTCGCGCAGTCTGTGTCGTACTGAGTCATAACATGTACACCGGGTTTTAGCGTTCGCGCAGGCGGTGTCATGTTAAAAGTTTGTTGTGCGAAATACCGGGGTTAGCGTTCGCGCAGTCGGTGTCGTACTGGATTATAACACGTTCACCGGGGTTTAGCGTTCGCGCAGGAGGTGTCGTGTTGATTGATAATGCACGTGGTTATGAATTGAACCACGAATGAAAGAAAGTTCTATAATACGGTTCACCGGGGTTAGAGTTCGCGCAGTCGGTGTCGTGTAAGTTAAAAAGAATTCTTAATTGAACCGAGAGCGTAGATAGGGGTCTCGGTAGAACTCACTGAGATTGTATCTCATTGTTTATATGTTGTTGTTTTACAGAGAAACAGGGAAAGTGGAGATCAAGAGGCTTGAGTAGATGATTACTCGGGAGGTTGCTGAAGACTCAACTTTTATGTTTAAGCTTATGTTTTTCCCTTGTTATCTTTGTATCAGAACATTATATCGATACCGGATGTATACGTTATGTATTTTGTTTCCGCGCTTTCTTGTGATGGTATTGAACACTAAGTCCTGCTGATGATTGATGGTTAGGAAACCGTTGTGGTTTTAATTATGATTAAGACCGTTTTTTTTATTATTCAGCGAAAAATTTATAGTGGTGTTCAGTATCTAAACAAGAAATATTATCTCTGATAAATTAGGGATGGTGCACTTGGGTATTTTTACTCGATAAAAATACACCGGGGTGTTACAAAAATTTTCCGTTAATCACATTTTCAACAATTCCTTTAAAATCCATAACAGTTCTTATACACAATGGAAGATATGTGATGAAAAATTCGACTATAAAATTTCTTAACTCATGGGATGCCATACAATGCGGGAGCCTCTTGTTGCCAAGTTTTCAAAATAGAAATATTTCAAAAAGAGAGATGAGGGTTTATTAAAAACCTTTACCTTAAACATAGAAATGGGCCATAATGGCACCAAATAAGTTTGAAGAACAATCAAATCACATTAGGGTTGTTTTCAAAAATAACATTCCCTCTTCGTAGTGCAACCAATACTTGTTCCTCGGCTTAATTGAACTTAAGGACATTTCTACTTCATACGAAGGTATTTTATAACCTCATGATCTATTTGGTTTTCACTATACAACTCTATCTCTACACATAAAGTACTACAGTATTATGCAATACACATTATCCATGAACCGTTTAACACTCTCGGGACACTAAACATGAATCCAATCAGTCGATTTCAATGTGATTTATCTTAACTTAGGTTAAGGATAAGGTTAGGCAAGCAACAGTATCGAAACGGAATGACACTAGTGGAAAAAAGACATTAATAAGCATCATTTAGCATCGGTTGTTTGAACAGCCGATGCTAAATGTTGTTCCGGTGGCATTTTTGCAATTAAATGGAAGATTTCTGTAACATCCTCAAAATAATTAGTAGAATTAATTGGGTGTTAACCCAATTAAACTAATTTAGTACTTAACTGGTAAATTTATTTAGTGCTAAAATTATTTATTGGTTGTCATCGGATCGTTAACAGGATAAGACGGATCAAAGAAGTTTTAGAATCGAAATAAGAGACTTGGACCAATATGGTAATTAGACCACGCTACCAATTATATATTAATAAATATATATATATATATATATATATATATATATATATATATATATATATATATATATATATATATGTATGCGTGTAAGTGGGTGAGGAGAAAAGAAAGAATTAAATTAAGAAAGAAAGGAAAGAAAGAGGAGGCGAGAAACAGAGAGGAGAGGAGAAAAGGAGAAGAAGAGAGAAAGAAAGGGTGAGGAGGAAGAAGAGGAAAAAGGGGAAACTTAGGCTCATCAAAACGACTTCCTTCCAACACGAAAAATGCTCAGCGTTACTTCCTCTTCGATTTGGTACCAAGATCTTCATCATCAACTCACTCTCTCTCACTTTGCCATTTTCGATTTAGAGCTCTAAAGTGAGGTTTCGATGGTTGAAGTTCAAGGATAGCTTGAGATGGTGGTTGGCGCGAACCCAAGGATGATGGATCGTTGATTGGAAGCTAGTTGGGTGTTTTAGGGTTGAAAATCAAATTTGAGGGTTTTGTGTGAATAGTGCTTCACGAGGAGGAAGGTGATGAATAGTATCCATGGAGAATTTCGGGGAATTCGGTTTTACGGTCAAAAGATTTCTCGAGGTCGAGTGGGAAGCTTTGGGAGCGGATACGGATGTCGCCGGAGCGTGGAATTGTCTCGGGGAGCGTTCGTGTGGTTACTCGGTGATTTCGGCTCGCTCGTGGCTCACGCTTCAAGGGTGAGTTCTACTCACGTTTAGGATTTTACGTTTCGAATTAATTAATTAACTGTTTTATCGCTTTCGCTGGACTGGAATATTGTTTGGTAATTGAGTTTGAGAGATTTTGGGTTAAAAACCGATATTTGGAAAATACGTCGCGTTTTGATAAACTCGATTTGATTGAGTTATCGATTGATGTTTTAATTATTGTTTTGGACTGGAATTACTGGTTGTTATATCTGTTTTTGGGTCTCGGAGGTCACGTAATGTCTCGATATCGATTAGGGAGCAAAATGGGAAAAACTGAATTTCAGAAAACCTGTTTTTGGCCATTCTGCCTGTTTTCGCGTCGCGACGGAGTCCCATCGCGTCGCGACGGTTTACAGAATTTTCAGCAACTAAAAACTGTTTTTTGTTTTTGCGATAACTTTTGATCCGGGAACCCGGTTGAGGTGTTCTAAGATGCGTTGGAAAGCTTATTCAGAGGCCTAACTGAATATTCTATTTTTAAGGTAGAATGAACTGTTTTTGGAGTCGTAAATTGTGTCGAGAAGTGATGAATTAGTACACGAGAGTGAATGTGGTTTTAACTTGTAATGTTCCATTACTTTTCTAATGTAAATGGACTAAAGGTTCATATGATTGTAGATATATATATTATATCGAGTTTGGGTGACGACCCATGTTGACATACTAGGCGGGGCAGTCATGATCCCCTACCCTAGGCTCCGTACCATTAAGGAAAGTACTATTGGTAAGGGGTTCACCGGGATTTAGCACAGGATTGCAGTCGGTGTTATGTTGAAAGTTTTGTCGTACGATACACCGGGATTTAGCACTGGATTGCAGTCGGTGTCGTACTGTACGGTTCACCGGGATTTAGCACAGGATTGCAGTCGGTGCCGTACTGAGTCATAACACGTTCACCGGGATTTAGCACTGGATTGCAGTCGGTGTCGTGTTGAATTAAAATGTACGTGGTTATAAATTAAACCACGAATGAAAGAAAGTCCTATAATACGGTCCACCGGGATTTAGCACTGGATTGCAGTCGGTGTCGTGTTAAGTTAAATAGGATTCATAATTGAACCGAGAGTGCAGATAGGGGTCTCGGTAGAACTCACTGAGATTGTATCTCATTGTTTATATGTTGTTGTTTTACAGATAAACAGGGAAAGTGGAGATCCAAGAGGCACGAGTAGGTGGTACTCGGATGGTTGCTGAAGACTTAGCTTTTATGCTTAAGTTTATATCTTTCCTTGTCATCTGTGTATCAAGACATTTTGTCTTTAGCGTTATGTATTTATTTCCGCTTTCTTGTACGATATTGAACACTGTATTTCACTGATGGTTTATGGTCTTATTTATGATTAAGACTGTTCTGTTGTTATTCAGTGAAAATTTTATAGTGGTGTTCAGTATTTCAACAGGAAATATAACTCTGATGTTTTAGGGATGTTGCACTTGGGTATTTTTACTCGATAGAAATACCGGGGTGTTACAATTTCATTTTTCCCGCCTACTTTTAGCATCAGGTGTTTAAACACCCGACGCTAAAGGTCGTGTTTTATTTTTTTCACTTCTTCCATCGCATACACTACTCTTCGCATTCTCACTCTCACTCTCTTAACTATCTCACTCTCTCAAGGCTCTCGCTCTCTCTCTCTGAACGTCCATCTTCCTCGTCGTCGATTCTTGGCTCGTCGTCGGCGTTGCTCTCGTCGTCGCCTTCTTCGCCGTCACTCCTATTTTCGGGCTTGAAATCGAAGACGGTGCTCTCACTCTCTGAGGTCTCTCACTCTTTCAACAATACGACAGTCTCACTCTCTGAACACGACGAACACGACAGTCTCACCATTCTCAACTCTCGCTGCCGGCTTGCTCACCGTCGCCTTCCTCGCCGTCGTTTTACTGCAAAGATATTCGAAACCCTAAGTTTTCAAAATGGCCTCCTCTTAAGCACAGCCTCTGCAAAGTCTTCTCCGTTGTCGCACCTAGTTCGTATTCTTCTCTGGTTTGAGTAATTGCTTCTATTTTGTTCTGAAACCCTAATTTTAATTTTTCTGATTCGTCAATTTTGTGTTGAACAGAGTCTATCACAGTGATAAAAAGTTCACCCTCATCACCTATTCACCTACTGAACTTGTGAGTCTCTCTCTCTTGGTTGCTGTGTGTTCTACCTTTATGTTCATTGATTCATTGTTTACTCATTATTTGCAAGTTTCCTGATTCATTATTTGCAAGTTTTTGGTCAACATTATACATTCTAACTAATAATAAGACTAACTATTGGAATGCACTTCTTTTTGATGGAAGTGTGTGTTAGAAATAGCATTAGTATATGACTTTTGGAGGAAAATGATTGTTTTTTTGACTTGGGGTGTAAAAATATTGGCCAAATTGTTGGTCGTTGTTCTCTGGAATCTAGTGTTGAGAGAGAGCATTTTTCCAGTTCTGTTGTGTTCAACTTAGTTAGGATATGCTTGTATAACTAACTGTTAATTGTTGCTGTTGGAGCAATACATGCAGCAATGCAGCAACCCATGTTCAACTGTCCACAAGTCTGATTGCTTTGGAATTTGGCTATGATCATTGTCTCACTTAGATCAATGTGCACTTAACTTGCATCATTATTTTCATTTCAGCAAACCAAAATGGTTGCTTGTGTGTCATACCGGTTTGAAATAAGGATTAGTATTGATCATTATTTTATTGTGATTTTTTGATGGATAGCTATGAATCTGAAGACTTGGGTAATTAAGTTTTGGTTATTTCCCCTTATTAAAATTCAATTATGCAAATCAATATCTTCACTTCCATTATAGATGTTATTTGTATTCAATATACTTTACTGGTCAGGTGACTGATCTGTAGCATCATTCTTTTTCCTTCTATTGGTGATCAAAATTTCATGGATTTTGGTGATCAATACAAAAATATTAACATTTCCTTTTATTTTCTTTCTGTTTTTGTTTTTAGCCTTCTCTTTTATATATTGTACTTGTTGTTATTGGATTTTTGGCTGCTCATTGCATATGGAACGGTGATGTCAAACAGGTTTGTTTTACTTCCCAACTTTACCTTTCTATTTTCTTGTATCAATGCTATGCTAGACCATTTCACTACAAAAGGGATGCTACATTTACATGTGATGAACACAGTTCTATTTGTGTTCAATGGTTTTCTAGATTGATTATTATTTTATTTTTGTGAAGCCTAGAGTGGAATTAAGCGGACAGAATTGCTGAAGTTGTTAAATGTGAAGGCTTCATGTCTTCTTCGTTGTTTGTGAAGTTATATAGCTTAATATCTACTATATAAAACAACTGAAAATCTGCTTGGCAGGGAAGAAGATTTATGTGGTGAATTTAGTAGCCATCAAATTCTAAAGTATAATGCGGAATTGCAGACTGACAAGGACAATGAAAAACAACACAAGTTTTTCCTAATTAATTCGTATGTAAAAGATATTGCATTCATCATCAAGTTGAATTAAGGCTTTGTTGAGTATTTTAATCATCCAATTAGGACAATTTTATTGTGATGTAAATTTGAGGATCTTAATCTAAATGAACTAATTATATGTTCAGATTCCAGTTAAAGGTTTCTCTTTCAAAAATTCTAAAGTCTTCAGCTGGCCTCATTGTGATAGCAGCAAGCCAGGCCGTTCTTGTACAAGGTATATGTTAATGTTGCATTAGAGGGACATATATATGTTTAGTTCAGTTTTATTTGCTTACACAGTGGCATCTTTATCATACAGGAAAAGATGGGTTCTTCATTCAACCGCAGAATACGCAGAGGATTTAATAGCCCAAACTGGACTCAAGAGAGCTCATAGATGGTAAGTAACTATGTGGATCATAGGAGTTCTGAGTTGTCTTGTCTGCTATTTCTCATGTCATGGAGGAGATATATACTATTGCTAGCGTTACACTTGTGACTTGTGTGTGTTCCTAACATTATTCTATTATTATTATAACTATTATTATTATTATAACCATTATTATTATTATTGTTATAAGAAGTGGAGAAGTATTTTGTAAAATTGGTTGGTTGTGTAGGGGGGGTGCACTTCCAGCTGCTAGTATTGCCCAAGAGGAAAAATGCCTTTGGGATAGAACCAAGAGACTAGTCATCTGTGGAGACTTTTGTGTTAGTCTTGATGTTGAAGGTGTCATAGATAGTGGCTTGGCAGCAACATTAAGGCTTAAAGATAGTGCCTGCTGTTTATAGTTGGAGCAGTGGAACATTATTATTATTATTATTATTATTATTATTATTATTATTATTATTATTATTATTATTATTATTATTATTATTATTATTATTATTATTTCTAGTTGTCCAAACTTGGACATGTCTTTATTTGGGTTTATTTTTTCTAGGAAAATTTATGTTTGAAATTTTTTCTGTACTAACAAGGAAATAAGGTAAACATGTGTTACATATACTAGATGATGGCCAAAATCATTTACGACACTGAATTTTGTGATTATGTTATTTTTGGAAATAATGATACAGGATGACAAGTACAAATTAATCACATTTTTAGTAAGGTAAATGCTTGTACAGATGCTCTAGTTAGATTGGAGGTTTAGATATTCTTCTATGGTATGGAATTTAGCTTTGTCGTTCCAATTGAACCACTGGGGAATGTGTTGCTATTTAGATGAACTAAGCTCATTTGGACTATCTTGAGGGGGAGGGATAGTAGTGTGTGGTAAGATGTGAATTGAGAACCAATGTTTTTTAAAAAATAAACATTTAGCATCAGCTGTTTTAAACAACCGATGCTATATGTCTATTTTTTAAAAAAAAATTAGACATTTAGCATCGGTTATTTGAAACAACCGATGCTAAATGTCATTTTTCAGGACATTTAGCATCAGTTGTTTCAAATAACTGATGCTAAATGTCATTTTCTGGACATTTAGCATCGGTTGTTTCAAACACCCGATGCTAAAAGTCATTTTTCAGACAGCAAAAACAGTGATGAAATGGACATTTAGCATCGGTTATTTGAGCACCCGATGTTAAAAGTGACATTTAGCGTCGGTTATTTAACCGATGCTAAATGTCCCACTTTTAGCATCACGACATTTAGCGTCAGACGATAACTGACGCTAAATGTCCAAAATAACCGATGCTAAATGTCTTTTCTGCACTAGTGTGATTTGGACTTAATTTGAAAAGAGGAGACAGAAAATCTCGCACGGTCCGTGCCTTTCAGGCGCACGGTCCGGGCTCTTTGATCAGTTTCCAAAATCAAGTTTTACTTCGAAATTATGCATTCCGTTTGTTACCACACTTATCCTAATACGTACCTTAACTTCTAACACGCTAAACACCGTCTCTCTCTCTCTCTCTCTCTCTCTCTCTCTCTCTCTTGTCATAACACATATAAATCAGAATTCAACAACACAATCATTGAACCTAAATTTTCAAAATCACATGAGTTGTATTATCATTTCATAAAATCAAATCATCAAACAACCACATACAAGTGATACAAGCTCCGAATGCGTTCTCATTTTCAACATGCAATTTCACAAAAGTATACCTCATGTCATTATTTCACAAATGCATGTACTCTATTTCAGTCCACTTCAAGTAAATCAATAAATTTACCTTTTGATGACTATTCATAGCATAAATCACTGTCAACAGTCACATCACTTTTCATAATAGTATTCACGTTTGACATGTCAAACGGAAGTCACATAAATACAATCTAATTGTTAACCTTCCCAATGAGAGGTTAACAAACTAAAACCTCGCCACTATAGTGAAGACTTGTGTAGTTACCATGGCTAAGGGATAATGCCCAACTTAATGCTTAAAACCTCTGTTTTTCCCAATTAGTCAATACACTAACAACTTTCCTTCCGAATTTCTTTCACAACGGATAGAAAATTTTGGGACATTACCCATCGGTCCTCTTGGAGATACATCTAGTACTTTGGGCTAGATTCGGGAACAACTATTGTTCTTAGCGACTCATATAGTGATAGGATTTTATAAAAATAATCTTTCCATGACCTATCTGAGTCGACTATATTGTCTCAATGACTCACATAATGATAGGACTTTATAAAATAATTTTCCATGACCTATCGGAGTCGACTATAATGTCTCAATGACCCACATATTGACAGGATTTTATAAAATAATTTTCCATGACCTATCAGAGTCGACTATAATGTCTCAATGAATCACATATTGATAGGATTTTATAAATTAATTTTTGCCATTACCTATCAAAGCCAACCTGATTTCTACTACTCAAAATACTAGTATGAACGAATTTCCATAACTCATGAATTGAGTCTTAAACTCAATAGCCATAGAATCATATATCATAAAACTAGTGCAAGGACCTATGGGGAAAACTTCTAGTCAGATGAAATCCTACAAGACTGGTTATCCTTCTTGATAGAGCTTGTCTGAAAATCTATCGCTCATCCTTTTGGACCAATTTCCCTTTTAGGGCCTCAACTACACATACACTAAGATACGAGAATCTCTATACGATAGGGATCCCACTGGTGAGGCATAACGGCTTCCCTAAAAAGTAGGTTTCACTAAAAGCCTATAGACTTAATCTTGACATGATGGATTGTTGACTCATCTAGGTTCAATAATTTACATTTGGATTACGTACTGTATTAGGATAGTTGTAGCATCAAAGAAACGAAAAAATAGAAGAATTCTTTTAAGGGATCAAACGGGCGCACGAGTAGTGCAGCCTGTGTTGATTCGGAAAACGAATTCTAACTACTTTGAACATTCCTTATGTGACGCCCAAATATTTAATTGAATTATTTAATTAAATATTTAGGAATCCACTTATTTATGTATTTATTTATTTTAGTGGGTGTATAATCGGATACTAGGGGATGGTGTTAGTGATCGGGCTTAAGCTGGAGGAAGGTCCGTGATCCAAAAGCCCACTAGCTAGGCGCATAGGTGAAGCGCCTAGGCTAGGGTTTTGGCTCATTATGCGAATTATTTTGAGAAAAAGAAAGAAAAGTTGTGAATAGAGGAGAGGAGAGGAGAAGAGGGACGGCGCGCATCCAAGGGAGAAGAGGAGGAGGAGGACTTCGCAAATTCAAGGAGAAGAAGGAAGCTGTGTTGCTGAGGTTATTATTGGTGACGTGATCAAGAGAATTAGTGCTCTCCTACTATAAGGTAAGGGTGGGGTTCTTCCTTATAATAGGGTTTTATGATGGGGTTATGTGGGAATAGGTCCTATAATACCTCTTGATTGATTTTGATGTTTGATTTGGTGATAGTTGAATCATAACTAGGTTGAATTGAAATTTGGCTTGTTGATGATTGCTGTGACTCTAAAAATTGGTGATTCATTGTTGTTATTACTAATTGCATGCTAGGTGTTCGATTAATTGTTGTTTGGTGTGGTGATTGACAATTCATGGTGATTGACATTGGTGGTTAAGGATTGGTGAATTAAATTGGTGAAATAACGAAAATGTTGATCCCTAGGGCGCCATGGGCGCCATTGTCCTAATTGCTGTTTTTGGGGCCCTAGTGCTGGGCGCAATCCCTGGAATGTTGCAGTGCTGTTTTTGGTGCCCTGTGCCTGGGCGCCGTGCCTGGTCCTGTTGCCTTGGTGTTCTGTTGCTGTTTCTGGCGCCCTGTGCATGGGCGCCGTGTGTCCGCGTGTGCCAGTGTGTGTGTTGTTGTGTCTTGGCGCAGGGGCGCCATGGGCGCCGTTCCCGTGTCTGGTGCGTGTCTTGGTTCTGTGTTGCGTTTTGTGCTGTAGGCTGTCTGGGCGCCAAGGGCGCCAATTCCTGTGCCATGGTGCGTTTCTGTTGTGTTCCAGGTGGTCTGGGGGCCAAGGGCGCCATTTCCTGCAGTGTTGCTAGGCACCCTGCTCATGGGCGCCAGATTCAGTTGTGTTGCCTGTTGCTGGGCACCCTGCTCCTGGGCGCCAGTCTTCTGTGTTGCGTTTTCCTGCTAGGCGCCCTGTGCCTGGGCGTCGTTTTCAGCGTGTGTCTCAGTTTTGTTCCTATTTTGTTTTTGCGATATCTTTTGACTCGGGAGTCCGATTGAGACGTTTCAAAATGTTTTGGAAAGCTTATTCAAAGGCCTAGCTGAATATTCTAATTTAAGGCAAAGTGATCTATTTTTCTGGAAATTGTTAGCCGTTGGCTTAGCCGTTAAATGTTGCCGTTTTTGGGAAAAGAAAAATTGTCGCATCTCAAATAATTTGGAAAATTGTCGTCGTCCCAATATTTTAGAAAATGGTTGTCATCTTGGTGTCTTGGTGCTGTTTGAGCTAGGTGTGAAGGCTCAAACATTGGTGTTGTTGGAGCTAGGTGTGAAGGCTCCAAATCTTAGTGTTCCGTTGTTTCGGGTAGTTTGGTGTTTCGGTGTCATTGGGCTAGGTGTGAAAGCTCAATTTTGGTGATATTCGATGACTGACTTTTGGTGTGTCACATTTTGACTATCTCTGGATGATTGTCTGTGTGCATTCATGGTGTCGCATACAGCATATGCATTTGTTTTGGTGAAGGCCTTTGGTCTTGGAGCTGGGTGTGAAAGCTCAATTTTTATAAAACTAGTGAGCCGGGTGTGAAAGCTCAATTTTTCTAAACTGGTGAGCCGGGTGTGAAAGCTCTCAATATTGGTGACTCCTCTATTTACAGGCAAAACTTTTGGTGATTTGGTACCAGATGCATATGCCCGTTGATGTGGGTTGCATCGATGCATTATCATGACATTTGGTGACTGATTGTGGTGCTTATAATTTGACGTGTGTTTATAATTTGATGTGTGTAGTGGAGTGGTAGATATAGTTGTCATATTCTAGCATATTTCCTATCATTTTACGCTATTATATTGAAGATATCTCACCCCTTCTGTTTGAATGTTACCCCTATGCGGTAACGTGCAGGTGATTGCGAGTGAAGGCTTAGCTACCTTCGCTAGTCTGAGTCGGTGTCCTTTGCTTTGATATGTAACACTCAGGGGGGGAAACGAACCTAGACTTTGGCTGTTGCATTTTATTTATTTGGAGTCCATTCAGGACGTTATGATTTTATTGCTTTGAAAACTTATTTCTATTCCGCTGCGTGGTTATGTATTTTTGGCGACGTGGTTAACTAAACTGGTGTTATGGGCTTCGTCCCTTTTTGACAAAGTGTTATATATCGTATGTGACGTTTTGAACTATCGTTGAATGTGTGACATCTCTTTTGGAAGTATGGAATAAATTTTTTTGTAACTCTGATTTTATTAAATAATTACCGGGTAGAAAAGGGGTGTTACAATAGTGGTATCAGAGCAGAAGTTCGGTCTGTCCGGCCAAGTTGTCCAGTCGTAGTGTCAATTGACAATGGTATGTTGTCAATTATATCTAACTGTTGTTTGTTTTGTAGCAAGTGAATTGAAATGGCTGGGAGGAACGATGCTGCAAATGTTGCTGCTCTAGCTGCTATGGCGCAGGCTGTGCAGAATCAGCAGAATGGCGGTGAGAATGCTGGGACTCGCAGTCTGGCGACATTTCAGAGAGAGAATCCGCCCACGTTCAAGGGCAAGTATGATCCCGATGGTGCTTTAGCTTGGTTGAAAGAAATGGAGAGGATCTTTCGAGTGATGGATTGTACTCCAGCACAGAAGGTCCGCTATGGTACGCATATGCTAGCTGAAGAAGCTGATGATTGGTGGTTAGAGGCGAGGCAGAGGTTGGAGACTGCTAATGAAGAGATTACCTGGGAAGTGTTCAGCAGAGAGTTTAACCGTAAGTATTTTCCGGAAGATGTCCGAGGGAAGAAAGAGATTGAGTTTCATGAGTTGAAACAAGGGAGTATGTCTGTATCGGAGTATGCCGCTAAGTTCGTGGAGCTAGCAAAGTTCTATCCGCATTACACTAGAGCTACTGCTGAGTTTTCCAAGTGTATCAAGTTCGAGAATGGTTTGAGGCCCGAGATCAAGAAAGCAATCGGATATCAGAAGATCCGTGTCTTTGCTGACTTGATTGATAGTTGTAGGATTTTTGAGGAGGATAGTAATGCTCACTACAAGATTGTGAACGATAAGAGGAGCAAGTTTCAAGGCCGTAGTAAGCCGTATGAGGTCCCTACGGGCAAGGGTAAGCAGAGAGCTGGTGCTGACAAGAAGACTAGTGGGGGAGATGCCTCTGCTAGCATTGTGTGTTTCAAGTGTGGCAAGCCTGGCCACAAGAGTGTCATGTGCAGAAGCGACGTGAAGAGGTGTTTCAAGTGCGGGAAGGACGGCCATGTGGTAGCCGAATGTGAGAGCAAGGTAGTGGTCTGCTACAACTGTGGTGAAGGAGGGCATATCAGTACACAGTGTCCGAAACCGAAGAAGGAAAGGTCTAGTGGAAAAGTGTTCGCTTTAGCAGGTGAAAATCCTACTGAAGATGATGGACTCATAAGAGGTACGTGCTTCATTAATGGTACTCCTTTAAAGTCTATTGTTGATACTGGTGCTACTCATTGCTTTATTGCTGTTGATTGTTGTAAGAGGTTGAATCTTGCTTTGTCTGCTATGAATGGGGAGATGGTTGTCGACACTCCAGCTAAGGGGTCGGTAACCACTTCTATGGTATGTTCTCAGTGTCCCGTGTCGATCTTCGACCGATACTTTGTTGTGGATTTTGTTTGTTTGCCGCTGAATGGATTAGATGTAATTTTGGGCATGAACTGGTTGGAGCATAACCATGTTCGCATTGATTGTTGTCGCAAGTCTGTGAGCTTTGGAGAGGAAGAGTCTGGTTTGTTATCCGCTAGTCAGTTGTAGAAGTTGATGAAGGAAGGAGTTCAGTTATTGTAACATCCCCTAATTAGCTAATTTAATTTATTTAAATTAGCAAAGAGATTAAGGTGAATTATTAGCTAAATGGAAAATTTAGCACAAGAGGTTATCCTATTATGTGATGTAGAAATAAATAAAAACTATATTAATGCATAGTTGAAATAATTGTGTTAAGTTAATAGAGTTTGACTAAGATCCTTAGATTAAGCCATGTCTTGGTAAGATTAGAGGAGTAAGTGGCTGAAGGGTATTTTAGTCCTTGTAACCCTTTAAGTGATAACCAGCTGAACCCACACCCCACACCACACAACACCATCTCATTTCCAGCATTTCAGCAAAAGAGAGGCTTGAGAGAGAGGGGGAGAGCTCGAGAGAGAGAGAGAGAGTGGAGAAGGAAGGGAAGAGATCCTACATCTATTGTTCATGCATGTGTAATCTAAAACTACCATCCTCCATCATTTTTCTTCTTCTTCCCATTGATCTAATTTTCTGAACAAACATCCAACTCCTCTCCAAAACACCATTTTCAAACCTTCAAGCTCCAAGCATGGAAATGGAGATATAACCCTTGCATGTCCTTGCTAGGGTCCATCATTTAGTATCAAGGCTCACCTCCAAGCCACAAATTGCTGTTTGAAGTTGTTGAGTAGCTAGGATTCGGAATCAGCTGCTGTCCAAGCGATTTGGAGTAGTTGAGTTCGTTGTTGGAGCGAATTCGAGGAGAGTTCGTGGTTTTTAGAGCGGTCGAGTTCTTGGAGTCTCGGTGTGTGCGTGATTTTCATCACTTCGGGTGAGTTCTATAACTCGCTTAGGGAATGTGTGTATTTTCGGAGTTTCCATCTTTTCGAAAACCGCTTTTCTAAAAATAGTGACCTTCAATGTTTTGATTGTTGAAATGTGTTGAATTGAATGGTATATGTCTGTTGTATTATGCTACTATAATGTACGTGTTCATGTTTGGGTCTCGGTCGGAAGGGAAATGGGAATCGGAATGGAATGGTTTAACTCATGAAAAGTATGTTTTCTGGAAAACTGATGGAAACGCACGGATCGTGTGCCTCTGAGCACGGGTCGTGCGCCTCCATCTGATACTACAAGAACTGGATTTTTAAACACGCACGGATCGTGCGCTCAGTCGCACGGGTCGTTCGTAAGTTTCTGGAACTTCCTACAATTTTACTGGATAACGCACGGATCGTGCGCTCAGTCGCACGGGTCGTGCGTATCTTTCTGGAAATCCTCTACGAATTGTTCAATGACACACGGGTCGTGCGCCTATTCGCACGGGTCGTGTGAGATTTTCTGACCTCCAAATTCAAAGTACCTTTTATCCATTACGAATGATTCCAATCCTCTTCTAATCCATTCCCCAAGGTCCCCCAACAATGTAAAGATTGATATCATGGAGTTATTCATGTTTGATTGAAAACTTGGGTGCTATGAATGTGACGAAAACCGTACTTAGAGAACGCGTGAGAACACAAGTCAAGAAAATGTTAACGGACCTTGAGTCCAATCATGTTAAGATACGAACTTCAAGTTCATCAAGTCATGTAAGCTAATTGATTCTAAGTCTATGAAGACATAAAAACTCTCAATTCATGTAAACACAAATCAAGTTACTTTCCCTCGGGGAAAGGTAGATGGTATACCTTGTGTATATCGAGGATGACGATCCTCCAGTTATTAGCATACCTAGTGGAGGGGAGTCATGAATCCAAAGCTAGGACCCTAGCATTATTCGAATAGAATTTCGGATTGGGGTTTCCGTAGATATTGGGCAATCAAGATTGTCTAGCATTATATCTCGGGTTGTGCTAAGTTCAAGTTAAAATATGATCCGTAGTCGCTTATTAGGGCTACATCAGGAAAAATCAGAAATGTAACAAGTAGTCGCTTATTAGGGCTACAAGTTACGAGTAAACATCATGTATTCACATGGTCGCTTATTCGGGCCACGAGTTCAGATTCAAGTATAATAAACCGTTAGATTTGGTCAGGGGTCTCGATAGGACTCACTGAGATAATGTTTATCTCACCCTTCATAATTGTGGTTTTTACAGAGAAACAGGGGAAGGCAAAGGCAATAAAGCACGGTTAGCTGGTGTGACTCGAGGAGTCCGGAAGTTTATGTTTCTTGTTTAGGCCCTTGCCCTTTTGTAGTACTTTTGGTATCGGTTGTATAACTATCATGTATAAGTTATAAATCGTTTCCGCTACTTTATGTTTTGAGTATTGAACACCTAGGATCATGTACAAGTCTTGAGTTTTGAAACTTAAGCATTTTCAGGAAGTTTATGAGGTTCAGAGAACCATATGATATGTATTATCAAAAGTTTTTAGATGTGTTCAATATTTCAATAACAGGAAGTTACTCTGATGTATGCCATTTAGTGCATTTCGGTGATTCTATATGTTAGAATTCATCGGGGTGTTACATTATGGTATCAGAGCAGTTCGACCTAGTCGGGCTTAGATTAGTTAGGGTGGTTTTGTCCCTTGAGTAACTCTGCCATTATGCTTCTTATGATGCTAAGAGACATTGAGACTGATCAACTTAATACTTGGTGTATCATTTGCAGAATTATGGCAGGAGGATCAAGGAACGCCCCACCGATCGATCCACATGCTGCTTGGATGCAAGGCATGATGGAAAGACAACAGAAGATGCTGGAAGATATGGTAGCATTGCAGCAGAATGCTCAGGTTCAACCTCAGCAGGCCCCAGAGCCGCAAGTTAACCCCAGGCAAGTTTATTCAGAATTTCTGAAGATGAAGCCATCTGAGTTCAAAGGAGGACAGGTTGTCTTGGAAGCCCAGCATTGGCTGGATGATATAGAGAAGATTTTTCTGACTATGCAAGTTACGGATGAGGACAAGTTAAGGTTGGCATCCCATATGCTGAAGGGAGAGGCTCACAACTGGTGGACTAATGTTAAGGCTATGATGGTGACTATGGGTACTCCCCAGACTTGGGAGCATTTCAGACAAGTGTTTTTGGAGCAGTTCTTTCCGACGGCAATGAGGTTCGAAAAGGAGAATGAGTTTCTAACTCTCACTCAAGGAAGTCTAACGGTGGGTCAGTACTCCGCCAAGTTTGAAGAGTTGTATCAATTCTTCGGTTTGGCTGGTTATGCCCCCAATGACAAGTGGAAGACCGATAGGTACAAGTATGGGTTAAGGGAAGACATTGCTCAGAGTTTAAGTTCCTTTGCATATACAAATTATGCGGCCATGGTTCAGCAAGCTCATATAGCCGAAAGTGATTTAAAGAGGTTGTACGCAAGTAGGAAAGTATTCAATCAAAGTAAGAAGAATGTTGGATCATCCAACAATCAAATGGGTCCTAGGTATAACTCCAACAAAGGGAAGCAGATTCAGTCGTCCAATTCACCGAGGTTCAGTGCATGCTCCAACTGTGGAAGGTACCATCAGGGTAAGTGTCAAGTGAGATCGACTCAGTGCTACTACTGCAAGAAGGAGGGACATTATGCTGCTAATTGCCCAAAGAAGAGAGGTCAGGAAGAAGGTGCCACTACAACGCACGGCAGAGTTTACACCTTGGACGCCCAGAAGGTCACACCGTCAGATACTCTACTAAGGGGTATGGGATCTCTTTTTAATAACTCCGTTAGTATTTTATATGATTCATTTGCGACCCATTGTTTTATATCTCAAGTTTGTGTTGAACGGTTGGGACTAGCTTTAACTCCTTTGCCTCAACCAATCTCCATTAAGACTGCTGCTGAAGGTAGTATTCAGACCCAAGCGATATGTGGAAATTGTCTTCTATCCATTGGAGACAGGAATTTTGTGGTAGACTTCATTTTTTTACCAATGAAGGGCATGGACGTCGTCCTAGGAATGAGTTGGATGACGGCCAACCATGTGACTATAGATTGTTTCCGTCGAACTATCGGTTTCGCCTCCGAGTCAGTGGAGCTACAACCGCCCAATTCTGAAGCTGTTATTTCTTTCACTTCGGCCAGTAACTATCTGTTCCAAGGCGCAGAAGCTTATGTCATGATGCTGTCTGCATCCACTGAGACAGGTCAGGATTTATCTTTTGTGCAAGTTGTTAATGAATTTCTTGATGTGTTTCCCAATGAAGTTCCTTCATTTCCTCCGGATCGTGAGGTGGAATTTTCTATAGAGTTGGTTCCAGGTACAGGACCTATTTCTATAGCCCCGTATAGACTGTCGCCGTTAGAGTTGAGGGAATTGAAAGTTCAACTGGAGGAACTAATTTCCAAACGGTTCATCCGGCCGAGCGCCTCACCATGGGGTGCTCCAGTGTTGCTTGTCAAGAAGAAGGACGGAAGTATGAGATTGTGTATCGATTATCGTCAGTTGAATAAGGTGACTATCAAGAACAAGTACCCTCTACCGAGAATTGATGATTTGCTGGATCAGTTGAGGGGAGCTTCTGTATTTTCAAAGATTGATTTAAGGTCCGGCTATCACCAAATCAGGGTTCGAGCTTTGGACGTCCCGAAGACCGCTTTCCGTACGAGGTATGGACACTATGAATTTGTAGTGATGCCCTTCGGTTTGACCAATGCTCCAGCGGTATTCATGGATTATATGAATCGAATTTTTAATCCCTATCTGGATCAGTTTGTGGTAGTGTTCATTGATGATATCATGGTGTTCTCGAAGACAACTGAGGAGCATGTGCAACATCTCCGAATTGTTCTGAACGTACTCCGAGAGAAAAAGTTGTATGCTAAGCCGTCCAAATGTGACTTTTGGATGCCCGAAGATAAGTTTCTGGGCCATGTGATATCTAGGGCTGGTGTTGCAGTGGATCCCGGTAAGATCGAAGTTGTGGTAGACTGGGAGCAACCGTCTACGGTTACTGAAGTAAGAAGTTTCTTGGGATTAGCTGGGTATTATCGAAGATTCATTCAAGGATTTTCCCAGCTGGTTCTTCCACTCACGCGGTTAACTCGCAAGGTCCAACCGTTTGTTTGGGACTCAGACTGTGAGAATTGTTTCACGGAATTGAAGGGTCGTTTGACTTCTGCACCCATCCTGATTCTTCCAGATCCGTCCGTAGGATTTCAAATCTATTGCGACGCCTCTGGTAATGGTTTGGGATGTGTTCTGATGCAGAATCAACAAGTAGTTTCCTATGCCTCCAGACAATTGAAGCCGCATGAAGAGAATTACCCAAGTCATGATTTAGAGTTGGCGGCGATTGTGTTTGCCCTAAAGATTTGGAGACATTACCTGTATGGGTCTCGTTTCGAAGTCTTTAGTGACCACAAGAGCCTTAAGTATTTGTTTGACCAAAAGGAGCTGAACAACAGACAAAGGAGATGGGTAGAATTCTTGAAGGACTACGATTTTGAATTGAAGTACCATCCTGGTAAGGCTAATGTTGTGGTCGATGCTTTAAGTAGAAAGTCTATCCATACTGCAAAGTTAATGATGCACGATATGTCCTTGTTGGAATCGTTCAGGGACCTCAATTTGAGAGTGAAGTCAAGAAGGAGCAGGTTGGTGTTGAGTCACATTCGAATTTCAAGTCCCTTGAGAGATCTAATTCGCTCAGCCCAAGAAGGTGATGTAGAGCTGCAAGTGCAGAAGAGATTGCCGAGTTACACCGAAGACGGGGATGGTGTAATTTGTTTTGATGGCAGAATCTGTGTGCCGAATGATGAGGATGTGAAGAGGCAAGTTTCAGAGGAGGCTCATAAGAGTCAGTTCTCAATACATCCTGGGTCGACCAAGATGTATCGAGATTTGAAGCAATTGTACTGGTGGCCGGGTATGAAAATGGATATTGCGGAGTTTGTGTCTCGATGCTTGACTTGTCAAAAGGTTAAGATAGAGCACCAGAAGCCAGGTGGCCAGTTACAACCGTTGAATGTACCTGAATGGAAATGGGAAAGCATATCTATGGATTTTGTCATGGGATTGCCACGGTCCCAAGCCGGAAATGATTCTATTTGGGTAGTGGTGGATCGCCTGACCAAGTCCGCTCATTTTATTCCAGTGCATTCGACTCACAAGGTTGCTAGGTTAGCAGGTGAGTATCTCAAGAATATTGTGAAGTTGCATGGAATCCCAACAAGTATCATCTGTGATCGAGATCCCAAGTTCACGTCTCGATTTTGGAGAGCACTGAATATGGCGTTGGGAACAAAAGTGTGTGTTAGCACCGCTTATCATCCTCAGACAGACGGGCAGACTGAGAGAACAATCCAGACATTGGAGGATATGTTGAGGGCTTGTGTACTCGATAGTGGAGGAAGATGGGAGGATCATCTTCCATTGGTGGAGTTTTCATACAACAACAGTTACCATTCTAGTATCGGAATGGCTCCATATGAAGCATTGTATGGAAGGAAGTGCAGAACACCATTGTGTTGGTGGGATGTAGGTGAGCAGAGATTGTTGGGACCGGATTTGGTCCGTGAGACTACGGAGAAGATCCGTCAGATAAGAGAAAGGATGAAAGCCGCGCAGAGTCGACAAAAGAGTTACGCGGATAAGAGAAGAAGACCATTAGAATTCGAAGAAGGAGACCATGTCTTTTTGAGACTTTCTCCAACCATCGGAACCGGTATTGCTTTGTGAGCGAAGAAGCTCAGTCCTCGGTATGTCGGACCCTTCCAGATTATCGAGCGAGTTGGGCCGGTAGCATATCGCATTGCATTGCCTCCAGAATTGTCCAGATTGCATGATGTGTTTCATGTATCTCAGCTAAGGAAATATGTTCATGATCCGAATCAACCATTAAGTTATGAAGCGATTGACATCAGACCGGATTTATCTTATCAGCCTACTCCAATCAGGATAATCGAACGTGGCGAGAAAACGCTCCGAACGAGATCAATTCCTATTGTCAAGGTGCTTTGGGACGGTGCATCACCTGACGAAGCGACATGGGAAGTAGAGGAGATCATGCGGGAGAAATATCCTTATTTGTTCGAGTAAGGTACGTTTTGTCAATTTTGAGGACAAAATTTTAAAAGTTGGGGTGATTGTAACATCCCCTAATTAGCTAATTTAATTTATTTAAATTAGCAAAGAGATTAAGGTGAATTATTAGCTAAATGGAAAATTTAGCACAAGAGGTTATCCTATTATGTGATGTAGAAATAAATAAAAACTATATTAATGCATAGTTGAAATAATTGTGTTAAGTTAATAGAGTTTGACTAAGATCCTTAGATTAAGCCATGTCTTGGTAAGATTAGAGGAGTAAGTGGCTGAAGGGTATTTTAGTCCTTGTAACCCTTTAAGTGATAACCAGCTGAACCCACACCCCACACCACACAACACCATCTCATTTCCAGCATTTCAGCAAAAGAGAGGCTCGAGAGAGAGAGTGGAGAAGGAAGGGAAGAGATCCTACCTCTATTGTTCATGCATGTGTAATCTAAAACTACCATCCTCCATCATTTTTCTTCTTCTTCCCATTGATCTAATTTTCTGAACAAACATCCAACTCCTCTCCAAAACACCATTTTCAAACCTTCAAGCTCCAAGCATGGAAACGGAGATATAACCCTTGCATGTCCTTGCTAGGGGGTCCATCATTTAGTATCAAGGCTCACCTCCAAGCCACAAATTGCTGTTTGAAGTTGTTGAGTAGCTAGGATTCGGAATCAGCTGCTGTCCAAGCGATTTGGAGTAGTTGAGTTCGTTGTTGGAGCGAATTCGAGGAGAGTTCGTGGTTTTTAGAGCGGTCGAGTTCTCGGAGTCTCGGTGTGTGCGTGATTTTCATCACTTCGGGTGAGTTCTATAACTCGCTTAGGGAATGTGTGTATTTTCGGAGTCTCCATCTTTTCGAAAACCGCTTTTCTAAAAATAGTGACCTTCAATAACAAGCTATGTTTTGATTGTTGAAATGTGCTGAATTGAATGGTATATGTCTGCTGTATTATGCTACTATAATGTACGTGTTCATGTTTGGGTCTCGGTCGGAAGGGAAATGGGAATCGGAATGGAATGGTTTAACTCATGAAAAGTATGTTTTCTGGAAAACAGATGGAAACGCACGGATCGTGTGCCTCTGAGCACGGGTCGTGCGCCTCCATCTGATACTACAAGAACTGGATTTTTAAACACGCACGGATCGTGCGCTCAGTCGCACGGGTCGTGCGTAAGTTTCTGGAACTTCCTACAATTTTACTGGATAACGCACGGATCGTGCACTCAGTCGCACGGGTCGTGCGTATCTTTCTGGAAATCCTCTACGAATTGTTCAATGACACACGGGTCGTGCGCCTATTCGCACGGGTCGTGTGAGATTTTCTGACCTCCAAATTCAAAGTACCTTTTATCCATTCCGAATGATTCCAATCCTCTTCTAATCCATTCCCCAAGGTCCCCCAACAATGTAAAGATTGATATCATGGAGTTATTCATGTTTGATTGAAAACTTGGGTGCTATGAATGTGACGAAAACCGTACTTAGAGAACGCGTGAGAACACAAGTCAAGAAAATGTTAACGGACCTTGAGTCCAATCATGTTAAGATATGAACTTCAAGTTCATCAAGTCATGTAAGCTAATTGATTGTAAGTCTATGAAGACATAAAAACTCTCAATTCATGTAAACACAAATCAAGTTACTTTCCCTCGGGGAAAGGTAGATGGTATACCTTGTGTATATCGAGGATGACGATCCTCCAGTTATTAGCATACCTAGTGGAGGGGAGTCATGAATCCAAAGCTAGGACCCTAGCATTATTCGAATAGAATTTCGGATTGGGGTTTCCGTAGATATTGGGCAATCAAGATTGTCTAGCATTATATCTCGGGTTGTGCTAAGTTCAAGTTAAAATATGATCTGTAGTCGCTTATTAGGGCTACATCAGGAAAAATCAGAAATGTAACAAGTAGTCGCTTATTAGGGCTACAAGTTACGAGTAAACATCATGTATTCACGTGGTCGCTTATTCGGGCCACGAGTTCAGATTCAAGTATAATAAACCGTTAGATTTGGTCAGGGGTCTCGATAGGACTCACTGAGATAATGTTTATCTCACCCTTCATAATTGTGGTTTTTACAGAGAAATAGGGGAAGGCAAAGGCAATAAAGCACGGTTAGCTGGTGTGACTCGAGGAGTCCAGAAGTTTATGTTTCTTGTTTAGGCCCTTGCCCTTTTGTAGTACTTTTGTTATCGGTTGTATAACTATCATGTATAAGTTATAAATCGTTTCTGCTACTTTATGTTTTGAGTATTGAACACCAGGATCATGTACAAGTCTTGAGTTTTGAAACTTAAGCATTTTCAGGAAGTTTATGAGGTTCAGAGAACCATATGATATGTATTATCAAAAGTTTTTAGATGTGTTCAATATTTCAATAACAGGAAAGTTACTCTGATGTATGCCATTTAGTGCATTTCGGTGATTCTATATGTTAGAATTCATCGGGGTGTTACAGTTATTCTCGCTGATGGCATCGCTGTCTGTTGAGAATCAAGCTATCATTGAAAAATTGCAGGTGGTGTGCGAATTCCCTGATGTTTTCCCTGATGATATTCCAAGTGTGCCGCCAGAGAGAGAAGTTGAGTTCTCTATTGATCTTGTACCCGGTACGAGGCTTGTGTCTATGGCACCGTACAGGATGTTTGCATCAGAATTGACTGAGTTGAAGAAGCAACTTGAAGATATGCTTGAGAAGAAGTTAGTTGGGCCGAGTGTATCGCCGTGGGGAGCTCCTGTGTTGCTGGTGAAGAAGAAGGATGGAAGCATGAGGTTGTGTGTTGATTATAGGCAGCTGAATAAGGTGACCATTAAGAACAAGTATCCACTGCCGAGGATAGACGATTTGATGGACCAGTTAGTGGGTGCTCGAGTATTCAGCAAGATTGATATGAGGTCAGGTTACCATCAGATCAAGGTGAAGGATGGAGATGTTCAGAAGACTGCTTTCAAGACACGGTATGGGCACTATGAGTATACGGTGATGCCGTTCGGTGTCACTAACGCGCCGGGTGTATTTATGGAGTACATGAATTGTATATTCCATACTTACTTGGATCGGTTCATGGTTGTGTTCATCGACGACATCCTGATTTATTTGAAGTCGGAGGAAGAGCATGTGGAGCATTTGAGATTAGTATTGGAGATCCTGAGAGAGAAGAGGCTGTATGCAAAGTTGCCTAAGTGTAAATTCTGGTTGTCAGAAGTGAGTTTTCTGGGTCATATCATTTCTGGTAGTGGTATTGCTGTGGATCCGTCTAAGGTTGATGCCGTGATGCAGTGGAAGAGTCCGAAGTCGGCTACGGAGATTAGAAGCTTCTTAGGGTTGGCTGGTTACTACAGAAGGTTCATCGAAGGTTTTTCTAAGTTGGCCCTTCCGTTGACGCAGTTGACTTGTAAGGGTAAGGCTTTTTTGTGGGATGCTCGTTGTGAGGAAAGTTTCCTTGAGTTGAAAAAGAGATTGACGACGTCTCCTGTTTTGACGTTGCCAAAACCGGGAGAGCCGTTCGCGGTGTATTGTGATGCTTCGAAGATGGGTCTAGGTGGCGTGCTTATGCAAGATGGGAAGGTGATTGCTTATGCGTCGAGACAGTTAAGGATTCATGAGAAGAATTATCCCACGCATGATTTGGAGTTGGCTGCGGTAGTCTTTGTGTTGAAGATTTGGAGGCACTATTTGTATGGTTCCAGAGTTGAGGTGTTCAGTGATCATAAGAGTTTGAAATATTTGTTTGACCAGAAGGATCTGAATATGAGGCAGCGAAGGTGGTTGGAATTGTTGAAAGACTATGATTTCGGTTTGAACTATCATCCAGGCAAAGCTTGTAACACCCCGGTATTTTTATCGAGTAAAAATACCCAAGTGCACCATTCCTAGAACATCAGAGATATATTTCATGTTTAAATACTGAACACCACTATAAAATTTTCACTGAATAACAACAGAACAGTCTTAAACATAAATAAGACCATAAACAATCAGTGAAACACAGTGTTCAATATCTTACAAGAAAGCGGAAATAAAAATTATAATACCAATACATAGAGTTGTAATACATAGACAACAAAAGGAAATATGAACTTAGGCATAACGCTAAGTCTTCAGCCACCATCCGAGTACCATCTACTCGTGCCTCTTGGATTTCCGCTGTCCCTGTTTCTCTGTAAAACAACAACATATAAACAATGAGATACAATCTCAGTGAGTTCTACCGAGACCCCTACTAGCGCTCTCGGTCCAGTTTTTAAAATATTGTTAACTCAACACGGCATCGACTGCGCGAACGCTAACTCCCGATGAACCGCATTATTTTACACATAGCATTTCACCGACTGCCCCAAGACTAAATCCCGGCGAATCTGCTATAACTCAGTGCGTCACCGACTGCCCCAAGACTAAATCCCGGCGAACACACTGCACAACAACAGTAACGTACCACCGACTGCCCCGAGACTAAATCCCGGTGGACGTTACTCAATACTCTTTGACACACCACCGACTGCCCCAAGACTAAATCCCGGCGAACCCCTTACCAATAACAGATCCGCTATTGGCCTCAGAGCCTAGGCTGGGGGATCATGACTGCCCCTCCTAGTATGTCAACATGGGTCGTCACCCAAACCAGATATATATATAAATATATCTACACTCGATGACCTGTTAGTTCACCTATACTCAATGAACATTTAGTCCATCTACCTTTGACCGTTAATCGAACATAATCCCCGCATTGGGTCGTTTCCTATAGTCGATATAATATATATCGTGAATCGTAGACCGGTTTAGATGAATAAATAATAATCATCCCGCGTCAGTTATACCATACCACGTAGGACTCATAGTCCGCTTTATTATTAGTAAAACATATTCGCACACGTGTACTATTATTTGGTCTTTCGAAACAATTTGAACTTCGAAAACAGTTCTATTTACCTTTTTAAATTGTATATTTAGTTAGGCCTCGGAATAAGCTTTCAAACGCATCTTAGAACACCTCAATCGGGTTCCCGGATCAAAAGTTATCGCGAAAACAAAATCAGTGAAAAACTGTTGAAAATCTGCAAAGCGTCGCGACGCGAACTGCTTCCGTCGTGACGCGAAAAGTGACAGAAATTTTTTGCGTGACAAAACTGGGCCAGGTCGCGACGCGAAGGGGACGGGTCGCGACGCGACCATCTGCAGAAAAGTGCAGGTTTTCCGTTTTCTTGCGAAAGTCACTATTCCGCTCAATTCCGATTCTTGTTCCGATTGAAAACAGTTTTGACAACTATAAAAACAGTCTCAATCAAAGTCACACAATCAATCAAATCAATCAAAAACTCATTTTAAACGAATTGTATGAAAACGCGACATATTTTCCAATTAACGGTTTTTAAGTCAAAATCTTTCGAAATCAAATCACCAAAAATTCCATTTCAACACGACACAACTCGAGACTCGCTCCGATCGATTCCTAACCCGAAACAGACAATATCAAGTAATATTCCAGACCAGCGAAAGCGATAAAACGATCAATCAATTAATTCGAAAAACAAAAATCCTAAACGTGAGTAGAACTCACCCTTGAAGCGTGAACCACGATCGAGCCGAATTCACCGAGTAACCACACGAACATTCCCCGCATAAACTTTCCGTTCCGACGACGCTCAAATCCGCTTTCAAAGCTTTCCACTCGATCGCGAAACCTCTTTTTGACCGAAATACCGAATTCCCCGAAATCCTTCATGAACACTATTCATCATCTTCTTCAACCTCAAGCCACTATTCACAAAAACCCCAATTTGCACCCTAACCCCTTGATTCTTCACAAACTCCAAATCGGACTTCAATATTTGCGCTATCCACCTTGAGCTCGCTCCCAAACACCATCCAAAGCTTTCCTTTGAGCTTGAACAACAAAAACCTCTATTTCCTCTTAAATTCGAAAATGGTGGATTTGAGGAGAGTGGGTTGATGATGAAGATTTTGGTACCAAAACGAAGAGGAAGGAACGCCGAACATTTTTCGTGTTGGAAGGAAGTCGTTTCGGTGAAGTCTTCTCTCTCCCTCTTCTCTTCTCCCTCACGCCATTCTCTTCTTTTCTCTCTTCTCTTCTTTCTGTAACTCTCGCTTCCTCTCTTCTTTCTTTCTTCTTTTTATTTCTTTCTTTTCTTTTCTTTTCACACACACACACGGTTACACATATATATATTTAATATATAATTGGTAACGTGGTCCAATTACCATATTGATCTAAATCTCCTATTTCGATTCCGAAACTTCCTTGATCCGTATTATCCGGTTAACGATCCGATGACGACCAATAATTAATTTTTGCACTCAATAAATTTATCAGTCAAGTACTAAATTAATTTAATTGGGTTAACACCCAAATAATTCTATTAATTATTTTGCGGATGTTACATTCTCCCCAACTTAAAAGAATTTTGTCCTCAAAATTTCGTCAAGTCTTTCATCCGACTAACCGAGGATCGATATCCTCAGAAAGGTCTTAAATTGCTGGAACACATTCTTGAGTTAATGAAATGTGTGTAGAAAATCTTCCCAAATTGGCACATCAATCTCCAAGTATGATCCACTACTACCTTGATACGAACTCTCTGGTCACGCATCTACACGAGAAACTCATCATTCGCCTACATCGGCTCGGCACCGCATTTGAAAACACTTCCGAAGCTTCATTCCAATTATCCTCGTTTACTCCCCAACTTTGATTAATCTAAATCAAAGGGTGTAATATAAGACACTTGATAGACATACAGGTTGAAAATGAGATCCACAAACTGGTATTCCCCAGTAGTGGTAAAAACAAGCACGATTTCCTCGAAGGGTGTAAACACGTTCTCAACAACTCTTCTAAAATCCATAACAGTTCTCGTACACATTGACAAATGTGACGGAAAGTCGTTTGTGAAACTTCTTGACTCGCCCCCAAGATTTCGAGATAACACTTTTCAAAAGAAGATGAAATGAGGACTTACCAGAAACGTTTATCTTAAACGTAGAAATAAACCACGGGGACATCAAATAAATTGAACGTAATGAAAATCACCTCAGTTGTTCTCCAAACAACTGTTAAACAGAACTCAGAGCTCCTTTCCGAATTAGTCAATAGCGTTGAGAGCTTCCCCTCAACCTAAGTAATCCTCCTAGGATTTTCCTCCTCAATCATATCCTATTGGCCTCTTAATTCGTTCCCAAAATTAACTTTAGCATGCGGGTTTTCACAAAAACGATTTTTCAAAACTATTACACCGCACGCCAAGCTTCACTCCGGAAATTTCAGTCATTTACAAGCAGATCCATCAATTAATCCTTTGATGGCCATTCGCAACGTGAAAACAGTCAGCAGTTACCTCACTTACATATTTTTATTCACGTTCGACTTGTCGAACGGAATCTCATAATACTATCTCATTGCCAACTTTCACAAAGGAGAGGTTAACAGACTAATACTTCGCCACTATTACATTTGCTTAACATCTCTGTACATCTTGGTGGATCCAGGGTGTACAGAATATAAACTTCGGTGTTCTTCCTCTAACACTTGCCTTTTATTGTTTTCATCATCGGGCGTACAGATCCTACCGTTGAAACAACTGACTCCATCACTATCCATGGTAAAATCTGGAAATACCTTTTGTGATTGTAGCTTCACATCAACTTTCTGTGCCAAGCGTATAGAATCCCTTAGGGAACTAGAGATCCTCATATGGCTCAACACTAACCGGTTCCTCCTTGATCTTGAATTCAGATTTAAGTCTCTAAAGGACTCCAACAATTCTATCTCATGCATCAATAAACTCAGCCATGTGGATGAACTTCCTACTCAGTGCATCAGTTACAACACTGACCTCTCTTGGATGATACTTCAACTCGAAGTTATAATCCTTCCGAAATTCTACCCATCTTCTTTGCCTGCTATTCAATTCTTTCTGATCAAACAGGTACGTACTTTAAACTCTTGTGATCACTAAAGACATCGAAACGAGACCCATACAGGTAACGTCTCCAAGTCTTCAGTGCATACACAATAGCTGCCAACTCCAAATCATGAGTCGGATAATTCTCCTCATGAGTCTTCAATTGCCTGGATGCACAAGCTACCACTTGTTGATTCTGCATGAGAACACATCCTTAATCCTTCCCAGAAACATCACTGTAAATTTGGAACTCCATAGACGAATCCGGAAGAATCAGGATTGGAGCAGAAGTCAACTGAATCTTCAACTCTTGAAAACATTCTTCACAATCGACATCCCACGTAAACGGTTGACCCTTTCGAGTTAACTGAGTAAGTGGAATAACTAATTGTGAGAACCCTTGAATAAATCTCTTATAGTAACCGGCTAGACCCAAGAAACTTCTGATCTTTGTGACTGACGTTGGTCGCTCCCATTCAACACCGCTTCTTTCTTACTGGGATCTACAGAAACTCCCGACTTGGGAAATCACATGTCTCGAAGACTTTACCTCCGACACCCAAAAATCAAACTTCGAAGGTTTCAAGTACAACTTATTTTCTCGGAGTGCTTTCAGAACAATGCGGAGATGTTGGACATGCTCCTCAATGGTCTTCGAGCACATCAAGATACCATCAATGAAAACGACTACAAATTGATCTAGGTACGTGTGGAAAAACTCTGTTCTGATAATCCATGAATACGACTGGAGCATTAGTCAAACCGAAGGGCATTACTACGAACTCGTAATGTCTACATCTAGTACCAAAAGCTGTCTTCGGAATATCTAAGGCTCTAACTTTTAATTGATGATATCCTGACCTCAGATCAATTTTTGAAAACACCGCTGCACCTCGAAGTTGATCCAGCAATTCGTGTATCCTTAGAAAAGGATATTTGTTCTTGATCGTCACTTTGTTGAGTTGTCGATAATCAACGCACAATCTCATGCTACCATTTTTCCTTTTGACCAACCACACCAGAGCACTCCTTAGAGAAGCACTCGGTCGAATGAATTCCTTTAACATCGACTCTTCAAGTTGAGACTCCATTTCCTTTAATTCTAAAAGAACATTCAATAAGAAACAATAGATATTGATCCCGTGCCAGGAACCAATTCTACAGTAAACTCTACCTCTCGCTCTGGAGGTTCAGAAGAAACTTCATCGTGAAAACATCCAGAAAGTCATTCACAACCTGAACGTTCGCCAAATCTAAACTAGTTTCAGTGGATGCAGATAACATACTAACATGTGCTTCCGCACCTTGGAATGAAGATTGACCGTCTAAGGTGAACTAGGTAACCGCTTCAGAATTTGTCCTAGACAATTCGACTGATTCTGAAACGAAGCTGATACTTGATTAACACAGTCGATTGTAACCTGATTTGCAGTAGTCCAATTCATACCCAAAATGGTGTCCACACTTCTCATAGGCAAACAAATAATCCTTCTATGAAATTTCTGCCTCTTATGACAAGTAGACAATTCTGACACAAGGATTGGGTCTGCAGCTGTAACTGTCTAAACATTTAGAGTGTTGACTCGTCCTCGTCTTGGAGCTGCTTGTGACTCCCAGGAATTCTTCCTTGCAGAGCACTCTTTTGCATAGTGACCCTCTTCCGCATTACTATAATAGCACCGATTAGATCTTCGCTTGCAATCACCGCTGTGAGGCTTTCCCCAGTTAGAACATCTTCTGACCTTTGAAGAATCACAGAATTGCATCTGCCTTTCCTTTGATGACATTATCTTAGGACCTTGCATTCGGAGTTGATAATTCAACTACCTTCTTTCCTTTCCAGTATTCCCCATGAGATCATCCTCGGCGACATAGGCTGATTGTACCAAGGCAACATAATTGGTAATAGTATAAGAACTGAGACCCTAAGTCATAAAAGCTCTAAGGCCCTTCTTATACATCTGCATTCTCCATTCGCCATCCGGAGCTTACTTTACCACTTGGTAAAACTGAAACAACTTTCCAAACTTAGCGGTGTATCCTTCCACCGTCATGTCACCTTTCCTGAGGATGCACCGGTTGAAGATTCCGATTTTGGTCGAGGATTGCGTCTTGATCATCCTGTCATAATTCCGCTTATGATGCACTAAGTATTAAGTTGATCAGGCTCAATGTCTCTTAGCATCACAAGTGTAATTACAAAAGGACTAACAAGGAATCGACTCAAACCTAAACTAAGTCTGACTAGGTCGAACTGCTCTGATACCAACTGTAACACCCCGGTATTTTTATCGAGTAAAAATACCCAAGTGCACCATTCCTAGAACATCAGAGATATATTTCATGTTTAAATACTGAACACCACTATAAAATTTTCACTGAATAACAACAGAACAGTCTTAAACATAAATAAGACCATAAACAATCAGTGAAACACAGTGTTCAATATCTTACAAGAAAGCGGAAATAAAAATTATAATACCAATACATAGAGTTGTAATACATAGACAACAAAAGGAAATATGAACTTAGGCATAACGCTAAGTCTTCAGCCACCATCCGAGTACCATCTACTCGTGCCTCTTGGATTTCCGCTGTCCTTGTTTCTCTGTAAAACAACAACATATAAACAATGAGATACAATCTCAGTGAGTTCTACCGAGACCCCTACTAGCGCTCTCGGTCCAGTTTTTAAAATATTGTTAACTCAACACGGCATCGACTGCGCGAACGCTAACTCCCGATGAACCGCATTATTTTACACATAGCATTTCACCGACTGCCCCAAGACTAAATCCCGGCGAATCTGCTATAACTCAGTGCGTCACCGACTGCCCCAAGACTAAATCCCGGCGAACACACTGCACAACAACAGTAACGTACCACCGACTGCCCCGAGACTAAATCCCGGTGGACGTTACTCAATACTCTTTGACACACCGCCGACTGCCCCAAGACTAAATCCCGGCGAACCCCTTACCAATAACAGATCCGCTATTGGCCTCAGAGCCTAGGCTGGGGGATCATGACTGCCCCTCCTAGTATGTCAACATGGGTCGTCACCCAAACCAGATATATATAAATATATCTACACTCGATGACCTGTTAGTTCACCTATACTCAATGAACATTTAGTCCATCTACCTTTGACCGTTAATCCTACATAATCCCCGCATTGGGTCGTTTCCTATAGTCGATATAATATATATCGTGAATCGTAGACCGGTTTAGATGAATAAATAATAATCATCCCGCGTCAGTTATACCATACCACGTAGGACTCATAGTCCGCTTTATTATTAGTAAAACAAATTCGCACACGTGTACTATTATTTGGTCTATCGAAACAATTTGAACTTCGAAAACAGTTCTATTTACCTTTTTAAATTGTATATTTAGTTAGGCCTCGGAATAAGCTTTCAAACGCATCTTAGAACACCTCAATCGGGTTCCCGGATCAAAAGTTATCGCGAAAACAAAATCAGTGAAAAACTGTTGAAAATCTGCAAAGCGTCGCGACGCGAACTGCTTCCGTCGCGACGCGAAAAGTGACAGAAACTTTTTGCGTGACAAAACTGGGCCAGGTCGCGACGCGAAGGGGACGGGTCGCGACGCGACCATCTGCAGAAAAGTGCAGGTTTTCCGTTTTCTTGCGAAAGTCACTATCCCGCTCAATTCCGATTCTTGTTCCGATTGAAAACAGTTTTGACAACTATAAAAACAGTCTCAATCAAAGTCACACAATCAATCAAATCAATCAAAAACTCATTTTAAACGAATTGTATCAAAACGCGACATATTTTCCAATTAACGGTTTTTAAGTCAAAATCTTTCGAAATCAAATCACCAAAAATTCCATTTCAACACGACACAACTCGAGACTCGCTCCGATCGATTCCTAACCCGAAACAGACAATATCAAGTAATATTCCAGACCAGCGAAAGCGATAAAACGATCAATCAATTAATTCGAAAAACAAAAATCCTAAACGTGAGTAGAACTCACCCTTGAAGCGTGAACCACGATCGAGCCGAATTCACCGAGTAACCACACGAACATTCCCCGCATAAACTTTCCGTTCCGACGATGCTCAAATCCGCTTTCAAAGCTTTCCACTCGATCGCGAAACCTCTTTTTGACCGAAATACCGAATTCCCCGAAATCCTTCATGAACACTATTCATCATCTTCTTCAACCTCAAGCCACTATTCACAAAAACCCCAATTTGCACCCTAACCCCTTGATTCTTCACAAACTCCAAATCGGACTTCAATATTTGCGCTATCCACCTTGAGCTCGCTCCCAAACACCATCCAAAGCTTTCCTTTGAGCTTGAACAACAAAAACCTCTATTTCCTCTTAAATTCGAAAATGGTGGATTTGAGGAGAGTGGGTTGATGATGAAGATTTTGGTACCAAAACGAAGAGGAAGGAACGCCGAACATTTTTCGTGTTGGAAGGAAGTCGTTTCGGTGAAGTCTTCTCTCTCCCTCTTCTCTTCTCCCTCACGCCATTCTCTTCTTTTCTCTCTTCTCTTCTTTCTGTAACTCTCGCTTCCTCTCTTCTTTCTTTCTTCTTTTTATTTCTTTCTTTTCTTTTCTTTTCACACACACACACGGTTACACATATATATATTTAATATATAATTGGTAACGTGGTCCAATTACCATATTGATCTAAATCTCCTATTTCGATTCCGAAACTTCCTTGATCCGTATTATCCGGTTAACGATCCGATGACGACCAATAATTAATTTTTGCACTCAATAAATTTATCAGTCAAGTACTAAATTAATTTAATTGGGTTAACACCCAAATAATTCTATTAATTATTTTGCGGATGTTACAAAGCTAATGTCGTGGCTGATGCTTTAAGTCGAAAGTCCCTGCATATGTCGGCAATGATGGCTAAGGAGTTAGAGTTGATTGAGGAATTCAGGGATTTGAGTTTGGTTTGTGAAGTGTCGCTTCAGAGTGTTAAGTTGGGTATGTTGAAGATTAATAATGAGTTCCTTGACAGTATCAAAGGAGCCCAGAAGTTGGATATCAAGTTGGTGGATTTGATGGTCGGGGATGATCAGCCTGAGAGTAGTGACTTTAAGTTGGATGCGCATGGTGTTTTGAGATTCCGTGATAGGATTTGTATTCCTGAAGACGCAGAGCTGAAGAGAGCAATTTTAGAAGTGGGTCATCGAAGTAAGCTAAGTATTCATCCGGGAGCTACGAAGATGTATCAAGATCTGAAGAAGTTGTTTTGGTGGCCTGGTATGAAGCGAGATGTGGCGCAGTTCATTTATGCATGTTTGATTTGCCAGAAGTCAAAGGTCGAGCATCAGAAGCCTACTGGGTTGATGCAACCGTTGGAAATTCCAGAGTGGAAATGGGATGGCATCTCGATGGATTTTGTAACGGGATTGCCTAATACTGCGAAAGGGTATGATGCAATTTGGGTGATTGTTGACAGGTTAACGAAATCGTCTCATTTTGTTCCTATCAGCATCACATATCCGGTGTCGAAGTTGGCAGAAGTGTATATTCGCGAGATTGTGAAGCTTCATGGAGTTCCTAAGAGTATTGTTTCGGATAGAGATCCGAGGTTCACTTCAGATTTCTGGAAGAGTTTGCAAGAGAAGTTGGGGTCTAAGCTGAGGTTGAGTTCAGCATATCATCCTCAGACAGATGGTCAGTCAGAGAGGACGATTCAGTCATTAGAAGATTTGTTGAGAGCTTGTGTATTGGAACAAGGAGGTTCGTAGGATTCCTACCTTCCACTGATAGAGTTCACGTATAACAATAGTTACCATTCTAGTATCGGGATGGCACCTTTTGAGGCATTGTATGGTCGGAACTATAGAACCCCGCTGTGTTGGTATGAGTCTGGAGAGAGTGTGGTGCTTGGACCGAAAATTGTTCGGGAGACAACCGAGAAGATAAAGTTGATCCGTGAGAAGATGAAGGCTTCGCAGAGTCGTCAGAAGAGTTATCACGACAAGAGGAGAAAATATTTAGAGTTCCAGGAGGGTGAGCATGTATTCTTGAGAGTCACTCCAGTGACCGGTGTTGGCCGTGCTTTGAAGTCGAAGAAGCTCATGTTAGACTATCTGATAACCTTAGAGGGGGGTGAATAAGGTTATGTGTAAATCTTGGATTCTTTTCAAAATAAATGATAAGTTTGTTTAAATCAAATGCGGAAAAAGAGATTTGAACTTATCAGATATATGCAAGCAAGCAGATCAGGCACAATGAGATATTACTCTATATTCAATATTCACAATAAGGTTGTTTTATGAGTAATGCAATGATATTGAATATAGCAGATCTACAGTAGTGATAGAGAAGATGATAGATAAACAGATCTGTAGTACAATGAGTATAATTATAACCAGATTAACAGATTTAGATCAGAGTAGGGATATAGTTATACAATAAATCCACTGAGTGATATTATAAACAGATCTAAATAGTATAGCTATAAACAGATCTTAAATAGAATGAAGAGTATGATTATATTTGAGTAGTATAGCTATAAACAGATCACAGCAGTATAATAATATGGACAGATATAAACAGTAAGAAATGTAAAGAGATAGGGATAGAGATACACCAGGAATTTTACGAGGTTCGGGATAAAAGCCCTACGTCCTCGGCCTCAGGCTTTGCAACCTTCAGACTTTGATGGTAACCACTATATTGAAGAATTGTTTACAAATAGGCAACTTCAAAATAGCAATTCTCAATTCCCCCGAACTGAGAACCCGAGCACCTAGCTAAGGATTTCAACACCACTTCAATCTCCTGATTGAACGACCCAAGAGCACCTCCCAGGATTTCAATACCACTTCAATCTTCCCTAATTGAACGACCCAAGATTACCTCCCAAGATTTCAAACCAACTCAATCTCCTGATTGAGAGACCCAAGAAAACTTCCCAGGATTTCAAACCAACTCAATCTCCTGATTGAGAGACCCAAGAACAAATCCCAGGATTTCAGAGTGACCCCACTTAAAATAATGAATACAACTTTGAGATCTATGATCCAATCACTTCAGACAGTATGACAGTATAGCAACTTAGAGATGAGTGATATGGAAAATAGAAAAGCTTTATAAAATATATGACAATGAAAAGCTTATTTTCTCAGATCTAGAAAGTGTATGTGAGACATATAGTAATTTGTAAAAAGTGGTGTGTTTGAAATGTGAAACACACATGCCTATTTATAGGCGTAGAAAGATTTGAAAATAAATGCATAAAGTAATCGATTATGTTGAATGTGAGAAGCAAGTGCATAATCGATTATTTGATAGATATGGAAACATTGAATAGCTTGATAATCGATTATCTTATTTAGTTATTTTGAAGCTCTAATCGATTATTGTTGTCAAAGATGGCTCAGGATGTTTTGATAATCGATTACATGATGTAGTTATATGCATACATAATCGATTATTGTTGTCAATAAAGGAAGGAAACCAAGCTTGATAATCGATTATGTGAGATAGTGTAAGGAAGCCCATAATCGATTTTGTTGTTTAAAAAGGAAACTTTCTTTTGCTTGATAATCGATTCTTTGCTTCCTAATGGGTTAGGATAATCGATTTATTGATCTAAAAAAGGAAGGTAAGGCAAGCTCTTAATCGATTATTTGTTTTAGTTAAAATAGGAGAGTAATTGATTATGTGCTCTGAAACATTCAGGCACCTAATCTATTACCATAATAGATTATCTTTGTAAAAGGATAGGATTTTGTGCTCTGAAACATTCAGGCACCTAATCTATTACCATAATAGATTATCTTTGTAAAAGGATAGGATTTTGATTTCAAGCCTTCAACAAAACTATTTTTAGGGTTTAAGCTTTCAACAAAAATAGTTTTAGGATTTTTGTTGCCACCTTATGCATGCATGCAATTTTATAAAATATTTTTCAAAACTATTTTGATGCACCATGCATGTTTTGAAAAACTCATTTCTCAGCTACTAAAAGTCATAGACCTTCAGTGATAGGACCTTACACAGTGTCCTAAAGAAAGTGTATAAACAAATAGGTATTGACTTCTGAGGTGGCTTCTTCTCCAACCTGCTCCACTTTAATATCTCCTGCTCTTTGATTCATGTCTTGTACTTTATTTTGTCCCTGCACTTTTATACACTGCAACCATTAGTAGACTAAATGTAATTTGTTATCATACAATACAAAGAGTGTTTGTCCTTGGTTCAACAGCTCACTCTTCGATTCATTGGTCCTTATCAGATTTTCGGGAGAGTTGGGAATGTGGCGTATAGAGTGGCTTTACCGCCAAATCTTTCGAATTTGCACGACGTGTTTCACGTGTCGCAACTTCGGAAGTACATTTCGGATCCATCTCATGTGATCCACATGGATGATGTGGAGGTGCGGGATAATCTTACCGTGGAGACGATGCCTGTACGGATTGAGGGTCATGAGGTGAAGGTGTTAAGAGGCAAGGAAATTGCATTGGTGAAGGTGGTCTGGCTAGGAGCTGCCGGTGAGAGCATGACTTGGGAGTTGGAGAGTAAGATGCGGAAGTCCTATCCCGAGCTGTTTGATTCAGGTGAGTTTTCGAGGACGAAAACATTCTAAGTGGGGGAGAGTTGTTACGCCCAAATATTTAATTGAATTATTTAATTAAATATTTAGGAATCCACTTATTTATTTATTTTAGTGGGTGTGATTATATTAGCATTTGACTAAGAGGTGTATAATCGGATACTAGGGGATGGTGTTAGTGATCGGGCTTAAGTTGGAGGAAGGCCCGTGATCCAAAAGCCCACTAGCTAGGCGCATAGGTGAAGCGCCTAGCCTAGGGTTTTGGCTCAATATGCGAATTGTTTTGAGAAAAAGAAAGAAAAGTTGCGAATAGAGGAGAGGAGAGGAGAAGAGGGACGGCGCGCATCCAAGGGAGAAGAGGAGGAGGAGGACTTCGCAAATTCAAGGAGAAGAAGGAAGCTGTGTTGCTGAGGTTATTGTTGGTGACGTGATCAAGAGAATTAGTGCTCTCCTACCATAAGGTAAGGGTGGGGTTCTTCCTTATAATAGTGCTCTCCTACCTTCGCTAGTCTGAGTCGGTGTCCTTTGCTTTGATATGTAACACTCAGGGGGGGAAACGAACCTAGACTTTGGCTGTTGCATTTTATTTATTTGGAGTCCATTCAGGACGTTATGATTTTATTGCTTTGAAAACTTATTTCTATTCCGCTGCGTGGTTATGTATTTTTGGCAACGTGGTTAACTAAACTGGTGTTATGGGCTTCGTCCCTTTTTGACAAAGTGTTATATATCGTATCGTATGTGACGTTTTGAACTATCGTTGAATGTGTGACATCTCTTTTCGAAGTATGGAATAAATTTTTTTGTAACTCTGATTTTATTAAATAATTACCGGGTAAAAAAGGGGTGTTACACCTTAGGTCCTTCATCTTTCCGAATTCCATACACAATACAGATGAAATCATTACAACTATCGCAATCAATCAAACCCGAAAACTTGATCCACCCATGGACTAACAAAACATTTGGTACTTAGATAAACCAAACTCTTCCCTTTTTCACCATGTAAACTGTTTTCCTAGTTATTTAGGACTTTCACTAAGTCTTAAGATTTTCTTAAAGGAAGATTTTACTGCTAATGGCCATTTCCAAGAAATAGCCTTCCTTAAGACACCAAAAAATTTTCTTAAGGGAAGATATCACTACTTACTTTGTATGCCAATCTAAGGTTTTCATTTTACTAGCACTTAGAGCTTAAAGGCTTAGGTAGGGTAGAAATACCTTCAGGAACTAGGATAAAACATAGTCCAAAATCCATTGTTAGGTGTAGAAAATTTCGTTAGCTTTCCAATGCATCCCGGATCGCATAAATCGGAGTTCCGGATCAAAAATTATGGATAGAACAAGTTGGAAGACTAGCGAAAAGTCCTCACAGAAAGAAGCTGACACGCTCCAAATCAGAGAGTCGGGATATGGTTACTTTCATTGACATGAATTACAAGTCCCTTTTTGATAGGAACCCAACGCGGAGTTTTTTGATAAGGTAACTAGTCTAATGAACACTGGGTGGTACTATTTGTCAATATTGCAAGCGTACTGGTAGCTTACTAGTTTGGTTTCATAACATTGGAAAGGTGTTTCTTTGGAAAGGAAACATATTCTAGAACCATGACTATCCCGAAGGATCTTACTTGGCTGGAACACAAGTTAGAGTCAATCTATGCTACACAGTAGTGTTGACTACCAAACATCATCTCAGTAACTGAGAGATTGGTCGGACAAGAATCAGTGTTTTACTGTGCTCACTAGTCCTAAACAAATCTAGGACACTAAATTTTCTCCTATCGGAAGGTTTCACAACTTACAACTCTCTGGGTGACCCTTTTTACAACTTACTCGATGAGACAACGGTCAAACCGGCTTCCATGACTAGACGGTCGCCCACAATTTCTCAAACCAACTTGGATGCCCATTACTTCCGCTGCATGCTCTGATGAAACGAGAAGTCTAGAAATCCTAGGGTTTATGGTTTTGGACAGTTTTGGGGCTGAGGCAACCAATTGTCATTATTCTCAGTACATTACATGAAATATTGAGTGGATCCGGGCTCAATGTCTCACACAAGATACTAAAAGGTTCTAACAGTCAATTGTCTAAGTCCCTGCCTAACTCAATCTATCTAGTCTTTTGATCGTAAAGTCTCTAAGCCCGACAAGGTCGAACTGCTCTAATACCAAAAATGTAACACCTTAAATTCACAACTAGGTGAACCAAAAGTATTAACATAATCAGAAACAATCATAGTATAACCTGCTCATAATAATGGACCAAATAAAAACTAAAGCGGATTAATTCCACTTACATAACTTTGAGATAAAAATACTCAATTTCACTTCCGAAATAAGTACTCAAAAGGTACATATTCGATAAAATACACATGACAATGGTCCATCTACAAGACAAGGTTATAAAACGCTACATGACCTTGATTACAATTCATGGATTTAAATCTAATGATACATGAGAAGGGAAAAGAAAAAAATACAATCTAAAGATCACCAAAGGATCTTCCCTCTAACTGAGTAGCTAAGGCCTCTGTTATTTCTCCTCAATTTGCTTTGCTTTACCTTGCACATCTGAAAACACCACATAAAAATAGTGAGATTACAAATCTCAGTGAGTTCTTTCGCACCCCCTCATAATTCCTCTCTCGGTGTTTTCCTTGTCTATGAACTATTCTTGTTCATGTCTGTCTTTTAATCTCGTCTGTGGCTTAGCATAATCCGAGAAATAATGCCAGATATTCTAGAATACCCAATTTCAACGGAAACCCCAATTCGTATAGCTATACTGAATAATGCCAGGGCCCTAGCTTTTGGTTCATGACTCCCCTCAGCTAAGTATGCTACATAAACTCGGGATCGTCATCACCCTCAATATCTTTTCTTATTATCTTGGACATTAAGTCCATTACTCGACACGAAGTCGTATTCTTTCATCTTATTACTTGAACTTAGACACTTAGGTCTATTCTTGATACTTAGACACTTAGGTCTATTCTTGATACTTACACACTTAGGTCTATACTTAATACTTTGATTACAATCTCTCTCGATACAAAACTATTCGGTTTGAGTTTGTTCATAACCTAATATTACTCGTTTTGTACCATGAAAATAAACGATTCGTGGACTAAAAGTATTCAATTGAAAAAGATGTAAAAAGACAGTTTGGAACACAGGCACCCGTGTCAATTGTACACGGGCCGTGTCCACAATTTTTAACAAATTTTACAAAACGCAGGGTTGGACACGAGTACCTGTGTCACTTGGACACGGGTCGTGTCCTGATGACAGTAGCCATTTTCTCATTTTTCAAAACTCGGTTTTGTGTCATTTCGTTCTCCAAATGGTTCCAATACCGAATCCCTAACATTCCTAACTTAACAACAGTCCAAAACAACATTTAAAACATTTCCGATCAACAACACAAACAACCAATCATATCAATCAAACAATTTGGAGTTAGTTTACACCAAAATTTGTCAACAATTCGGTTTAACGGTTTTTCAACGAAATCACGACTCGATAACGCACACTAAACCGAAACAACAACACAATGTACCGATTTCATCAAATAAAACCTAAACGGAGTAAGAACTCACATCAAAATCGTGAGCAACCCGAAGGTAACGAAAGGTGAAAATCCCCAAATTACCCCAATCGAACCCTAACTCACCAACGACTTCCCAAACTCGAAATCAAGCGTCATCCTTCGTCAATCTACCGAGTAGTTGATTCTAAGCCTCTAGGAGTCTTTCAATCTACACAAAACCCTTGGTCACTTCAAATCAAACCTTCAACTCACATATACCCTAAAACTTGGAGAAAATGGATTGAGGGAAAAATACCTACTTTTGATGCTATACTCCTCTAGATGATGATGAAAACGAAAAGAGAGGGGAAAGAATGATGATCTTGGGCTATGTTTTGGGTGTGGGTTCCATTCCTCTTCTTCTTCTTTCCTTCCTTCTCTTTTTCTTTTCTTTTCTTTCTTCTTTCTCTTCTCCCTACGACTTCTCTCTTTCTTTCTCTCTTTTATTCTTTTCTTTTTCTTCTAAAACCCATTTAAAAGAGGGTGAGGGTGTGGTGGGGGTAATTTACCATTATACCCTTACTCTATCTCAATTTTCTAAACAACCCCACTTAAATCCATATTTGATTTTAGTAACCAATGAACAACTTTTAATTATGCCCCAATTAGTGAAATAATTAAATACAAACATCAAAGTAATTAAAATAATTACTTTGGGCTGTGACACTTATAACAATTAATTCATTTGCAATTAAATTATTCACTAATTAACATAATTAAAATAGCCAACTAAAATAATTGAAACAATTATTTTGGGGATGTTACAATTTGCAGCTTAGAATCAGAAACTTTGTTTTCAGTTATTATCTCCATTAGCCCTGCAAAGATAAATTTAGATGATATGTAAGGACAAATATAAAAAGGCTTTTCTGTGAAAATTAAAAAAACTGTACTACAATATATCCGTAAAAGAAAAAAAAATTATATAGGCTTAAAGATACATTTGGTCCCTGCAAATATACAAAAAATCCTGTTTCGTCCCTACAATTTCAAAAAAATTTAAAAAGCCCCTGCAAATACAAGTTTGATCCAGTTTAGTCCTTGTAAAAATAAAACTTTGTTTTTTGTCCCTGTAAATATATGTTTTATCCAGTTTGGTCCCTGCAAATATATTTTCTGCTCATATTGGAGGGACTAAAATAAAATATTTTACATATTACAGAGACCAAACTGGATCAAAAGTATATTTGGAAGGACAAAATGTTTTTACAGGGGCGAAATTAAACCCGTTTGGTAATTGCAAGGACTTTTTTAAAATTTTTGAAATTGCAGAGACGAAACAAATTTTTTTGTATATTTGCAGGGACACGAAGTACCTTTAAGCCAATTATATACCATAATGCAAATAAAAAGAGAATCAGAATAACAAGAAAAAAAGGTTTTGTTTTCCCATTTACTTTGGCTTGAAACAAGTTACTTCTGTATTGTATGACTATGACCATTATATATAAGATTTTACTAAACATTTATAATAGTTAAGGAGTTGACTTCTATTTTACTCTTATAATAAATATTTATTAACATCTTATTGACTAAATATATAAACGTGCACAACAATAATACAATTATTCAAGAGGTCAACTCCTTAAATAGATCTCAGTATTTCTGGGGATTAGTCTCTACAGTTATGCGCACAGAGGGATACCTTGATTTACCAAAAAAGTAATACAATTATTCAAGTAATTAATAGAGTCAAAATTTTTTGAAATATTTAATAGAGTAATCTTTATTGACTAAATTTATATCTAGTAAAGAGTTTGAATTGGTAATGCACCACTTTTCCTCTCCTCCTCATAGCCTCAACCCTAGGGGTGTTCGTGGGTCGGTTTGGATCGGATTTGACCAAATCCGTTGCCCGAACCAATGATAATTATTTGGTTTGGGTTGGCTCGGATTTTACATTTTTTCCTCCAAAATCCGAACCAAACCGAACCGATATTGGACGGGTTGGTTTGGATTGGGCTCACGGGTCATTCACTAAAATATTAATTTTCTAAAATATAAAAAAAAAACATTTTTTTATGATATTCCAACACTTTAAATAACTAAAAAATTGAAAATCACACGAAATCAAACTCAAATCCACTAATAGTCTTCCCAATCATAGTATTAAAATTTTACAACTTAATCATAAATTATTAAGGTAAAAATTCTAAGCAAATAAAATCGTGTGCATCTAAAATTACAAAATTGTTATGACGTAATATGGGTTGGTTCGGGTTTGCGGATTTGATTTTTAAAATCTGTTGCCCGATCCAAATAACTACGGGTTGGTTTGGATTTGTTCGATTTTGACCCGAATACGAAAAATATCCGAACCAAACATATCGGTTTGGATTAGATCGTGGGTTGGTTTGGATTTGCCCGAACCACTGAACACCCCTACTCAACCCTACCGTTTGTACAAAGGTCCAAAAAAGTGTCAATTTAAAGTTCAAAATTTTGTTAATTAATAATACCAATGCAATACTTTTATTTCAAATTATTTATGGTTTGGTATTGTATAGTGAATAGTAATAAAATACAAATTAAAGAAAAATTTAACATTTCATACTACATATAAACTACATATAACTTTTTTTATATTGATCAACTAGAATAGACTAAAGTACAATGAACTATATATGAATAACAATTCATTTATATCTCCTAACCATGAAAAACACCCTCCCAAAAACCCGCAAACCACCTCAAATAAAAAATTCTTTTATTATATGTAGTATTGATTGTTTTTATATGTACAAAGAGACTCAAATCAATCTAACAAAAGCTGTCGCCGATCGGGGTCAAGTCCGAATAGATTAAAGGCTTAAATATATGTGAAGTCCCTGCAAATATGGCCAAAATTTATTTAAGTCCTTGTAATTTTTTTTTTTTAAAATGACCCTTATAAATATTATATGTTTGCGGTTAAGCCCCTCGGTCAATTTTCCATATTTGCAGAGGGTAAAAATATATGTTCAGCCTCTGCAAATATGGCCATAATCTATTTAAGCCCCTGTAAATATTAAAAAAATTTAAAATGTTTAGCCCCTGCAAATATGACCATAATCCATTTAAGCCCCTGTAAATATTAAAAATTTTAAAATGACCCTTATAAATATTATATGTTCAATTTTTTTTGATGAAAAATTGACTGAGGGGCTTAACCGCCAACATTTAATATTTACAATGGTCATTTTAAGTTTTTTTCAGGGGCTTAACTGGATTTTGGTTCTATTTACAGGGGCTGAACATATATTTAAGCCACGTCATTAGAACGATACCAAACAAATCGATAGAAAGTATGTATTCAAGCCAACAATAAAGAAGTTGAAAAGTGTTGCTAAAACCAGATATGCTAGGACAAGTACGTACATTGTTCAAAGATAGCAAAGAAAGGAAGATATCAAAATAAGCCTTAGGGCACGATTTAGACTATTCCTCTCATCATCACCTGCTTGAGGCTAAACCATCTAAGCATCTTCCACGACAGGGTGATATGTCCTCAGTACAAAACTCAACCTTATGGTGAAGACCCGTAGTTGAGCTATGACATTCTTCAAACATTCCTGACCGACGACTTTATCCTTCAGCCCGAGCTCGGTAATCCTGGTCTTCAGCCCGAAAATTACGTTTTTGAGGTCACCCATCATCTTTTCAGATTTCTCCTTTGCGACGGTAAGCTCGTCAACCTTCTTTATTGCACGATCTCTCTCTTGGGTAAGCCTAGCAATTTCTGAGAAGACTCCTCCTGCGTCGAAGTAAGGGCAGCAACTTTCTCAAGTGATGTGTCCTTGTCTTGCATGGCCTTCTCCGCCTTCTCAGAAATCTTCTTGTTGGTCTCCTCAAGCCAAGAATCTCAGTGGAATAAGGATCCCATGTATTAAAATCAAAGCAATCACCCAAAAGCTCAGATTCAAGCAAAGTTGCAAAAATGTCTAAGAGTTTACCTTCATGTTGCCTCGGCCTCTTAGCTTCCATCTCCAGCAAAGCCGTCCCCAAATCAGTGATTTTGGTTAAAAAGGCGAAGGGGTTCCTCTTTAGAGTATTAGGTCAACATGGTCAAACACAGTTATGACGCCTCCAAGAACCTTAACCTTGCACAACTCTTACCTTTGTTCTTCTAGAAGTCAACTGGAGTCACAAGAAAAGGGGGTTTGGATTGTGACCCTTTTCAAATTGATTAACATAAACCAACAAAGATAGTTAAGTGTGATAGTCATACTAACTTCCTTAAGATCAGAGTGTTAGGAGCATCAGAAGATGGTTACTGTCTTCTGAGTGAAACATTCATCTGAATGGACATGGAGATAGGTTGTAGATAGTAGGTCAGAGTTCTAAGAAGATATAGATGATGTTTTGACTCTGCTATAAGTATTTTCATAGAGACAGAATAATGTAGAGATTAAACGAAGGTAGGAAGGTGTTTTGGAGTCTTCTTACACTAGTGTACGATAATTCTTACAATAGAGTAGAAGAGGTCTCTTTTTTTAGAACATGTAGCCATAGCAGATAGAGATATAGGATCGCAGTCAAGAAAACAGAAGAAGTATAGTGTTTCACCCAAATCACATGGGCTACATCCACTCCTCACAACCAGTGAGAATTCCACTATTTCCAATACCTTACACTTCACAATCCATCCTAGGCTTAAAGCAACCGGTAGTTTTCTTCTAGAGCTCTACCAACTGTTCCACTAGTTTTTTCTATAGCACTAGTATCTTCACTAACAATCAAGCAAGCAACCTCATGTTAGGAAGGCACAAACCCCCTAAGAACCTACATAGGCTTATTTGTTAACAATTCACCAAACACATGCCTTGTTAAGAAGGCACAATGATAAGTTAGTCAATGGGTTTTTTATTTGGGAAATACACTAGCTTGGATGGTTGGATGATTTCTAACTTAATATAATTTCCAAAGATACTACGTACATACTCAGAATTGTTCCCATAAAGACTTTGAAGTGAACTGAGTATGGATGAGAGAGACAAAGGAACTTCAGAAGCTTGTTGAGAAGCTTGAGAAGCTACTTGAGAAGCCATATAGTGGGAAATATTGAGGTAGGCTAGTAATACACTCTCATACTTGAATGTGATCATCGATCAAGTATTTAATTATAGAGATATTTACCCAATAGATCCGTTGGCAATTGCTCCCAAGATAAAAAATAGTCGTTGTGACCATTTGTATAAAGAGGATCTACTTTTCTGCACCTTCTGCAGGTTCTGTACTTGCAACAGGTGACCGTTGTGGGCTTCTATGTTTTATGGCTTTTGAACTTGGTCAAGCTGAAGTGGTATGGCTTCTGGATATACATATCAACCTTCTTAGTTTATAATGGATCATTATAATTGTTGTTACGAAGAATTGATTCACATGACAAAAGCTAATTATTATCTAAGTAGAACTATAATAGATGTTGGAACTAGATACAGTGCTATTGAGAAGTTGTGTTTTGCCTTGTATTTCTCTTGTATTAAATTCAAATATTTTTTGAAACCTCATGAGGTCTTTGTAACTTCTAATTTCGATGTAATAAGCACATGTTAACCAAGCCTATTTTACATTCTTGAATAGGTAAGTGGGCATTAGTATTAAGAGAGTTCTCTTTAACATATGTTCCTCTTAAAGCCATGAAAGGGCAAGTGATTGCTGATTTTTGAGCCAATTACGCTTTCAAAAGATACAATCAAAATTATGTCGATGTGGACACATGGAAATTATATTTTCATGGTTCCTGCCATGCCAAAGACAGTGGTATTATCTTAATGATTGTTTCTCTCGATGGTGGCCCTACGAAATTTCTGTATCAATTGACAACCAAATGCTCAAATAATGAAGCTCAATATACGGTCTTAAGGAATTTATAGCAGGTCTCAAATTACTCATGAAATCTAGAGCTCGAAAGGGTTTAATAGTGGGTGATTCACTGTTAGTAATTAATTAGTTAACGGGAGAGTATAAATGAGAGAGCTCTAGTTTGGTAATGTATTTTAATTTAGCCAAAACTTTAATTGATAAATTTGAAGAGGTTGAATTGGAATACATCCCAAGGGTTCAAAACTTCTAGGCCAACGAATTGGCCCAAACTCTTTCTGGATATAAGGTCTAAAGTAAAAGTTTACAAAAACTTGTTGAAATTAGAAGAACAATTGCAGAATGTGACTTTGAAGTTTGCCATGTTGACGAAATTGAACAAGATGATTGGCGGAGAATAATTGTAGATTATCTTCAAAACCCACCTTCGAGTCATGACAGAAAATTAAAGTATAGAGCCATGTGCTATACTATTCTAGGGGGAGAGTTGTATAACAACTTTCTGATGGTACTCTAGCATTGCGGTAAAACACTATCTATCAACGAGCATGAATTGAAAATAAAGTGGGAGTAATCATCAAGAGAATAAGTACAGAAATGGCAGAAATGGCACGAATCCAAATAACTTTTACAAAACAATTAGCATGGAGGATTTTCCCTGAAAACTTGATATTTCTTTTCTTGCTCTTCAAAGGCAGCTTGTGCCTCAACCACTTCACCATCCACCTTGTAAAGCTCATTTCTGTCATGCATCATCCGTTTGGTTTCTCTAGCAAATACTTCCTTGTTGGCTTTGAGTTTGGCTTCATGTTCCAAAATATTGTTTAGTAGGCGGTCCTTCTCACTAATAGCGTTTTGAAGCTCATTCTCAAGGTCTTGGATGCGAGAGTTGGCTTTGGTCAGATCTGATTCCTCTTTCTTCTTAGCCTCTTTCTCTTGAATGAACACCTAGGAAACATCGCGAAGTCGATTGGCATCGTTAATAGCCTTCTCCTCTAGTCGAGCCATAGCATCCTGTCGTGCTTTCAAATGTTAAAAACGAAAAAGCATGTTCTCAGCGAGATCTCGTGTAACTTGAAAAAGCATGTTCCCTCATACAGTTGTAGCTTGGGAGCAAATGGATGATAACCGAGTAGTGATATCTACGCCTTGACGAAGAAGGTTAGATATGTCATCAGAAATAAGGAGGTTGTGAAGTTTCTGTTGAATATTAGCCACCGCACTATTGGTTATCTCAACGGAGTTAGGAGCAGGTTGACAAAAGAAAATGTGAGGACTAAAAGTGAATGAATGTTTTATAGGGACTAAAAACAAATTTCTTAAATTTTATAGGACCAAAAAGATATTTAACCCTTAAAACTATATTAACTGGTCCAAGTCCAATATTGATCAATTCGTCCAATAGGACCAATTCATGTCTCTCTAACACATAGGAGATTACACCACACAAATATAATCACAAACACTCACAAAAGTATAAGAAAATAATATAAGAGGGGAAGAGAAGACACTACAAAAAAACAGCGTATTAGCGACGGATTTTTCCGTCGCTAATACCACTTTTTCCCTCGCTAACAGTAATTAGCGACGGAACTAGCGACGGATACATTCCGTCGCTAATAAGCTTGTCGCTAATTATTAGCGACGGATTTGGATCCGTCGCTACTTAGAGACGGATTAATCCGTCGCTAATTCCGTCGCTAATTACTGCCACGTGTTAGCCTATGAATGAGCAATATTAGCGACGGATTTCCGTCACTAATTCCGTCGCTAACTATTGCCACGTGTTACCCTAGGAATGAGCCCATTAGCGACGGATTTCCGTCTCTAATACCGTCGCTAATTGATGCCACGTGGGTGTGTCTGGTTAGCAATATTAGCGACGGAATTCCGCCCCTAATTCCGTCGCTAATGACCCCTGGATTTTTTTAAATTTTTTTTGGAAAACCTGGCTTTTAATATTTGGAAAACCTGCTTTTTAAAATCGAAATGCGAACAACCTGTCTATTGCGCAAAACCCTGTCTATTATAAACACTATAATTAAGATAAATGCGAAAATCTGAATTAACAATAAAGTCGAAATCAAACAATACAATCCCAAATACAAACAAAATCCGAATCAAAATAAACAAGTTCAAACAAATCCGAATCAAAATAAACAAAGTCCCGCATCTCTCACAAATAACAAAGTCCTAATAGGGACCATCAGACCCCTCAGACTCAGACCCATTTGGATGTTTGCGGTTATAATACTTCAATATCTTCGCCTGCGCACGGGTAAAATTCAAGAAGTCTTCCTGCAAGGTTGTCTGCACCTGTTCATGAGTCTGCAGCCGCTGCTCCTGATCCTGAATGACCTGTGCCTGAGCCTGCACCTGCTGCCTAAGTTGCGCTGTCTCGTCAGCTGTAGCAGGAGGAGGAGGAGGAGGTCCACTGCCAGAAGGCCCACTAGTGTCGAAGTGATCAACCCCAGAGTCCAATAACGGCGCCAAGGGCCCCGAACCATACAGGCGACCCTTATTCGGCCCGCCTACCGCCATCTTCCAATTGCGGTTCGCCAGAGCTATGATCTCAGGGGGAAGTGGACCAAGTGAGCCAGGGTTCCAGGTCCCCTGAGTCGGCTCAATCATCGTCTCACTAACATCCTCCTGTTTTCCATAACCAGATAACATAGCATAATTAGCGTTCCATTTTAAGAAAACAAAATTATTTAATACAAAACAAGTTGTATATACCTGAGTTTTCCTAGAGCGCTCATCAACATACTCCGTAGTACCCTTCCTCAAATGTGTTGCCCTGTGAAGCTCAGGAATAGTGATATCGCGTCCAGCCTTCTTACTCTGTAATAATGAAACACATTTTTAATTATTGCTAATCACCCTAAATAAACTAAAATAACACATACTTAAAATAATTTACCAATCTGACAGCATGCTGAGCCTGGTTGACGGAGCCGCAACAGTGAAGCGAGCCACCCTTTTCAGAATTTCTATTCTGCTTGGCCTTTTCAGCTTTTTCTTTGTAGCTCTCAGTAGCCCAAAGTTCCTTGTAGGCATTCCAAACACGGTCAGGGATGTATTTTGGCTGCTTATCTTTACAACGCAGTTTGTAAAGCAAATCCGACAATTGCTTGCCCATTCTTTTGAAAAAAAGCTTCTGCACAGCTACATCATGTTCCGGCAGCCACGTCAACTTAGACTGTATTAAGCAAAACAAAAATATGTATTATTATATATAACATAAAAAAATTAAAATTAACAATATATGTAATGACATAATTAACTAACAATTACCTTAAACAAATCCAAAAGTTTTCCCCTTTCCTCATCATTGACTTTTGTCCACTTTTCATGATAAGTTTTAAAATACATTTTCTGAATGACATATGTGATATGCGATGAAGCGGCCTTCGCAGGAAGCAACCTGCATAACAAAACATATATATCAAACATATATATAAGTCATTGCATAATTAATTTAAACTAAAAAATTCAAACAATACTTACGCGTTACCATAGGGATAGATGACTTTGCGTTTGATACCATCATTGCCGACAACTACCTGCACATCCTCTTCATCAGTCGATGAATCTGAATCAGTAACACCAACATGGGGCTCATCAGTATACGCATCACCATGGGGCTCAGCTGGTGTAGGCATCGATAACCCTGGTGTAGGCATATACCCAGGTGGTATACGCATATACCCAGGTGGTATAGGCGTATACCCTGGTGTATGCAACCCTGGTGTAGGCATATACCCCCCTGGTGTAGGCATATACCCAACTGGTGGAGACGTAGGCTGAACCACCGGTGGGGCAATTGGAGAGGTGGTCTGAGGCGTCGCAATAAATGAGTTATTCCCAATATTAACTAATGTCACCTCACGTTGTCTACGACGATGATGCCTCTTCCCTTGTCTCGATGGGTCTGAACTTTCTCCTGGATGCATATCTATGAACAATAACAAGACTCTAATAATAATGATAACAAGAACAATAATATAATCACGATAATTTCAACATTAATGTAATAATGATAACAACATAATCTAATAATGATAACAACATTAATACTAATATAACGACGATAATTAGAACATTAATGTAATAATGTTAACAACATAATCTAATAATGATAACAACATTAATACTAATAAGACTACTCTAAATATTCATATTCTTCGTCTTCTTCATCTTCAGTATATTCTTCCTCCTCTTCATCTCTAGTCTCTTCTTCCTCTTCAGTCACTTCTGGTACTGGTTCACATGGTTCAACTTCTTCAACGGAGAGTCGATCATCACGTAAGGTATTAATTGGTTCAACTTCAAGTACCTCATTAACTCCCGACATTTCATCCACTTGATAAGGAACCTCATCCTCCGCATCAGTTGCCTCAATGCGACCCCGTGGTTTTGTCTTAATTGCAACACACCAGCCCCTCTTAGTTGATGGATATGAAACATAATACACCTGTCTCACATTTTCTGGCATGATAAACGGGTCATAAAGTTTATACCTTCTATCCATTCGAATGTCCACGGTATTGCATTTTGGATTCAATTTCGTTCCTCTAACCGATGGATCAAACCAACTACAATAAAATAAAACTATTCTCTTTTGATAGTCCAAATATGGGTATTCAAGTTCATATATTTGTTGGATCACACCATAGTAGTCACCTTGACCTCCTTCTGTTTCCCCTTTAACATATACACCACTATTAATTGTTTGTTTTCCCTCACTCCATGATTGTGTGTCAAATTTGTAACTGTTAACGAGGTACGTGTGCCACTCAGTCACCTCACGAAAAGGACCATCGGCTAAGTTCCTCAAGTGTCGGATTAAGGGAGTTGGTTCGGCTTCATAAACCTAAGTAATCATATATGAAAAAAATATGTCATGTCTCATAATATAATCTACTTTAAACGTTTGACATTAAAACATTAATTTTATTTACTTACTCTAGCAGTAAACCATGATGGAAAACTTTCATGTATACGAACAGAAGATTCTTCAGCGCATATTCCCTCACTTCGTAAGAATGCACTGAATTGAATTGATCAAAACATGATTTAGCTTCATACTTTAATGGTGTATACAGATTAAAAATTGAATTGAAGCATACTTACTCAAGATATGGTTTAACTTCGGTGCAATTGATCAAGACATGAACATGTGCTGATTCATACTCTTTATCCGATAACCAGTTGGTCGACTTCTTTCCCGAGGGGCGACCAGGTTTGGTAAACACAGATAAAGTGAGTGCGTGTCTTTCTTCTTCAACCTCCATTTCGTTTCTATTATTTCTTGACAACATAAAGTTGTTGAAATAATGAGAACAAAAATAAATTGTTTCACGGTGTAAGTATGCTGCGCAGATCGATCCTTCAACTCTAGCTTTATTCTTCACAGATCGTTTATAATCACCCATTAATCTATATATGAAAGAAGAACGCTTGATTAAACAAATAGTCATACTAAAGGCCACTGTAAATAAAATGCGAAAATAGACAATTACCTCTCAAATGGATACATCCACCTATAGTGAACTGGCCCACCAAGTCTTGCTTCATATGGAAGGTGAACCGGGAGATGCTCCATGGAATCAAAGAAACCAGGAGGAAGTATTCTCTCCAACTTACAGATAATGAAAGGAATATTCTGCTCCATCTTAATAAGATCATCATTTCTCATTGTTGAAGAGCACATATTCTTAAAAAATTGACTCACTTCAGTAAGTGGTTCCAAAACACTCTTTGGTAATGAACCAAAAGCAATGGGAAGCAAACACTCCATGAATACATGGCAATCATGACTTTTCATCCCATACATCTTCCCAGTGTTCACATCCGCACATCTTGCAAGGTTAGAAGAATAACCATCTGGCATCCTCAATCCCTTCAACCATCGACAAACATCAATTGCTTCTTCGGGTGTTAGACAATAATTAGCTTTAGGTTTTAACATCTTGCCATTAGTCATTTGCACCAAATTCAAATTGGATCGATGTTTGCTACAGTAAAGAGCAGAATCCATTCTAGCTTTATTATTGTCTTTGGTTCTATCTTTCACATTCATCACAGTGTAAAATATGTTGTCAAAGAAATTCTTCTCGATGTGCATAACATCAAGATTGTGTCTCAATTGATTATCTTTCCAATATGGGAGATTCCAAAATATGCTTCTTTTTGTCCAGTTATGCAGTCGTCCATAACCGTTCAATCGGGAGAGCTCACCTACCTCTGTGGCTTGTGGCAAATCGATAACTCTCATCCAGATTTCACCTGATGTCAACAAAGGCGGTGGTCTATCTCTTTCAACTACCCCATCCTTGAAGGCCTTCTTGTTCTTTCTAAATTCATGACCCGACGGTAAGAATCTACGATGCGAATCAAACCAAGAACTCTTCCCCCCGTATTTCAACGTAAACGCTTTTGTGTGTTCCATGCAGTGGGGACATGCCAATCTACCGTGAGTCCCCCAACCAGACAACATACCATAAGCAGGGAAGTCATTTATTGTCCACATCAATGACGCTCTCATCATAAAATTATTTTTTTGTGCTGCATCATATGTCAAAACACCACCCCACAATCTCTTGAGATCATCAATTAGGGGTTCCAAAAAGATATCAATGTTAGCTTTTGGATTGGTTGGACCAGGTATCATACAAGTCAAAAACATATAAGGTTTAGTCATGCACATCTCAGGAGGAAGATTGTAAGGGGTAACAATGACTGGCCAACAGGAATAGGGCGACGCTGATGCTTGGATATATGGAGTAAATCCATCAGAGCACAAGCCAAGTCGAACATTTCGTGGGTCTGAGGCAAAATCTGAATGCACTTGATCAAAGTGTTTCCACGCTTCACCGTCAGATGGGTGGCGTAAAATGTCTGAGGTACGCCTATTCTCATAATGCCACGTCATTTTCTTCGCAATTTCAGCCGATGCAAACATTCTTTGCAACCTTGGAATTATAGACAAATAGAACATCGACTTTACAGGGATGGGTTTATAATTACGTTTTCCCCCTTTACGAACGTGATACCTCGGCTTTCCACAGAATTTGCATTCCAGTAGTGCACCATCGTTTTTACCAAATTCGTTATTGTAAAACAACATGTGCCCATCCACACAACAATCAATCTTCTTACATTCCAATCCCAGTTTCGAAACTAACATCTTTGCTTCATAATAATTTTTTGGCAAATTATCCTTATTAGGTGTCGCATCGATCATCATTTTAGTCACATAATCTAAACCCAACTCAGAAATATTACTCATGGACTTGAGAGCTAAAAGCTTCACAGAAATAGATAATTTTGACTCTGGCGACCCTTCAAACAACGGTTTGTTTGACTCCCTTAACAAATTATAGAATCTCTGTGCTTCTTCATTTGGAAGTTCATCATGATCGTCATACTGAGGTTCATCAAATGGCACATTCACCCTGAGACCATCACAAATCATGTTTTCCATCGACTCAAATTGTTCATTAGATGGAACAACACCACCAGAATTGCTTGAAGCCCCTACGTGAAAATTCGGAAGTACTTCTCCATGATCCACCCAAATCCAATAATTAGGCATAAACCCAAGACGATACAAGTGCTCCCTGACTTCATCATCAGTACTAATAGGTACACCCTTGCATTTAAGGCATGGACATCTAATCCCCCCTTCCTCTTTAGTTAAATCATGTTGCCATGCTACCCTAATAAATTCTTCAACCCCATTTACAAAAGTTTCCTTTAAAAACGCTCTTCCCGGATATAACCGATCATACACCCAACCACGATTCAATTGACTCCAATTCATCTACACGCATTTAAAAAAATGTTTTACATTCTCATAACATTCCCAATATAAAACCAATAAAACCTCACCCTTTTCCATCAACAACACACAATAACAACATCAAATAGTCATCTAACCTAGGGTTCATCAAACATCAAAACAACAATTTAACATCTCAAACGACATACACATTACCATTACACATTTTTCAATTAACAACATACACATTTCAAAATTAACATACACTATCTCCAACAACATACACATTTCATACACTTACAATTACACTATCTTAAACACATACACTATTCAATTACATTTTTCAATTTCAATTCAATTCCAATTACTTCATTCAATTACAACTTTCTAATTAACAACAACAACAATTTTATTCTACAATACTAATCTTAATATTTCTAACAATAAAATTTTATCCTATAACAACGGAACAAAAAATCAATTCGAAAATAAAAAACAAAAAAAACTAACCGTGACCGTGACTGTGACTGTGGTGGCTGCTGTCCGGTGCGGTGGTGGTGGCTGCTGTCCGGTGCGGTGGTTGTCCGGTGACGTGGTTGTCCGGTGACTTGCGAAATAGAGAGGCACAAACAAAATTAGAGAAAAATAGGGAGAAAATTCGTGGAGACAGAAAAGAAACAAACCTTGGTAACGTGGATGGTGGTGGTGCGGTGGCGTGAACGGTGGTGGTGCGGTGGCGGTGGCGTGGACGGTGGCGATGGCGTGGACGGTGGACGGTTCGGAGAGGGTGAGTCTGAGAGAAAGAATGGAGAAGAGGAAAGAATGGAGAGAAAAGGGAGCGGTGCGGCGTGGACGGTGGTGGTGGCGTGGCCGGTGGACGGAGAGGAAGAGGGAGGCGATTCGGTGGACGGAGGGGAAGAGGAAGACAGAAACAGTGGAGAAGAGGAAAGAAAGAGAGAAAAGGGGGAGGGATCCGGCTTTAAAATTTTTTTAACACTTAGCGACGGAATTAGCGGCGGATTTCCGTCGCTAACTTTGGCCCACGTGTCAAACTAAAATGTAACGGACAGTGGCACAATTTTCAAAGCTTAGCGACGGATTATTAGCGACGGATTTCCGTCGCTAAACTTTGAAAATTGTGCCACGCGTCAATTAAAACTGAAACGGTCAGTTGCGCTATTTAATATGATTAGCGACGGATTATTAGCGACGGAAATCCGTCGCTACTAAAATTCAAATTTTTCGTTTCTTCGCGCCTTGTCCAATCCGTCGCTAAATAAGCATAATTCCGTCGCTAACTTTGTGAAACCCGGTCCGTCGCTAATGATGTAAAATTCCGTCGCTAATGTTTTTATTTGCGACGGAATTTAGATCCGTCGCTAAATTCCGTCGCTAATCACTAGTTTTTTTGTAGTGAGACTTTGGGATGCTCTAGAAACTTCTTTTGATCTCATTTTCATAACCCTCTTTGGGACCTCCCGCAATTACTCACAACCGACCTGGGAATGAGACTAAGAAGGAGTTGAGATTATGATAAGGAAACTATCCATGGTTCCCGCAGGATAATCCAGAAATTTTAAAGAAAAAGCTTCGGGATCGAACTCAGGTTTTGAGATAGCTTCGAAGTTCTGCTTTGACGGCTCATTGATTTCTTCAAAAGTGGTGAGTTCAGGTTGACCATGAGAGAGAAGCTCATATTTACCTTCTTTTGAAGGCAAAGTCCCGTGAGAACTCTGCGCAAAACTTTTGAGTTGATCATCTGGTGAAGTACCAAGGTCAAGATCCTCTACATGTTTTCCTTTACTCTTCTCAATGGTGCCATTTTCTTTCGAACCACCCAATACAAGATCTGTCAGGGCATTCTATAAATATCTTGATTCATAATGTTGGCTGTCTGAGAAATATCATTACTCCCTATTGAGATATGCCTTGTAATTCTATTGCTTGTAATAATAATAGGTGTAGTTAGAAACCTAGTCGAAATGGGTCAGTCGAAATTATGGGCCTGGGCCTGTTTCATTGTATATAAATATAGACGTCAGTAACATGTAATGAGGACCCTATTTTTATGAAATTCAGTGCAGCTTTTACTATTACATTGCCCTAATTATTCCTCTTGTCCTTGAGCGCCGCCACTTCCTTTTCTTCTCTCTTTTACGTGTTTATCCCCAACACTCCCTTTGATAGGTTATTCAGTTGTTTCTTCTTTCTCAAAAGAATCATAGGTAAAATTCCCTTTTGCTGCCTTAATTGATGGTTTGGAAGGAGAAGTGGTTTTAGCCATATAAATTTTTGTGGCCTTATCATCGTCTTCTAAAACGGTTTTCCTAAGATCTTTCGTAGGAAACGCCATTTCGAGGGATTCTGCATCTTCAGCACTGATTGGTTTTTCTCCCTATCATAAATACTCTAAGATCATCCTTAACACACAATAAACGAAATGGAAAGGAAATACACTAAAGCCACGAGTACCTTCTGGATAACACTAGGGGTAGGGAGATTGAGAGAACTTGCCATTTTTCCTCAGGCATCGGAGGAGCCTTGGTCATTGTTGTATCAACCTCCTCAAACACAATACCTTTTGACGGCTGAATATCTTCAACGTCGTTTTTTCTCTTCTTGGGAGTTCTTCTTGTCAAGACCTGAAAGAATTCTAGTTAGAACACATATGAGATATGCGAACAAATGACCTTAAAGAATAAACTTACCTGGCCAGAACCCTTAGAGGCAATCTTATTGCCAAAAATGGCAGGTGAAACTTGTTATGCAGAGATAGATTTGTCACCCTTACCCCTCCTACTTCGACTCTCTTGTTTGATAATTTTAGAATCAGCAATTTGAATCGTGGCAACATCTAATAGATACAATAAGGGTTACCTCCAATATGAAAAGAATTAAGTTATATCAAAATATTATAAAGAGAGTCAAAGAAATATCTCACCTTGGTCTTGTTTTTCTAGATCACGTTCCTTCACCAATTCAATATTTGGACCTATCCTTCTCCAACACTCCGAAAAAGGCTTTTGAACTGCCTTGAATTTGGACCATTATTCTTCGAAATATGGAGTGGTCAAGAAAGAAACTTCGAAATCAAATAAAGCAATGGAAAGAGCTTGACGTTGTAGCTTTGGTTCAATCATCCTAAGATATGTCACAGGAACCAAGGCGCAAACAAAGGGCTTCTTCAAGAAAGAAAATCCAAGACATGGAAATACCAGTGAAAAACCAAGCTGCCTGGCCACAATAATTGGTTGATAAGGCACAATGGTAACTTTGTTCGCTTGGGGAAGAGAAAAGAACACCTGACAAGTAAGAAAATTCTTCCATATCTCAAAGGTTTCCACTTGTTGATCTACCCTTGAACATGGGATCTTTCTAGTGAACCATTCAGGGCCATTTCTTCTCAAGGATATAAAGTTGATGTTGGGTTGATAAGACTCGAGGCTATGGAACCAACAAAAATATGTACGAAGGCCTCTATCGAATCCTCCTTTTTGATGTAGTTGGTGATAGGAGAAAATGCCTCGCCATAAGGAGTTTCAGAACCAGTAATGGAGGGAGGAGAATGCAAAGTAGGAGTGTAAATCATGTTCAGCCAATTAACTGCAGAAGCCACAATAGACCTGCCATAATAGGGTTCCAAAAAAATACAGAACTTAACATTTGAGAAATGTTGTATAACAAATTCGACTTGCTCAGGTTGAATGGCTTGATAGATACCAATTTTTTGCCATTGCCCAACTTTTTGAGAACCTACTCTTTGAAGCCACACAAGAAATTGGCTTCAAACAGAATTCTTGGGAGAAGTAAGTTCCCTAGGCAGAGAACGTCATGTGTTGGTGTAAAAGTTGACCAAAAAGTTAAGATCAATAGGATCTTTGATAGCTATATGGGGGTTCCTCTGAGTGTGAAATTGAAGAGGTATTTTTTCTTTACAATATGAAGAAGAATAGATAGGACCCAAAAGGCATGAACTTTCTGAGAATTTAAAAAAGGAATTAAAACCTCAGAATGCCAAAGGGTTTGCTTTTCTTCAGTGCCTTCAGGGTCATGAGCGAGTTCCTTACCACCATGTTTGATGGTAGTAGCTTGCTTCAAAGTAGGTGGAATGATAAGTTCATGCGAAGAAGCCATGAGATTAGGTTTCGCAAACAAGAAGAAAGAGTAAGGAGAAGTTTCTGTTCACGATGAAGATTTTCAAAGCAAGAGAAAGCAAAGTCCAAACCTAACTTTTTCAAATCCTTTTATAATGAGAGATTTAGCCGAAACGATGGTTGCGGCACATCAGAGTGATGGAGAAGACGTGGGGTTACAGTGTGAGGACTGCGCGACAACTTTGGAAAATGTGCCTAAATAATGGCCATTACACGCGCCATAAACAAATACAATTTAAATAACGGTTATTTTATTAATCGAAACTGAAGGAAAAAGCTCTAATAAATTGATCGTACCTGATCAATACGATGGGTTGCTGCTGTTTGATGATGTTGTTCGGTCGCTGGGATGAAGGACCGAGTGGTAAGCCGCACGCGGGTGGTACCTGCAAAGGCACTCCAACGCTCAAGTCAGAGGTGCTTCAACGGGCAGGGTCACAAGGTGAGTAAAACGTACCTGAAGCCACATGCTAGTGTGGTATATATAACGCTGGCGTTCTAGCCGTTGCGGTTTTTACGGGGCCGGCCGCATCTTGCGGAGCAAGGCTGATGATGGGCCGCGCTGGGCCTACTGATCAAAATTGGGCTTCGAGCCCACTCCAGAACAGTTGCCCCCCAAGCCTGGGTCGCCTGGGGGCGGGCTAAGGCTTGATTCCTTGCCCCCCAGCGTGGTCGAACGTAACCTGGTCGATCGTTAATTAGTTGATTGCGTGGTCGCTGCCACACGGCCTGGTCACACGGGGCCAGGTGCCGTCTCGGGGGTGACGCCTGACAATCAATCGTCACGAATGCTGAGGTGACAGTTACTTTAATGAGGTGACGTTTAGAGACTCGAGGAGTTTAAGTAATGATGGCACGCGAAGAGTGGCGCCTCTTCGCCTCCGGCCCATGGTGATGGTTGGCCCATTATATATAGGGTTCGAGGGGATTTCCATTTTCACGTTTCTTCGATCTCCTCTGCTCTCGCTGATCGCTCGCTTCTGCCCAAGCTCGCTCACTTCTGCCAAAGCTCGCTCGCTACCGCCGAAGCTCGCTCGTTCTCGCTAAAGCTCGCTCGCTACCTCCGAAGCTCGCTCGTTCTCGCTAAAGCTCGCTCGTAATCATCTTGCTCTAATTCCAGGTAACTGCGACCGCTCTTACTTTATTTGAGTTTTTATGTTCCACCTGATGGAGGGGGTGTCAGGTCTGGGGACGACCACGTCGCCCCTTCCCACGCGCGAGCAAGACCCTGACTGTTATTCCCCTCCACAGGTTCATTCTGGCGCGGACTAAACAAACCCGCAGTATATTTGGAGTCCCGGCCGTTTCTCTTGCAAAAAATATGACACGACCAGTGGAACAGAGTCCGGCGCACTCCCGGTCGTCTTCTTTTAGTGACGAATCTTCTTCCTCTGGGTCTTCGACCAGTGGAACAGAGTCCGGCGCACTCTCGCTTGGGCCATTCGATGGCACTCTTTTAGGCCGCTCGGCGGCTCTCGCTTGGGCCATTCGATGGCACTCTTTTAGGCCGCTCGGCGGCTCTCGCTTGGGTCATTCGATGGCACGCTTTTAGGCCGCTCGGCGGCTCTCGCTTGGGCCATTCGATGGCACGCTTTTAGGCCGCTCGGCGGCTCTCGATTGGGCCATTCGATGGCGCTCTTCTGGTCGCTCGACTGCTACTCGCATGGTGAGCGACCGTGCATTCAATTTGCATGAAAATAAATTACACAAGTCAAATTTTAAGGTCGGTCCTCGGTAAAAAACCCCTTTGGGGAAAAAGAGCGACCGCCTATTCTTTATTGATCAATAATTGTTTACAACTTAGACATAATATCTTCTCAATTTGTCAGCGTTCCATGTTCTGGGGATGGTCGCCCCTTCCATGGTTTCCAGCTCATACGCTCCCTTTCCAGTCTTGCTGATGACACGGTATGGTCCTTCCCAATTGGGGGCGAGCTTTCCCTGGCGGGCGTTCTTATTCCCTACGTCGGCCCTCCTGAGGACTAGCTGCCCAATGGAGAATTCCCTCTTCTGGACGCGAGCGTTGTACCTGGCAGCGACCTTCTGCTTAATGAGCTTCTCTCTAAGTGACGCCTTGTTTCGTAGCTCTTCAATCAGGTCGAGCTCTTCTCTTGTTGCTTGCTCATTTACGGCCGGGGTTGGTGGGTTGGTCGTCCTCCAACTTAGCTCTCCCATCTCAATCGGGATGACAGCGTCCGTACCATAGACCAGTCTAAATGGTGACTCCCCGGTCGATGAGTGGGGGGTCGTTCTATAGGCCCAAAGGACCGACTGTAGCTCTTCTGCCCAATTGCCTTTGGCTTCATCTAACCTTTTTTTCAGCCCGCGTAGTACTACCCTGTTGGCCGCTTCTGCCTGGCCATTGGTTTGAGGGTGCTCGACTGAGGTGAAACGATGTTTCACGCCAAGGCCGGCCAGCATTTCTCTAAATTTTCTGTCAGCGAACTGAGTTCCATTGTCGGTCACCAGTTGTTGGGGCACCCCAAAGCGGGCGAGCACATTTCGACCAAAAAACTTGGATACCTTCGCTGAGGTAATGGTGGCAAGTGGCTCTGCTTCTATCCACTTGGTGAAGTAGTCGATCGCGACGATCAGGAATTTCAGCTGACCTGGGGCAGGTGGAAAAGGACCGAGCAGGTCCATGCCCCACCAAGCGAACGGCCATGGTGGGGTTAAGCTGTGTAGTTCTGATGAGGGCGCTATATGTACATCGGCATGGATCTGGCATTTCTTGCACTTCTGAACAAGTAACTTAGCGTCCTCATCCATGGTCGGCCAATAGTATCCGGCCCTGAGCGCCTTCTTAGCAATTGACCGACCACCTTGGTGGCTACCACAATCTCCTTCATGTATGTCTCTAAGTACATGGTCGGCCTCGACCGACGTAAGGCATCTCAGCAATGGGGATGAAAAGCCCCTTCTATACAGTCTTCCTTCGATCACTGAGTACTTGGTCGCTCGTAACCTCAGGAGTTTTGCTGCCTTCTGGTCGCAAGGTTCTACCCCATTAAGAATATATTGTAGGATCGGAGTGATCCAGTCTTTATCCAAATCGACCGTTAGAATGGCGAATGGTTGGGCGGGCTTAGTAGACACGCTCGGTCGCATTAATGTTTCCTGAATTAAACTTCTGTGATTCCCAGGAACCTTTGTACTGGCTAACTTTGATAGGATGTCAGCCCTCACGTTCTCTGTCCTGGGGACGTGCTTAACTTCCGCTCGGTCGAATTGCCTGAGCAGATCCCTTACCTTGGCCAAATAATTCTTTAGGACATCGTCCTTCGCGTCGTATAGGTCTTGAATTTGGGATACTACCAGTAGAGAGTCAGAGTGAAGTTCGACACGGTCGACATTGAACTCTTTGGCTAGCTGCAGCCCGGCAATGCACGCTTCATACTCGGCCTGGTTGTTTGAAGTGTGAAATGCAAAAGTCAATGAGACTTCAACAGTAAGTCCATCTGTGTTGGGGTCATTTCAGCTATAAAGTCGGCCAACACTTGTGCCTTAGCGGCCGATCTGGCCTCGAACTTGATCCCAAACTCACTGAGTTCCACAGCCCACTTGATCATACGCCCTGCAAGGTCATGTCGGTGAAGGATTTGCCTAATAGGCTGGTCGGTCCTTACCACGACCTGATGGGCCACGAAATAAGGGCGCAATCTACGGGTGGCCACAAGTAACGCTAAGGCTAGCTTCTCGATCTTCTGATATCTGATCTCCGGGCCTTGAAATACCTTGCTTATGAAGTAGACCGGATTCTGCTTCAGGTCGCTTTCTCTTACAAGAACAGCGCTCATGGCCTCGTCTGTTATGGCCAAGTATAAGTAAAGCGTCTCCCCTGGTTGCGGTTTGGTCATGATGGGCGGGTTGGTGAGTGCCGCCTTCAGTTCGTCCAATGCTCGCTGGCATTGATCGGTCCATTCAAATTCGACCTCTTTCTTCAGAAGCTTGAACAGTGGAAGAGATTTGCACGCTGATTTAGGTATAAATCGTGACAGGGCAGCGACCATGCCGTTCAGCTGCTGAATCTCTTTCTTCGTAGTGGGCGGCCTCATGTCGGCGACCGCCCTACATTTATCAGGGTTCGCTTCAATCCCTCGCTCTGTTAAGTGGAAGCCCAGGAACTTGCCCGCCCGTACTCCGAAGGTGCACTTCTCTGGATTCAACCTTAAAGAATTCTTCCTAGCTTCCTCAAAGATTTCCCTTAGGTCGTTACTGTGGTCTTGGTCGGTTTTGCTCTTGATTATCATATCATCCAAATAGACCTCTGATATTCGACCGATCTGCCGCCTGAAGACTTTGTTCATCATCCTCTGGTAGGTCGCTCCGGCGTTCTTCAGACCAAAGGGCATTACCTTGTACTGGAAATTTCCACGATCGGTCATGAACGCGGTCTTATGCCGATCGGGTGGGTACATAGTGATCTGATTGTAACCTGAATAGGCGTCTAGAAAAGACAGAAGTCTGTAGCCCGCAGCTCCGTCGACCAGTTTGTCAATGCTTGGCAGTGGAAAGGCATCCTTTGGGCATGCCTTGTTCAGGTCGGTATAGTCGACGCACATGCGCCACTTACCATTTTTCTTTTTTACTAATACGACGTTGGAAAGCCAAGTCGTATACTTGATCTCCTCGATAAAATTGGCGTTGATGAGGTCGTCAACTGCCTGTGCAGCCGCCGATGCTTTTTCTTCACTCTGAGCGCGCCTCTTTTGTGCGACCGGCCTGGCTGTCTCATCAACGGACAGTTGGTGGCAAGCAATTTCTATTGGGATGCCGGGCATGTCTGATGCCTGCCATGCAAAAAGGTCTGCGTAGTCCCTGAGGCAGGTGATGAGATCTTGCTTATCTTGTTCAGGTAGGTCGCTCCCCAACTTAACTGTCTTAGTTGGGTCGTCCGATAACTGAACATCGATCAATTCCCCGTGGGGCTCAGGCCTCTTCAGTTTATTCTTTAGCTCGCGGGCTAAATCGTCGTCGTCGTCCTCAGGGTCGCTATCAGGGTCGTATCGAGCATCCAGGTCGGCCACATTGACCTGATGCCCCTCTCCAAGATTCTGAGGTTTAGCATTCTCTACCTCCATATCACAAATCTCTTGATAGAGGAAATGGCTCCTCATGGCCGCCTCCATGTCGGCCATCACTGTCAGAACTTGGTCGTTTTTACTGTAAAACTTCATCTTCAGGTGTACAGTTGAGGCTACGGCCTCCAATTTTCCCAGTGTTGGGCGGCCAATGATGCAGTGGTAACACGATTTGATTGGCAGAACTAAGAACGTCGTTCTGACCGTCCTGTAAGACGTGCTGCCGCTCGTATCATCTCCAAAGGTAACTAGTAGTTCTATCGTCCCCAGTGGGTAGGTGGTCGCCCCATTGAACCCGGTCAATGGGGTTGGGACGGCTTGCGGAATGATCTCGCTCCTATCCACATTTAACTTGTCAATCAATTCTTCGAACATGATGTCGGCCGAGCTTCCTTGGTCGACCAGTATTCTTCTGACCTCAGTGTTGGCCATTACGGCCGATACTACCAAAGGGACATAATTATTAACCTTTCCATCAAGCAAGTCTTCGTCCCCAAAGGAAATGGGCGGCCTATTCGAGGCCGGCCGTGGGGTTGAAGTTGAACCGACCATCATGAGTTCGTTCCACTTCCTCTTCATCGCCCTGTTGGACTCTCTGATGTCCAACGGATTACCTCCATGGATGACCATGGCTACATTGCGGCCCTTCGACTGTCTGGGGTCGCGTTCTTCCTCTGAACTGTTACGCGCTTGCTCGATCGTTGAGTTAACGATCGCTTTACCTTTGTCATTGGCGGGTTGGCCAACAGCTCTTTGTTCAGGGCGACCGTTACCTTCATCTTTGACATATTGCCTCAACTTTCCCTTCTGTATGAGATCTTCTATGTCATCTTTTAGGGCCATGCAATCATTGGTGTCATGCCCCTTGCTCTTGTGGTATCTGCAGTATTTCTTGGTAGGCCGACCTCCTTTCTTCAATACTAAAGGATCAGGTCGCCTCACACCAGTGAACTCATTGTTCTGGCACTCCGTGAAGATCTGCGCGATCGGAGTGTTCAACTTTGTACGATGCTCGTACTTCTTAGGCCGGTACTCGGGCTTACTGTCTTGCCCCTTGGCCGGCCTGTCGTTCTCTTCCTCGGGACGCGCGCGGGCGCCCTTATCAGCGGCCAATTGCTCTTCATAGCCCATATGGTCGTTGGCCCTTCTAAGGAACAGGCCGAGGTCGTAATAGCGGTTCAAAGAGAACTCTTCAGCAAATCTGTGGTTCTTTCTTATACCACGCTTGAGATACTTCAGCTTGTCCGTGTCTGATAGGTTGCGGACTGTGTCAGCCTCTGTCATGAACCGGTCGATAAACTCCCTCAACGATTCATTCTCTCCTTGGACGACCGAGTCCAAGTGCTCTTCATAGCGATACTGACAACGGTTGGCTGTATAATTGGCCAAGAACATTGCCACAAGACCTTCCCAAGAAGAGACGGAGTTAGGACGCAGGGATTCCCACCATTCTAACGCCCGGCCTTCGAGTGACTGAGGGAATAGTCTGCACTTCATCGTCCGGCCTAGCTCTCTGTAGCTACAGTAGTTGTTGAAGTACATGAGGTGTTTATCTGGATCCCCACGGTCGTTAAACTTGTTCAGGTTTGGGGGCTTCCTCAGGTCCCTTGGAATACGATAACGCCTGATTTCGCTGGTGAAGGGTCCTTGTCCGGTCGGGATGTGATTCTGCCCGTAGGGCTGCATTGCGGCATAAGCTTGGTCGACGGGCAAACCGTAAAGGCCGATCGGCTGACCAAGGAGTCTGTCAGCAATTGGAGGGCGTCCATGGTATTGTGGAGCATGTGGCGACGACCGTCTTCTAGGCCGCTCTGAATTGTTCCTTCTTGGTTGGCTGATGGCACGGGAGACATCTCTAATCTCCCCGTTACGGTAGTCGTCAAACTCCTCATACGAGTCCCACGACCTGCTTCTTGATCGCCGGGATCCTGAGGACTCGTTTGACGAGTATCTTGTTGGCGACCCTTCTGACTCTGGTCGGTAGCTTGAGTCAGCGTAGTCGTAATCTTCCTCGGGGGAACGTCGGTGGCGACTTCTTCGATGAGGGGGCGACCTGTGAACGATCGCCCTTCTTGAAGGATTGCGTCGGGATATGCCTCGACGAGTAGGAGCTTCTCTCCGTGGTGGTGAACGATGGGGCCGGGATGGTTGCCCTCGGTGACCGCTGTCCGCACGCGGGCGGATTAAGATCGAGCCTCTCTCATAGCGTTCGATCAGCTCGTTTCGATCAGCAATCACTTGATTCTTTTGCTCCAGAATTTGTATAAGTGCCTGGGTCACATGCTCTGGCAATGCTTCTGGGATTCCAGCTTCGGCCAGCTCGGCCGGTAGTTGCTGGACCGGTTGTATAACTGGCCCGCGGCCGCCCTGTACTGAGGGTTCTTGGCGAGGCTCATCTTGTGATTCATGAACGGTCACAGGCATGCCCTCTGGGGTCCGTTGAGGTCGGTTCTGCCCAGAGGTGTTGAGCCTGGAAGAAGTGCGTTTCTGGCGTGGCGGCATGGTTTGATGTGGAATAGCGCTCGGGCCTCCCACTGTGGTCGCCAATTGATCGTACCTGATCAATACGATGGGTTGCTGCTGTTTGACGATGTTGCTCGGTCGCTGAGATGAAGGACCGAGTGGTAAGCCGCACGCGGGTGGTACCTGCAAAGGCACTCCAACGCTCAAGTCAGAGGTGCTTCAACGGGCAGGGTCACAAGGTGAGTAAAACGTACCTGAAGCCACATGCTAGTGTGGTATATATAACGCTGGCGTTCTAGCCGTTGCGGTTTTTACGGGGCCGGCCGCATCTTGCGGAGCAAGGCTGATGATGGGCCGCCCTGGGCCTACTGATCAAAATTGGGCTTCGAGCCCACTCCAGAACATAAATCAATATTCGAAAACCGAATAGATTTCAAAGATTCAGTGAACAAAAGCAAGCAGCATTGAAACGTGCAGTAAAATTATCATTCAAAATTAATAAGGGTTATGTGACAATTCATCTTGCATTTTTTCTAAGCTCTTTCCCAATGCAACCTTCTCAGCTTCCAATTCAGCCTTGTAAACGGAACGATCCTCTTTACGACGATCCAGATCTACAAATTGTGAAGTGGCCTTGTTTTTTATCTCCAAAATAGGAATCATCAGTTTTCTGATAGTTCTGATGTGATCAGCAGCTTCATTTCTTTAGCATGTGAGTTGTTCTATTTCCCTGGTAAAATCAACAATAGAAGTATAAAATCCATAAATTTGCTATTGAAATTCTTCTATTTGTTCTTCGCTATCTTTGAGAGTCACGGTAGCACTATCCACTTTGTATTAACTCCAAATATTTCGGCATCTAACTGGTATGCTTTGAAATCCAAAGCCTCGGACATAACAGATTTTCCGGAAATTCTGTGTGAGCCTTGAAGATCCAAGTGAAGAGTGGAGCTAGTTCTTGAAATTATTGTCTCTTTCGTAAGGATAAGCCTGCTCATGTTCAGTGATTTTGCCAATCAAATCGAAGAATTACTTCTTAAGGTTCGATATATTTGTAAAAGCCTCAAGTATATCACCCCCATGTTGATTGAGCATCTTTCTCAGATCATCATAAAGAGGGTTTACCAATATTGCAAATCCAATTGAGGTCAAAGCTTCGATGTCTTGAGATTTCACTTGTTGAGTGTAATAAGAAAGAAAACATTCTTTCATGGTTGTGATCGGATCTGTGACTATCAGATCAGTGGTAGGTACCATGATAGTCACTGATGGAGTTACTATTGAAGGACCACGGAGAATAACTTGTTGTTGAGAAACGGATGGAGTTAAGATTTCATCATTTGTAACCATATTATTTGACTCATCTTGAATTATCGGTGTCGGATAAATTGATAATGGAGTGGCAAGTACGTTCTCTGAACCACATGTCTCTGTAGGAAACACAAGCGGGATGAGAAGAGACCGCAAAGTAAAGGCTAATCAATACCTCCAGAGTGTAGACACATGTCTCTGAGTTAGATTGAGAACTCTGAGTAAGATCAATTTCTACTGGAGTTGAAGAAGATACAGGTGAAATTGAAACTTCGAAGGCTTCCACTTCTTCGAATGGGTGCAGGAAGTCCTAACAGATCTCACGTCGTTTTCTTGAAGATGAAGCTTTGGTGGACTTCAATGCCAAACATCCCACAAGAGAAATGAAAGTTGTTAGTCTCTAAATGCCAGAAGTGAACGACAACAAAGATTTCTGCATCGTTAAAATGAAGAGCATATGAGCTAAGTTGAATCAAGTCATAAATTTCTTGTTGTTCCCAGGGTTTTAAATTGTGGTTGCGGCTGCGGATGCGGATGCGGTTGCGGTTGTTGCGGTTGCGGCTATTGCGGTCGCTGCGATGCGTATTGCGGCTAATGCGGCGTGAATTGATTTCGAATTCGCACCAAACCCAATTTTTTTTTTAAATTATCATAATTCTTCACACTTAATACCTTACATCATGCTTATGAGTAAAATAATGTTACTATAAGAATGAAATAATAACAATGAATTAGAAATAATAATAATTATCAGTATACCAAAAAAAAAAGAGTTAACTAAATTAATAACAGAGTTAAAAAGTAAAAACAGAGTTGCAAGAGTTAAAGACATAACAACAGATTGCCAAAGAGAAAAAGAAATATTAAAAAATAAATAAAAATAAAAACAGAGTTTAAAAAATTAAAACAGATTGCAAGTTAATAGAGTACGCAATCCTTCTAAACTGGAAATCTCCACAGAGCTCGTGTAGCTCAATGCACCACCACCAGTCCAGCCACCATCGCAAGCCGCGGGTTTAGTGTTCTTTGTCACGATCAAGGTCTCACACACACAAATGTGTTGCAGAATCTTAGTCGCACAGAACGACAGAGAAGAGAACTTGAGAAGCAACCACGAGTTATGAAGGATTTTCAATTTTAACCCTAAAATTTCTAATTGAAGTTTCGAAATTTCAAATTGAAATCTCAGGATTGTTTTCCCTAAAATTTTGGGTGAAAATCAGCGAGTTTTTGGCAGAAATTTCGTTGATTCTTCTTCCGGGTCAGGTATGACCCGATTACCAATTTCCTTCATAACGTGTTTGGCTCATTAGAATTGCTCTGTTTCTATGTTTTTAATTGCGAACTCATACAATCCCACCTCAGATGTGTATTTTGCGAATCTGCGTGTGCACAAGCTCACCTTTGCACCACCAAGATCGTGAAGTCGTACGATCTTACAAGGCAACACGCGAGTTTGTTTATCATGGTGGTGATGCGGCCCTTTGCGGTGGTGATGCGGAGTTTGATGCGGTGGTTCATGTGAAATCGATTCACACCGCAATTGCGGCGTGATGCCGAAGCGGCGTCTCCCGCAACAGCAACATTGCGGCCGCAACACATGTTGCGGACCGCAATTTGAAACCTTGGTTGTTCCTATTGAGCCCTTTTTACTTTCGACATACGCTTCAACCAATCATAGAAAAGGTTATTTGAAGAAGGAGGGTTCGCTTTTAAGACTATCTTGATGTCCAATGGGAAATGATTTTCAAGGTTTTGGTCAGCACCAAGGATTAACGAGCCATCTTCAAAGAAGACAATAGGCGTTTCTAGGGTATCAACATATGATAAATGAGAATCTAAAAATGCATTAGTAACACAGTTACGAACAAAAGACCGGAAAGGAGTTGCCTTCTTGAGAACCTTGAGAAAAATTATCAGCAAGTGGCTCTGTGATGACAGAAGAACTTTCATCATGATTTGAGTAGAAGTCATGTGGTTTGCGGAATCAGAAAACAGTGTTGAAATGCACAACTTCTTTGAAGTGAATGAGTATGAGAGAGCACTAGATGTATGATTCGTTCAAAGGATTGGGTATTTATAAGCAACAGAATTAGCTGTTAATTGTAAAATAGCGTGCCAAAATAGTTGACACATCTCTCGGAAATAGTGCTAGAACAACGGAGCACTGTGTGCGCCATTGAGGCCACTAATAACGGTTATCTCATTAACTACAAGAGGTGGCGTTTTGGACGGGTTAGTAACAAAACTTATCAATATGTTTACTCTCTTCCTCAATAACCGAGACCAAACATTTGGGGGGCATCTGTTACACTCTAATTTCAAATTCGAAACTGGTTAGAAAGACACGTCATCAAGTTATTTAAATGAAGTTCGAAAGACATTCGAAGGAAGAAATGTTCGAAAGACCAAATGACTCGACAACTTACATATAGTTTCGAGGAGGCTTTAGAGGAGGATTTCGAAGACTTTAAAAATGCTTAAGGAGCGGTTAAGGCAGTTTTTTCAGAGAAGATTCAAAGCACAAGCACAAATGTACAATATCCAAACGCCATGTAGCATCAATCATGATCGACCATTAGTTAGTTATTAATTCTTATTCACTTTCAGGAAGGACATGTGTCCAGCTTGCATCACAGCGGTTTCCTTTGTAGTTTTATAAATAGTTGTTCATACGAAGAACTAGGGGCGATCTCATAACATTCAGTAACCCAAAACGCCCACTACAAAAAACTTGCTAATTAGCGACGGATTATTCCCTCGCTACATGCCCCAAATCCGTCGTTAATTCCCATTAGTGAGGGAATTAGCGAGGGACATGTTCGGTCGCTAAATTGCTCCTCGCTAATGGGATTACCGAGATAATCTGAATCCCTAACTAATTAGCGACGGAAATATCCCAATTGGCTTCAAATTCTAGATGATTAATTTCTATAGAAAATGCGATAAAAGAAAACACTGAACTTGAAAAAAATTAGAGACCTTTGTAGTCGAACAAAATTTAAATGTACTTGTCCTACCCGGGTCGAGGGATTAGTCTCTGGAGTTGTGCGCAGAGGATACCCGTTTATACCAACAAAAAAATTAAATGTACTTTAATTAGTTTAATTGAAAACCATTAGATTTGTATGCAATAATATTCTAGCAATGTACTTTGAGAATCCAAAATAAAAATACACAATTCTTTTAAGAGAAACTTGTCTTCCTTATCTGAGCTTCCTTCCTCATCTTCGCTGAAAATTCAAAGCCTTCATGCAAAAAGTATATCCGAATGCAAAGAAAACGGCAAACCCAATTAGTACCACAGAAACAACCCATAGGAAGTCATATTTAAACCCATAGAAGTCCTTCATAAATTCTGAAAGTGTCTCCCCAGAATCTAACTTTGTCTGCACGTCTGCGTACTGTGATGCAGCCATTCCATATAGACTCCATAAAGTTGGACAAACCCAAGCAAACCATCGCAGCCAAATAGCAATTTTCTGCATAAACCCTTTATAAGTTAAAATATTCTCATACGTACTCTTATGCTAAACGATATTTGCAAGGTTGAGAGCAATAATATATGTTTGTAATGACACACATGCAAACGCTATGACCACTCGGCGCTTATCGTTTCGATTCGTAAAAAAAAACACACACGAAACAAAACAATATGAAAATACCTTTACTGGAATTAGAAAGCCTGTGAAGAGAGTCCAAACTGTGTAGATGAGAGCATTCAATACGGATGCAATTGCTTGGTCGGGACTTAGTGCAGATAACATCATGCCAAAGTAGATGAAGTAGAGGACTGTGATGAACATGAAAAACATATACTCAAAGAACTTAGCTGCCGTCCATTCAAATCCCATCATTGCATAAGTTATGATTCCATATACAATGACCTGAACTAAAGTATAGGGTAGCTCAATAACAACCTGACACAAATAGAGGAAGTCAATGATTAAGGATCTTACTATAGAAATGCATATTTTAGTTTAAAAAATAAAAATGAGTTTTATACCAACAGTTCTACATGGTAAACATAAAAGCCAAGTAAAGTAAGTGATTATGGAAGCATTGAAACCTGTGAAATAGCAAAGGGCAAAGCAGAGTACATCCCAGCAGCCTTTTCTCTATAAATAACTGTTCTTTCAGTGAGTGCCACTGGTCGCACAGAAGCAGCACTTTGTGTTCCCATAAACAGAATGGCCATGTACATGGAACCTACTGCATTGAATATCTCCGTTTTTGTTGACCTGTTGTAACATCAATAAAATTGCTCATATATAACTATAATTAAAAGCCTTCTTCATTTTCTGAGTGAGAATCATTTACCTAAGGCTTCCTTGTTGCCAGAAAAGAATACCAAACACGATGGCAATTACTGTGGCAAATAAAATTCTCACTCCATTGTATGATGTGTTTCTCCAGTAAGACTTGTTTGCTTTCCACAAACAGGCTTTAAACTGGTTAAGGTATGACTGTGAATACTTAGAAGGGAAGTAAAGATCCTGTGAACCTGGTGGAGGATTACTCAATTCCTTAACTAGGGCTTTATTTCTCCTGCATTTTTACATACAAACAATTTTAATAACTAAAATAGGAACTTCATTATTATTTATTAGCTAAAAATAATAATTAAAATAGTGATTCCAACCCATAAAGATCTGAATTCTTGTATATATCCGCAAACTTAATTCCATATCTGTCTTCTTGTGCCCTTGTTGTCACTTCCAATACCCAGGTGGCAGGATTATAACCATCTGTAATTTTGCCCACTTGTGAAATTCTCTGGAAACACCAAAAATTTTGAAGGTTCAAAAAGTAGGAGAACCCATGTAATGAATATAGTGACAAACGTACTATTTTAGTTCATAACAGAATAATTTTACCTGGAAATAGTTGACCAAATGTTGTGATCTTGGCCCTATAGGACCAACGTATATTTCTTCACCTCCTCTTGTTAGTAGAAGGAGCTGAGATTTAGAAAATAAATAAACAAACCCGGTTATCATACCAAATAAACTAGAATGTAGGAAGTGGGAACACACTTCCAGCAGTCGAATAACAACTATGAAGCACCGACATAAACACAGACATCGGACATGATAATAACACATACACATATACACCGATTTTAATTTGAACAATGCAACTAATTGAAGTGTCAGTGTCGGTGTCGGACACCGGAAACATCTTCAACTTGAAGTGTAAGTGCTATAGAGATTAAGAACATCTTGTACCTCATCAAATGATTCGAATATGTCAATACTTGGCTGGTGAATTGTACATACAACAGTCCTTCCTGTGTCCACAGTATTCCTCACAGTCCTCATGACAATGGCAGCAGCTCTAGCATCTAGACCAGAGGTTGGCTCATCCATAAATATTATTGAGGGATTTGCTACAAGCTCAACAGCAATGGTCAACCTTTTCCGCTGTTCAGTCGCAAGGCCATTCAAATTTGGGAATCCAACCAGTGCATCTCTCAAGGAAGTAAGCTCAACCAGTTCCATCACTTCTTCAACAAAAAGCTGCACTTATATGTTGTGTAAGTTAATCGGAAAAAAAAGGACAAAGAAACAAAGAAAACGAAAAGCTGCACTTATATTTTTAAATCACTACTACGGACCTCTCTAGTCTTGGGATCAACCTCAGCCGGTAATCGAAGCCATGCCGAAAATAAAAGGGACTCATGGACAGTTACAAGGGGAGAATGGATGTCATTCTGCTCACAATAACCACTAACTCGAGCAAAAGTATCCTGGTTTTTGAGATACCCAGAAACATTAATATTTCCTTCTGTGTATCCAGTGTTTTTCCTCCCAGCCAATACGTCTAAAAGAGTAGTCTTGCCAGCCCCACTAACACCCATGAGGGCTGTAAGGACACCCGGTCTGAATGCTCCACTCACTCCCTTTAAAAGTTCTAACCGTTCTTCTAACAAACCTTGAGATTTCATTGCCTAGAAATCATTGAAAAGCAAGTTCAACTTATGAGCATATTTGCAGCTTCAAGGCATGAAGCATATAACTAAGTATTAAATTTAAAAGCTCACCTTTGGCATGTCAACTGAATATCTGATATTGTCAAAAGTTAGGCAAAGTGGTGTGAATGGCAAAATAGTACTTTTCCTGCGACTTTTTGCAGTTGGAACTGAATCTGTCATTTCATACAAGAAATTGATGATTAAATAAAATGGATAGCTTGATGGTTTAGAAGCTCAAACTCTTGAAGTTAACTGTCATTGAACTTACTTTGGATTGGCACGCAATCACGCAGAGCTCTGCTTGTGCTTGTTTCATTATCAGGAGACTCTAAGCTGTTGTTGTTCTCTGTGGCTTGTTCTGGAATAAAGCCGGATTGAGATTTTCCATATTCTGCATATATTTACACAGTATATATAACAACACTTCAGTTAAAGTATCAAATTATATGTAAAATGTTAAAAATTTACATTTGAGATAAGAATGCTCACGGTCAAGATAGGTAAGTGCCAGAGCAGAAATCCCATTGAATAAGAAGAAGAAAGCAACCATAGCTACAACAGCAATCCAGTACCAATAAGACTGTGTGTGTACACCACGCAGTTTCAATGCAGCTACCCCTAGAGTCTCCGATGAACCGTTAAGCACCTGTCAATGTCATTGGTTTCCACATTTCAACTTCTTGTAAAATTGAGGTTTTCCTCAGTAAAAAAAAAAACTGAACATAATTGCATATAAAACTCGAGCACGGAGTCTGTGCTGCTCACAGAATGGTGCTGCGCCAGTGAAGACCGTCAGATCTAGAGAGAGGACCGAATATTTACCTGGTCCCAAGCATTGCCTAGAAATTCATTAGTTGAGAGTCCAGTTTGTGAATACATTATGGGGTCTGTCCAGTAAGCCCATTTAAGCCATTTGGGGGCATTGTCTATAGCAGAAAAGGAGAGCTTATGTTATGAAAGAATGCTGAGAGAGAATCAAATGATACATATTTGATTCACATACAATACAATGAAAAAATACCAACAACATTTACTTATATTAATATAGTAATGTCTCTACCTGGTGATAGAATGAATCCTCCTAATATTAATAAGTACAATACTGCTATGGTTCCTACTGTATTTGCAATTGTATGATCCCTCGCCAGTGCTCCTATGCATCTAAAAAGTGAGTATGACACTTGTCCATTTAGGGTGAGAAGTAAGTAGTGCTTCAGCAACCTAACAAACAACGGAAAAACTATGTCAACAGATAATCCAATATAAAATTGAGTAGGAACTGCAAAGATTATAAGAAAACTTCAATGATTGATACAGGCCTTTTTACACTTGGATCAAATCCTAGTGCATAGTAACTTATGGCGACCCAAAAGAAAACTTCAATGATTGATACAGGAATACTTAGGATAGTAGCTGGCAAAGAGAATGCCCAAGAAGGGTAGAAATTTTGGTCTCTTTGCTTATAAAATACAGGAAGCCTATCAATAATCATTGGAAGTTCAGCGAACCCAGAAAATGTAATGGTGTTGATAATAGAAAAGAGAACACTCATATATATTGCCCCATCTTCTACTGTTTCTCTATGATTCCTTGCATGTGAAAACACTGCTGCTAGAGACAGTGCACAGAATTGCATCTGAAATCAAATACCAAAACCATTACAAATGATTTTTTTTTCTTTGATCTATTTTTCTTGAACGGTTGTAGTTGTAGTACTTACTTGAAATAACCTTAAGATGCACACAGAAGCCATCCTTTTCATCAGAGTAAATTCTCTTGCCAAACAAGCCTTCAACAATTCTTTCAGATTATTTCCATATTTTGATTTTGTTAAAGCTGCAGGATGGCTTTTGGATTTGTCAAATGGGGTAGCTAGCTCTCTTTGGATGGTTCTGCTTACATGAAATGACTTGAAGGACTCTGCAAATTCACTCACTGATATATGGCGATAAGGTTTTTCTTCATTAATCCAGTACTGTCTCTGATCTTTTTTTGAAGTCACCTATAATATCATAATAGCTGCATATATCAGAAAAACATAGGGATTGCATGGTACTATAGTTGAGTGAGTGAGTCGAAGCACCGACAAAAACACGGACACCAGATACAGATACAGACAGAGACACAGAAATTAGAATTATTTTCACTTACTTCTTGTAGGTAGTCAGCAACACCTTTCCTCTCCGGACATTTAAAACCCATGAACTCAAAAAAGTTTAGAATATATTCACGCGGACCCTGATAAACGATTTGTCCCTCCGCGAGAAGAATCACATCATCAAACAGCTCAAATGTTTCTGGTGGAGGTTGGAGAAGAGAAATGAGAGCAGTCTTGTTGAAAATGTGGATGGTCTGCTTGATAGAATTAACTATCTGAAATGTGGTTGAACTATCAAGACCTGTAGATATGTTGTCCATGAAGAATGCATTAACAGGACCAACTAGCATTTCTCCTGTTTCAATCCACGGTATGTAACATAGAGATCTTAGAATTATAGAAATCTTGGTTCATCTTTTTTTTTTTTAAAATAAATTTTCATGAAAGACTTTAGTAAGATATACCTGTTGTGACTCGCTTCACTTGTCCTCCTGATACACCCCTTACCATCTCGTTTCCTATAATGGTATCAGCACAAACTTCCAATTCTAAAATCTGAGGCAAAAAGTAAAATGAAAAAGAATGATGAAATGCAAGTAGTATTGAGGGAAAGAACTCATCATATCATCTTGTATACAGTTTCCTAAGAAGCCATATTCTTAGTACGATAGGGACACGAGACAATACGGATAGGGAGATAGAGGGAATTTTTAAAAAACAACGGCCAAGACACGTTAACAAAAATTTATACACATGTTTGTAAAGAAATATTCATATAAGTAGTTGCTCAATAACATATAAACACATAATTTTTCAATATACACTGTTCACATCAAGTAGACATAGTTATATATATTTATCCCCCTTCATATTACAATATATTATTTCTACTATGAATATGTCACAAAAAACATAATTTTGTGTTTTAGTTATTGAGAGGTATTAAAAATGGATCATATATGGGTGATGATCATGTGCTTAGTTGGTAAGAGGTATCGAAAATGTTTCTGAGAAGTATCTTTAATTGGTAAGAAGTATCAAAGTTGTTTTTGAAAGTATCCAGTGATATATTTTTTAAAAAGAATCCAAAAATTATTGGATACTTTGGGTATGTATCAAGAAATATCGGGTGTGTAACAGTATTGTATACGTATCCGACACATACATTTCCATGTATTTGAGTTTCATTGACCGTTTAAAATCGAGGTCGCTGTTGTAGATGTGGTTACATAAGGATTTTTGGAATTGCACATAAACATTACTCTGTTGTGGCTGTGAAAACCTCTAAAAGATTAATAATGTGGTGCAAGTTCAACTAGGGTTGTGGATGGTAGTTTTTTTTAAGCAAAAGAAAGAGATATGGAGGCTCGTTAATCTTCTGATGCAAAATCCTACTTAGTAAAAAAACATCAGAATTAAAAAGAGTAACCTTCGTTTCTCTATACCTTTAGAATGTAGGCTGTAACAATGTCTTCCTTTTGTCCACCTACCACTGATGCCTACAGAATATGATATTTTATGAAATTAGTTAGCCAATGTGCACAAAACCAAATATAAACTGAGAAACCTTGTGTCATATTCTTTTCACACCTTCATTAAAGCATCAAGATATGGATCTGGTGTAATGTTTAACTGCTTCTCCCTTCGGAGGAGCTCCACGAGCATATCTAGAAACAAATTGTCAACATTTTAGTAGAAGCAATTTGGATTAGTTATAAGCTTTTAATAAACTTTTTAACATACCATATCTTGTGCCAACACCTTGACATCTTGCAGAGAATGCCAAAGTTTCTCTTACTGTTAATAACGGAAGGTGCACATCATACTGGCTTATATATGCTGAAGTCCTTGATGACTCAAACTCTCTCATCTCATGACCATTGTATGTAATTTTTCCCGAAAACTATGATTCACATGATCCAACATCAGAATTTCAATAATGGAAAGAAAAAATAATAGTGTTATGACCATAAAGAATGAATTTGTATTAGGTGCAGTCATGCAGCCAGCAACTCGGGACTGTCCGATTAAGATCGGGCGGACCTATGCTTCTTGACTGTCCCGACTACACCCACTTTCAACTGCACAGAAACCCGATCCATAACAAATCATAATAAAACTTATTAGGCTACCTTCAGATTTGAGTCGAGCTTCCCTGACAAAGCTTGTAATAAAGTGCTTTTCCCTGAACCTGGTGGTCCTAATAGCAAAGTCATTCTACACAAAAAAGAAAGGTTATCTTGCTTTATGAAGTATATAAATGCATGAGTGTAATTAATTAATTCTTGAGAGAATGAAAAATAGATATTGTTGACCCTTATGAATTTTGATTTTACCTGCCAGGTTTAATAATTCCACTTATATCATTGAGTATTGAGAACTTTGTCTTTTTGTTTGGAAGAACATGGAGATATTGTCCTATAGTCTATGAGAGAAAAGGTGAATGAATTATAAACTTTGACATGAGGTGAATTTACTGTAATTAAATTCATCTAAAATTAAATACATACCTCTGCTACATTGAGATAAAAGTTTTGCATAGAGGGTAATGCTCTTTTACCCACATAGGCTTCTGCATCAACTTTTAGATTCTCAAATCGAACTTCAATTGTTGGAAAATGCAGTGATACCCTAACATTTTCAAGTAGTCAGTTTGAATCAATATTTGGGGATAACATGAAAAATGAGGTGGGTTTTAGGGTTTGACTTTTGCTTATGGGAAGGAAGGGAGTGGTGTTGTTCGTCGTCAAAATTTCAAACGATTTTTGAAGCCTCAGTTGTAGAAAAAATGGCGCTAAAGTAAACTAAAAATGGTAAGTGTAACTGACAAATATGTATTTTTCTGAAACTTTTTAGTAGAGGAGAAAACTTAAAAATGTTGTGTTTTCTCAGCCATTCTTTACAATTTTATTAATTACCAAATAATATATTATCGAAATCGAATTAAAATTGTTACCAAATAATTTAAAGCAGAAATTTAGTGAATAAGATATCCTTTTTATTCTAAATAACTACTAATACAATTTCAAATAAAATATAAAATAGCCAATATATTCATGTTTTTTATGTGTGTATGTAGTGTGGTTGTGTGAATGGGTGTGGGTGTGGGTGTGAAGAAAGCAATTACCTATCTATTCTTCTCTTGAGCCTTTTCAAGTATAATTCATTTTGGTCAATATCCTTAATCACACATTCTAGAATCTCCTTATTTTCTTGAAACCCAAGATTTTTCAGATCAATCTCCTTGAAGCCTCCTGCCATTCCATGCAAAAGACCTTTACGTGCTCTTTCATAGGTAGGAAGCCTTTCAAGAACTGCCCATTTAAGAGTTTCCTCATCATCCTCCCTATGTGTACTAATGCCATTGCTGGGAATGCTTTGGAGAGTTCTTAACTGTCCTAAGTCCATTATGAACCCCTAATGAAATTATGTGAATGATAACACAGAATATTTGGTCACGATCGTAAACAATAAAGCACCCAAATGTGGGATAAGAAATTGTATATTTAAAAGAAAAATATGGTTGGTAGCATTGATGAGAAAAAATCCAAAGAATCCACTTAGTAGATAATATATCTTTGCTTTCAGTGTTGTGTTGTAGATGAGATCTGCAGTATATATACATACCATAGTAAATTTTGAAAGGTTCAGAACATTTACAAAAGAATATTATAGAAAATTCAATATATATATATATATATATATATATATATATATATATATATATATAAATACAATAGTAAATGGTCAAAAACAAACATTTCTAGATCAAATCAATAGTTTGCAAAAGTATAATAGAAAAATGGGTTGAATATAACAAAAGTGGAAAAAATATAACTAAATCTAAGTATTAAACAATAGTAAATGGTCAAAAGGGATGGTAAGAAACATCTATATAAATCTTAATAGTTTTCCATAATATATAGCATTTCATATATATGAATATGAATGATATATTTACCTCTTAAATAGTCAAATGGAAAGATTTTATTCTATTAATAGAAAAGTAACATTATAGTATGAAATAGAAGTATTTCGTTTATACGTAAAATAATATGCAATAATAGAAAAAAAAATTAATCCATAATCTCAAAAATCAAAACAATAGTAGTAACTAAGAGTAAAAAATAAAATTAGAGTGTAACATATAAAAAAGATGTGCCTCCTATATTTTGTCCCTAAAATATCGCTTTCTCTCCTATTCAGTCTCTTTTTTTCGGTTCGGATAATTAAATTAAAGAATAATTCTGTTTGACTGAATATTATTCATTGAACAATTCTGTTACACGTGTGCCTTATATACACGGATCAAGATCCAACTGAATTGCCACGTAGGCCTTCAGTTGCCAACTAAGCAGCAGCTAAGATACAATGCTATATTAAGTGTATATTAAGTGTTCGATGAAATGTCGTTGTGGCTTGGAGGAGGCGCCTCATGCTTGGAGGGCTCTGACTGATGCAGTCCCTTGGTAACAGTGCAGGGATTAGCGAGGGAAATCACTCACTAAATCTGTTGCTAATGTCAATTAATTTTGTTTTACCCGAAACTCCTTCCTTTTCTCTTTCATGTCCTCTTTTCTTCTCTAACTTTCTCTCCTCTCCACTGAAAAACACTCTCACATCTCCATTTTCACCACCACCACCACAATCACCACCACCATCATCTTCTCCCTTTTCAACCCCATCACTCTCATTTCCATTTCACTTCATTTTTTCTCCCCAACTCTTCTCTCTCCCCCTCTCTCTCTCTATCCGAACCTCTTCAACACCACACCACCACCACCACCTAGCTCCTCTTATCCCCACTCTTCTCTCTTTCTCTCAAACCGTCCCTCGTGAAGCTTTGGGTTGCTGTCAAGAAAATGAGAAACTACATGAGGTGAAATTTGTGTTATTTTGTTTTTGGTATGCATTCTATATTTGTTCTTTGTTTTTACTATGACACTTCCATTTATGTAGATTAAAAAGAGGGTGTGTTGCTGCCTTTGTGGCATTGAGATGTGGGTGTTGTAGTGGTGTAGAGGTATGGATCTACATGAGAAAGGGGCTCTAGGCGTGGTACAGTTCTGGTGAACAAGGAGAAATATTGAAGAGGCGTTGATTGTGGGCAGGATGGTGATATGGGAAGTATTTATTTTCTTTTAAAAAAAAAATTTGGTTAGCGACAGATTTCGTGAGGGATTTTTCCCTTGCTAAATTGCGATAGATTAAAATTCTGTCGCTAACCATTATTGTCAAGGTTTTTAGCGACCGAACCAATTCGTCGCTAAATCTGTTGCTAATTGTTGTTAGTGAGCCAAAAACAATAGTTAGCAAGGGAAAAATCCGTCGCTAATACCATGTTTTTTTGTAATCTTAGCTAACACTTTTTCACGAACAAAATGTATATCTAGTTCAAGGTGTTTTGTGTGAGAGTGAAGCACTAGATTGTGAGCTACAAGGACAGCACTCTGATTATCACACAGGATCAAGGGAGGGTGATACTTGATCCTTACCCATAATAGTTCAGCAGTTGTATCGGCAATGCCACGATTCTGCTTTTGCACTAGAGCGAGCAACCAGTGGTTGTTTCTTGGAACTCCACAAAATGAGATTCAGCTTAAGGTAAATGCAAGAGCCAGAGGTGGAACGCCTGTCATCTGGGTCACTGGCCCAATCAGAGTCACTATAGGCTCGAAGAGAGAGTGGGCCATCAGAGAGTGCAGGCTGCAGTAGGAGACCATGATGTAGAGTATTCCCCAAATAACGAAGGATACGTTTTACCGCTTTGAAATTGGATTCAAGAGGAGCAGAGAGAAACTAACAGACTTTATTAATAGAGTATGCAATTTCAGGTCTTGTCAATGTTACATACTGCAAGGCACCCACAAGAAATCGGTATGAGTGAGGATGAGTGAGCTTGTCAGCCCCAAATCTGCTGAGTTTGGTAGTAGAGGCCATAGGAGTAGCAATGCCCTTGCAATCAACCATAGAAGCTTTTTGCAACAGATCACGAATGTACTTAGTTTGAGTGAGTATCACTGATTCGTTGGGTTGATACTTGACTTCAAGTCCCAAGAAGTAGTCAGGCTTGCCTAGGTGCTTGAGAGCAAATGTAGCATTGAGTTTCTTTATTAGATCATGTATAAGAGAAGTAGTTGGCCCTGTGATTAAAATGTCATCTACATATACCAATACAAACAGTTGAACACCTTGAGAGGAGTAGACAAACAAGGATGGGTCACATTTGCTGGGAGTAAACCCGAATTGGTGTAGCACCTGTTTTAACCTTTCATGTCAAGTCATTGGCGCCTGTTTGAGCCCTATAGTTATCTGTGGAGCAAGCAGACTTGTAATTTGTCCTTGCTTATGAAACCGGGTGGTTGCACCATGTATATGTCTTCACTGATGCCCATTGATGAAGGCATTGTTTATGTCTATTTGTTGAATGTCCCATTTATTTGTAATGGCAAGAAAGGGTAGGATTCTGATAGTGGTTGGCTTAACAACCGGGGAAAATGTTTCTCCAAAATCTTTGCTCGGGAGTTGATTGTAGCCTTTAGCTACTAACCTTGCTTTGTACTTGTTGATGGAGCCATCTAGATTTTCCTTGACCCGAAAGACCTACTTGCAGCCTATGGCTTTTCTGTTAGGTGGGAGGGTAGTAATACTCCATGTGTTGTTTGCAACAAGGGCCTGATATTCAGTTCTCATTGCTTCAGTCCATTCTAGACTTGAGAGAGCTTGTTTCACACTTGTAGGCTCCAAATGAGTGAAGAAAACTTTTGGTTTGAGAAAGCCAGTTTGAGATCTAGTCACCATAGAATGTGTTTTGATGGCAGCAGGTGGTGATGGGGAACTAGTGGATGAGATAAAATCTGAGGAAGGGGAATCTACTACAGGTGTAGTAGTGGAGGTTTCCGATGTTTGAGTGACAGGGTCTGGTGTAGGACTAGAGGAATTGGGTGAAGTATCTGTGGGGTTTGGGGATTGGTGTTTAGGCACAAGGGAAGATTGTATAGGAGGAGCGGATGGTTTCTGAGGAGGGGTGATTGGGAATGTAGGTATCAGTAAATTGGCTGAATTTGGCTGAGGTAATAGATGTAATGCTGGTGGGAAACAAAGTGGGATAGGGGAAAGCTAGTTCATTGAAGATGACATCTTTTTGGGATGATAAATCTGCCTTCTGAAGTGATGCATTTATAGCCTTTGTGAGTGGAGGATAGACCAAGGTTAACACATTAGGAACTATGAAATTGGAATTTGTGTTTGTTGTATGGTCTTAAGTGAGGAAATGTTGCACAGCCAAAGGTTTTGAATGAGTGATAATTTGATATTGTGTGGTGTAGGGCTTGGTAATAGGATATGAAGGTAGGGAGGCCTGTATTGGGAAGTCTATTAATGAGTTGAACAAATGTTGTGAAAGCATGATCCCAAAATTGTAAAGGTAGGGAAGCATGGGATAGGAGGGTGAGCCCCATTTCTGTTATGTACCTATGCTTTCTTTCAACTTAGCCATTGTGATGTGAAGTGTATTGGCATGTGAACCTGTGAACAATACCCAAATTGGTGAGTTGTTTAGTAAAAGGCTAGGAAAAAATTCACCCCCATCTGATTGAACAGCCTTAATAGAAACATTAAATTTAGTTTGAACAAGCTTATAAAAGGACATATAAAGGCTGGTAGAGCTTCAGATTTTTGCTTAAGAAAATAGACCCAAGTGAACTTTGTGAATGCATCAACAAAAGCTATATAGTAATAATAACCACTACTAGATGCCATAGGAGAAGGACCCCATAAATCAGGGAAAACTAGCTCAAATGGTGCAGTATATTTAGTTTGAGATGGTGGAGCATGCAACCTATGAGATTTTCCAATGCTACAAGATTTACAAAATTCAACAACTAATTTATTTGATGTTTGTACATTACATTGTTTCATGATGTGAGATACAACATGGGGATTAGGATGCTGTAATATAGCATGCCAAAGTGATGTGGTGTTTTTTGAAGATGAGCAAACAATATTGACAGTAGGAAAACTGGAAACAGAATGAAATTTGGAAGCTAAAATCGTGTGCTTCTTGTGTTGCTTGGACAGAGGGATGCCCTTGAAACTGTAGAGGCCACCCTTTTCAAGAGTACCCTCCAAGACAACTTGCTCAGAGTCCTATGTTCGACAAGGCAATTAGAATTATGAAACTCAAAGAACACTCTATTGTCTTTGACAAATTGTGAGACAGATAATAAGTTTCTAGTAATGGAAGGAACATGTAATAAGTTATTTAATACTAAATTGACATGAGGATGGATAGGTGAAGTAAATTGTGAGGAACCAACTGAGGAAATGGTTGCACCTTGACCATTTCCTACTCTTTCTTTAGTGGAACCATGGTATGGTTGGCTTGTGTGCAGGTTATCATCATTGGCAGTAACATGATGCGAAGCACCAGTGTCACCATACCAACGTTCTTCTTCAGCATTATTATATGAGGATAATTCAGAGTGTATACCTGTGGCATCAAGGGACATAGCCTTTGTCAGATTCACTTGAGGTGTAGCTGAGCTGTTGTTGATGTCCTCAGCAGAAGTGGTGTGATCCTGAGCAGAGGTACTGGTGGCTTGAGTCACACTTGGAGGTGGTATGAACATTTCATCAAAACGAAACCTGCAGTCCAAAACTGAATTTCCATAGCGCCCAGAGAATTGACAAGTAGGGCATGGTCCAGTAGTGTGAGCACGTCCACGACTACGATTGCACCCTTGGCGCACACGGCCAGGGCCATAGGTGTTACCACGATTGCCTTGAAAATTTTGAGCACCAGAGGTGGTATCGTGATCAACACGAGTAGTGGGGTGTGCAACATTAGAAGTGGCCGTCGTAACAGCTAATTCTTGACGAAACTTATCGAGTTGTGACTCTTGAACTAACAGCAACGAATCAATTTCAGAAAGAGTGGGAGCATTAGCCTTACCAAAAATAATCATCACGAAGGAATTGTATTCTTCAAGAAGTCCATCAAGAATAACGTCAGTGAGATAGGAATCAGTGATGGACTCACCAATCGCTGTGAGAGAATCAGTAATGGAGTGCACCTGTATGACAAATTCGGAGATCGACTTCGATCCTTTCTTTGTGTTCTTCAGTTCGTTGTGTAACTGACAAACTTTCTCCTTGAGGTGTGTGAAGTAGTGTTGCTGTAATTTCCCCCAGATCTCCCAATAGTGATGACAGTTGAGCACGCGAGGAAGAAAACTTTCAGAGAGTGTTGATAGAATTTAGTTAAATAGAGTTTGATCCTGTACCAGCCATTTCTCGAACTCGTCGGAGACGGTATCAACCTTGCGATCTTCTTCAGAAGAGTATTTCTGCGGAATCACTGGATCAACGAGAAGACGGTGAAGTTTGTGCATCTTCACCATGCCTTCGACTTGTTGATTCCATAAGAGGAAGTTGCGATCATCCAATTTGATGGAGAGTTTTGGTACGGTGGCGAAGTGATGCGATGACGAGGTGTTCGAGACACCTTGGAAGACGGAAGTAGATGGCGAATCGGTGCTCTTTGGTGATTGTTCCAGTGTTGTCATGGTGGATCGTTGCGGTACTAGGGTTCGATTTAGGGTTGAATTTGGGGGCGGAGCGTGGTGGTTGTGAGGCGAGGAACGAGACTAGCGAATGAAACCATATTGAATAAAAGAATACTTCTATTTGACTGAATATTATTCATTGAAAAATTCTGTAACACGTGTGCCTTATATACACGGTTCAAGATCCAACTGAATTGCCACATAGGCATTTAGTTGCCAACTAAGCAGCTAAGATACAATACTATACTAAGTGTATATTCAGTGTTTGATGAAATTTCGTTCTGGCTTGGAGGAGGCGCCTCATGCTTGGGCGCCTTACATTGCTTAGTTGGTGATACCTCTATTACGGATCATTGCTGGCTGGCTATGTAACACCCTTTTTCTACCCGTTCATTTAGTTGGGAAAAATATCAGAGTTTTCAAAAATTTGTTTCGCACGAGGAATGTTACACATACTTCAATAAAATAGTACTTCTCAATTAAAACAGCTCAAACATAATAATCCTGCATCACGTAGCACGTCACTGAGAGGAGACCCTCAAAAACACATTCATCATCGCAAATAAACTTAACGTCAAATAACACCAACTACGCAGCGGAATAACAAAATAAAACAGAATTGTCAACAAAGCATAATAGCTGAAATCATTCATAAACATCAAGTTCGTTCCCCCCCTGAGTGCTACGTATCAGAGCGTGACGACTCGACTCGAATTAGTGAAGGTACATAGTCCTTCACTCGCAATCACCTGCACGTTACCGCATAGGGGTAACATTCAAACAGAAGGGTGAGTCCAATTCAATCCATATAATAAATCATATGATAAATAATAAGTCAAGTCACAGCTCTAAAATAATCACCTCACAATCATCAATCACATCACTACATAAACTCATCATTATGTCATGTGGGCATATGAAATGCAACCCACTCGCGGGCATATGCATGAGGTACCTTTTCACAAACGTCGCTTAGCCATTATGGCCTCATCGTCACTTAGCCTTTTGGGCCTCAAAAACTCACAAACACACAAATCACGGTCAACTATGTGACCCGTCACTTACCGAATTGCCAATTCAGAGGCACAGCACCTGTCAATCCACAATTTACACAACAACATCACTTAGCCATTTAGGCCTTAAAATCACTTAGCCATTTAGGCCTCAAAACGTCACTGGGTTTCATCGTCACTTATACATAAACATCATCAACTCAAACAATAGCCACTGGGGGCAAAAACGTCATTTACTAGCCACCAAGGGCATCATCGTCATTTACACATCATTATAAATAATATTAGCCACCAAGGGCAAAACAGTCATTTACACGTCATTATAAATAATATTAGCCACCAAAGGCAAAACAGTCATTTAACTAGCCACTAGGGGCATCATCGTCAAAATCATCATTTTTGACATTAAATCGTTAAAACCACTGGTCATACGCAAAAGAGAATTTTTAAAGACACCAAAACATCTTTTCATTGTCACAACAACGATCACCGGGAACAGCCACTTGGGGCGCCCCAGCACACCTTCAGAAATAATAAGTTTTTATTTTTTTAAAAATGGGACACGCAGATAGACAACTGCAAATGCTTCACAACGCTTTTTGAAACGTTCAAAACGGATGTCCGAGTCAAAAGATATAGCGAAAACAGTTTTCGAAAACATTTTGGGACATCCTGAAAACTGGCGCCCTGGGCGCCCAGCGCCTAGCAAACGCAACACGCACACCCACTGGCGCCCAGCGCCCAGCAAACGCAACACGCACACCCACTGGCGCCCAGCGCCTTGGCGCGACACGCAACACACGCATATGGGCGCTCAGCGCCTGGCGCCCAGCGCCTTGGCGCAACACACACGCGGGCGCTCAGCGCCCAGCGCCCACCGCTCCACACACACCCGCACAGCAACACGCACTGGCGCCCTTGGCGCCCAGCACAGGGCGCCTGGCGCCCAGAACACTCCCAGCAACAACATTTCATCACTATTTTCAGCACAGAAATCCATCAACATCAAAATCATCACAATTTTCAGCACAAGAATCCAGCAACATCAAAATCATCACAATTTCAGCATAGAAATCCAGCAACATTCATCAAACATATGGCGCCCTAGGCGCCCATACCACACCAAACATGAATTTTCAGCCACAAACTAAGGACATTACGCATACATCACCAATAAGAACATGGATTCACAAACATAATCATAATCATGGTTCATCTAGGCCATCACTACCTAAAATCTCTCATAGGAATCATTATACGAATTGATAGGACATCCCCTTACCTCGAATTCGAAGAGTAAGAGCCCTCGAGACGATCACGAATGGTACCACGGCAACAATTCACGTCCCTCCCTTCCTTGGACCTTGCGATCTTCTCTTCTCCCTCTTTCTCTCTACGGCGCCTTCTCTCCTTTCCTTTCCTCTCTTCTCAATTTCGCAAATGTTTCACAACAAACCCTAACCCCTAGGCGCTTGTCCACTTCGCATATGACAAGAGTCATGGGCTTGGGCTTCTCACTTAAGCCCAAGTCCATCTAGTTTGGCATCTCCACCTTCTAATACCACCTACACATATTAATATAATTTTTAATAATTAATTTATATCCACTTAATTAATTTAAATTCCTAAATACTTAATTAAATAAATTAATTAAATATTTAGGGTGTTACAGGCTACCTGCGGAGTGTCCCAACACTTTCAACAAATGAAAACATCATGCCAATTTAGTTCCCCCGCCATTTCGACTGCGGGAATCGAACCCGAAAGCACCGGGTCGAACCCGTGTCCCTCTCTTCTTTTTAGTCTCTAATATATGAAAAAATATCAAACCAAATTAGTTCCCCCGCCATTTCTGAATTGTTTCATGCCAAGTTGGCAAGTAATAGTCCCTCAAATATCCGAAATACATCATGCCAAAACAAATATATAGTCTTTTAAACATGTGTTACCAAGCATATCATAACAATGATAAATGTGGATCACATACTATGCATATTGCTGATGTAAAAAAGCGAAGATATATCAAATTGGAAATATTAAATCTTATTTTGTTTAGTTACAAAAATAAGAAAAATAAAAATAATAATTCCTTGAAAATTTTGGGAGCTTGGATGTATAAGCTTCCTTCACATTCCTCTCAACCGATTTCATTCAAAACATATGTGAAGGTGATCTATACTGGTTGCAAGCTTCCGCCGAGTTAGAGACCGAAGTGCTCACCAAGCTGAGTAGCTAGCTCACTCCGAGTTACTCCAAACGTGTCGTCGCCGTGATAGTTGATCGGCCTCCGAAGTGATTATGCTCGCGTTGGTCCGGCGAGGGAGGTGGTACCTGCACACACTCTGATGTTTAAGTCAACATTTGGGAATTGGTGATTGTGAGGTAATAAATGCGTACTTGTAGTAGTGATGTGACAGTGCTTTTATAGAGATTGGTGCCTACACATGGCATGTTCTGATGGGCGCTTGGGCATATCCGCCTATACCATTGGATGGAGAGGAAGCATCTGTGCCATCCATTAAGTGTGGATCGTGGGATTTGTCGAATTGGGCCTATTAGTTTTGCCGATCCGGAACAGTTGCCCCCCAAGTCGAGGTTACTAGACGGTGTTGGCTCGGCTTGATAATTGTAGATCGGCTTAAACCGATTTTGCTTATCCGGGGTAATGAATTGAGTGACTTCGTCAATGGATCCATTTGATGGGTTATCTCGGCATGATAATTGTAGATCGACTTTTGCGTTCCCCTAGAACTGGGATGTAGAGCATTCTTCCCTATAGCTGAGTTGGACTTAGATTGGTAAGGACCAATTATAGCCCTGCCAAAAGATCCTTTATTTGATGCCGACCTGAAGTGCGGGGTTCAATTTCCGGAAATTTGACCAACAATTTTCTTAGACTGGTGAGGTCTTGAACGCTTTGTCGCCTCGAATTCTCAACAGGTCTGATCAAGCGATTCCCTCACCGTTTGATTGGGCTTTGATGATGTGATAGATGATTGATTTGTTGTTTCAAGCTGCCATGTGGCGGGTGACCTTTTATTTTTCAAGGTGTCTTGTCATTAAGGTCACTTAGGGTGGCTCCTCGTTTCCAGCGCGTCATTATGGCTGTTTTATTGAGGCGGCGTCGTTTGGGGATGCCGTCGCTTTGTTTTCACCCCCTCTGTATAAATAAGCGTATAATTTCCTCATTTGTACATTACTCACTTGCTTTTCTTTTTCTTCCGACATCTACTAGCTCCGGGATCTACTATGTTTTCTTTGACTCGGCCTACCTCTTAATCAGGTATTTTTCTTTCCTTCTCTTATTTCATTCGTCTCCCTCCTTAGACCTTGCACTATAGGTCGCCTAGAAATCGGTCATTCCCTTTGTTGGTGAGATCTTCGCCTTTCTGGCGAGGTCCTTCTTAGGAGGAGGAGGTTCTGTTACTTCAAATTTCTTCTGGGGTATCCGATATCCCTTGAGACCGGACTTCTGTTTGGTTTTAGTGGAGATGTTTGAAGGATCGGTTAATATGTTTGCAGAGTGAACTCCCTCCATGTAGGTTGGACTATGGTTGTCGTAAAGAACACTCCGAGGAAGGTATCTTCGCCTCTTGTTTTGCGAGCGGACGAAGATTATGCCTGAGATTGGACAAACACCTCTCAAGGTGATGTTTCGGTTCGTTCGGGGCGAGATGAGGAGGATACTGCTGCTTATTTGGGGAGAGGACACTTCAGATACTGATCGTCCCGATCCGTCCTTCGAGGATGTGGGGTTCATTGAGATGCAAGAGGAGCCATCGGTTCTTAAGGACTACGTCTGGGCAAATGAGGAAGTCCGCAGGGTGGCTAGCAAGATCGATCCGGGAAGTGAATTTCTAGAGACTTTAGTTATCAACATGAGTCGCTTTAACGGAGAGGAGTGGGTAATCCGAGGGATTTCAAATGAAGAGCGAGCTTGTTAGGTGCCCTTGAGAAGTACGCGTTCTGTCTTTATCATGAAACATTGGCGGAGATTCATGCTCGCCCTCCTTTTATTCCCTTTGAACAGATCGTCTTGAGGGACCTCCTCATAGCCACAACCCAACTTCATCCCAACAACTGGGCCTTCCTTCGTGCTTTTCAGATCGTCTCTGACCTCTTAGGCCGGTCTCTCACCATCCCATTGTTCTTTTCAATTTTCACCTTTGTTGGGATTAAGAAGATGGGGTGGGTGTCGTTCCGAGCAGCAGGGAAAAGTTATTTTAGTCTTTATCTAGACTCCTTTAAGTCCTTTAAAGATCATTATGGTTGCCTGATCGCTAAAAATCTTGTTGCTAAGAAGAGCTTGTCGAGAACTCGGGGAGGGGAGATTATTTGCCCGAAGTTCCCTTTATTTTGGGACGAGCGTCATTATTCTCTTCACCCTTCACGCTTCCTTACTTCGACCGAGAGTTTGGATGCCGAAGATCAAGAAAATGAGGTTGATCGGGGAGGTGGCGACTTTTGGTAAAGATGGGCTCATTAACACCAAGTCCTTGGTGACTGCAGGCTCGCATGCCGCTTTTTGAAAAATTTGAAATATGACTTTGGTTGACCGTTTAGGATTCCTTATTCTGTTTGTTCGTTTTGTTTGCTAATTCTCTGCTTATCTTTCTGTTTTGAAAGCAACTCAAGCTAAGAAAGCCGGTCCTTCCACTGACCCCAGCCACTAGTGTTTCTAACCTGGCCACTTCGACTGCGATTCCTGCCTCTCTTGTCAATATTGTGACGCAGCAGGATCTCGGGAAAGACACTACTGTTGCTATCGTCGATCCCCTGATGTCCAAGGGTGCCCCCAATTCCTCTCTTCAAAACCAAAGGGGTCGTGCTGATGATCACGTTAGCAAGCATCGCTCGGAGGGCGGTAATAGCCAGGGCCATCATAAAAAACCGAAGAAGAAGAAGAAGAACGAGAGCCATAGGGACAAAGTTCCAGATGGTTTCACTACAAAAAAAAACAGGTTATTTGCGAGGGACATTAGCGAGAGAATACTGTTCCCTCGCTAAAACTGACATTAGCGACGGAATTTGCGAGGGAATAAGGGCACTCGTTTGTTTTGATCATTAGCGACGGAATTGTGGGCATTAGCGACGGACTGGTTCGTCGCTAACTGTTGGGAGGGAATATGAAATTAAAACAGCACGGAAACCGAAGGGATTAGCGACGGAAATAAGGGTCCCTCGCTAACTATTTTGACTGTTCCAGTCTTGGTTAGCATGAAGGGATTAGCGATGGAATGGTCCCTTGCAAATTCCGTCGCTAACCCCACTTAAATTGTATCAGATCCCTCATTTATCTCTCACTGTTTACTCTTCACTTCACTCCCTCACTCTTGTCTCTCACGAACCCCAACTCTCTTCTCTCATTTCCACCACCACCACACCACCACCACACCACCACAACCAACTGTCGCCCTCACTCCTCTCTCTCTTTCCTACGCAGACGTCGCCCTCTCTCCTCTCTCTCCTCTCTCTCTGTCCTATGCGAACCTCTCTCTCTCTCACCGGAGCTCTCCCTTTTCACCACCACCGGAGCTCGCCCTCCCCACAACCACCGGAGTACTCCCTCTTCACCACCGGAGCTCTACCTTTGGAGGTTTTGATTTTTACTTTTTATGATGTTGTTTTGATTTTTATTTTTTATAATATTGTTTTGTTAGGATTTGTAAAATTAGTTTTGTGATATTGTTGTTTGGTACTTTTAGTGAATTTAGTTTTGTGATATTGTTGTTTTGAAAGAAGAAAATAGGATTAGGTTTTGTGATATTGTTGATTGTGGTTTGGGTAGGGTTTTAGGTTTGGGTAGGGTTTTAGAAGAACAAAATGGGATTAGGATTTGTAGAAATTGTGTAGGATAAAAATTTGAAGTTTAAATTGAAATTGTTTGTTGAAATTAAAGTTGTTTTATTGAAATTGAAATTAATAGTGAATTGATTTATGTTTTTTTCTTGAAATTGAAATGGTTTTATTGAAATGTGTTATTGAAAAGTGTATCATTTTAGAGTTGTTAATTGAAAAGTGTTTAATTTTTGTTTTGATGAACCCTAGGTTAGATGACTGTGTGTTGTTGATGGAAAAGGGTGAGGTGATGTCGTCCTTCACCCCATATTTTTCTCGAAATCATCTCCATTGAGATAATTGCGAGACGATACTAACAATTTTAAGGTTGGGAGTTAGAAATAACTTCCTTCACTACTTATATGGAAAATGGTTTTGTCTGATCTGTCCTTAACCCCCATATTCGGCTCGAAATCATCTCCATTGAGATCATATCGACGCCACTAACTTGATAGATTATTTGGAATGTTAAGGGAATCTAACACGTTTTCTAAAATGCATGTAGATGAACTTGAATGAATTTAATCGTGATTGGGTGTATGATCGGTTATATCCGAGAAGAGCGGGTTTGAAGGAATCTTTTGTAATTGGGGTTTAACAGTTTCTTATGGTAGCGTGGCGACATGAATTGGCTAAACGGGAAAAGGGGGTTAGATGTCCATGCTTAAATTGCGACGGTGTACCTATTAGGACCGATAATGAAATCAGGGAGCACTTGTATCATTGGGGGTTTAGGCCTAATTATTGGATTTGGGTGGACCATGGAGAACAACGACGTCAAAATTTTGAGGTAGGGGCTTCAAGCAGTTCTGATGTTGGTGTTCCACGTAATGAAATTTTTGAGTCGATGGAAAACATGATTTGTGCTGGTCTCAGGGTGAATGTGCCATTTGATGAGCCTCAATATGACGATCATGATGAGCTTCCAAATGATGAAGCACAAAAATTTTATAATTTGTTAAGAGATTCAAACAAACCGTTGTTTGAAGGCTCGCCACAGTCAAAATTATCTATGTGTGTGAAACTTTTGGCTCTCAAGTCCATGAGTAATATTTCTGAGGTGGGTTTAGACTATGTGACCGAAGTGATGTTGGAAGCGACACCTAATAAGCATAATTTGCCAAAAAGTTATTATGAAGCAAAGATGTTAGTTTCGAAGCTAGGATTGAAATTTAAGAAGTTGATTGTTGTGAGAAAGGGCACATGTTGATTTGCAACAACGAATTTGGTAAAAATGATGGTGAGCTACTTGAATGCAAATTCTGTGGAAAGCCAAGGTATCATGATCGTAAAGGGGAAAAACGTAATTATAAACCTATCCCTGTAAAGTCAATGTTCTATTTGCCTATAGTTCCAAGGTTGCAAATAATGTTTTCATCGACCGAAATTGCACAGAAAATGACCTGGCATTGTGACAATAGGCGTACCTCAGACGACATTTTACGCTACCCATCTGACGGTGAAGTGTGGAAGCACTTTGATCAAGTGCATTCAGATTTTGCCTCAGACCCACGGAATGTTCGGCTTGGCTTGTGCTCTGATGGATTTACTCCATATATCCAAGAATCGGTGTCACCCTACTCTTGTTGGCCAGTCTTTGTTACCCCTTACAATCTTCCTCTTGAGATGTGCATGACTAAACCGTATATGTTTTTGACTTGTCTGATACCTGGTCCATCCAATCCAAAAGTTAACATTGATATCTTTTTGGAACCTCTGATTGATGATCTTAAGAGACTGTGGGGTGGTGTTTTGACATATGATGCAGCACAAAAAAAAGAATTTTATGATGAGAGCCGCATTGATGTGGACAATTAACGACTTTCCTGCTTATGGTATGTTGTATGATTGGGGGACTCACGGTGAATTGGCATATCCCCACTGCATGGAACACACAAAGGCGTTTACCCTAAAGTACGGGGGCAAGAGTTCTTGGTTTGACTCGCATCGTAGATTCTTACCGCAAGATCATAAATTTAGAAAGAACAAGAAGGCCTTCAAGAAAGGGATAGTTGAAACAGATAGACCACCACCTTTGTGGGCAGGTGCACAATTGGACAAAAAAAGCATATTTTGGAATCTCCCATATTGTAAGATAATCTGTTGAGGCACAATCTCGATGTTATGCACATCCAGAAGAATTTCTTTGACAACATATATGTCACTGTGATGAATGTGAAAGATAAAACCAAAGACAATAATAAGGCTAGATTGGATTCTGCTCTTTACTGTAGCAAACATCGATCCGATTTGAATTTGGTGGAAATGCCTAATGGGAAAATGTTAAAACCCAAAGCCAAATATTGTCTAACACCAGATGAAGCAAAAGATGTTTGTCGATGGTTTGAGGTTGCCAAATGGTTATTCTTCTAACCTTGCAAGATGTGCCGAAGTGAACACCAGGAAGATGTATGCGATGAAAAGTCACGATTGTCATGTATTCATGGAGTGTTTGTTACAAATTGCTTTTAATTCATTACCAAAGTGTGTTTTGGAACCACTTATTGAAGTGAGTCAATTTTTTAAAAATATATGCTCTTCAACATTGAGAAGGGATGATCTTATCTACACCGTGAAACAATTTATTTTTGTTCACATTATTTCAACAACTTTATGTTGTCAACAAATAATAGAAACGAAATGAAGATTGATGAAGAAAGACACCCGCTCACTTTATCTGTGTTTATCAAACCTGGTCGCCCCTTGGGAAAGAAGTCAACCAACTACTTATCAGATAAAGAGCATAAATCAGCACATGTTCATGTCTTGATCAATTGCACTGAAGTTAAACCATATATTGAGTAGGTACTATGATCCAATTCAGTTGTTAATCTATACAGTATGAAGTTAAATCAGATTTTGATTAACTTTCAATCTAAAGAGTAATAATAATTCTTTTTCAGTGCATTCTTACGAATTGAGGGTATAGGCGCTGAAGAATCTTCTATTCGTATGCATGAAAATTTTCCATCCTGGTTTAAGGCTAGAGTAAGTAAATAAAACTAATGTTTTAATGTCACACGTTTAAAGTAGATATGAGACATGACTAAATTTTTCCATGTGTTGTTTACTTAGGTTTCTGAAGCGGAACCAACTCCCCAAATCCGATACTTGAGAAACTTAGCCGATGGTCCTTTTCTTGAGGTGACCGAGTGGCACACGTACCTAGTTAACGTTTACTTGACACCCAATCATGGAGTGAGGGGAAAAAACAATTAATAGTGGGGTATATGTTAAAGGTGAAACAGGAGGAGGTGAAAATGACTACTACGGTGTGCTCGAACACATATATGAACTTGAATACCCATGGTTAGACTATGAAAAGAGAATATTTTTGTTTTTTAGTAGATGGTTTGATCCATCAGTTAGAGGAACGAAATTTAATCCAAAATGTAATACCGTGGACATTCGAATGAATGGAAGGTATAAACTTTATGATCCGTTTATCATGGCAGAAAATGTGAGGCAAGTGTATTATGTTCCATATCCATCAACTAAGAGAGGATGGTGTGTTGCAATTAAGAAAAAACCACAGGGTCTCATTGAAGCCACTGATGCGGAGGATGAGGTTCCTTATCAGGTGGATGAAATTTCGGGAGTAGATGGGGTAATTGAAGTTGAACCGATTGACTCCTTATGTGATGATCAGCAATCGAATGACTTTTTAGGGACTCAAGTCAACTACGAAAGGTTAAGCGGGATATCTATTCTTTCTAAATAGACTACTTGTGAATCAGGGACTAGGGAAAAAAACAAGAAAAGGGATAGACGTTAGCCGGAGAAAGGGCCTACTCAATCTCCGAAAGGTAGCAAGAATCGATTCTATTCTAAGGTGCAATGCAAGGTTTTGATTTTATTTCTGGGGCTCAAGGAGAACGAGGTTGTTTTGAATCAAGGTTTTCCCAGCGACTCTCTGCTGCTTTGACTTAGCTGCAAACCTAATTGAAGAAGTTGTTGAAGATGAAGAACAGAATGAAGATGAACGAGATGAAGAAGAGAATTAATATGAAGATGATGAAGAAGAGAATGAAGATGAATAATTTGATTAATCTTAAGTTGTATTTAAATTTATTAGAGTCATTATTGTTCTTGTGTTTTCTTATATATGTTGTCTACTTATGTTGACTCCTTATGTTGTCTTTAAATTTATTAGAATCATTAATATATCAATATTGTTGTTGTTAATTTACTTTCTTTAATTTATTTATAAATATATATAATTAATGTTGTTAGTATCACATTTCGTTTCTATTTTTTCATAGATATGGATCCAAGAGGAGGTTCTGACCCACCGAGACGTCCTCATAAAGGGGAGAAGACTATGACCGATGAACCTCCTAAGAGGGGGCGTAATCGTGAGGTGGTACTTAATATTGGGAATATGAGGGGTCATACATTTGTGGGCCCACCAGCTACCGCTTCGATTGCCCCACAACCTCCGCCTCCATCTGGCCCCAGATGGTATCATTTACCATCACATGGGCATTATATGGGTCCACCAAATGCGTATGCAGCAGGGCATATGGGAACACCAGATGGGTATATGCGCACACCAGCTGGGCATATGAGCACACCAGCTGGGCATATAGGCTCATCATCTGGACTTATGGGCCCCACAGCTGGGTTATCTTTGCCTACACCAGAGCCCCAGGATGATATTGAACATGATATTGGTGGTGGTAATGTTGATTTTGATTCATCGACCGATGACGAGAGAGTGGAGGTGGTTGTTATTAATGGTGTCAGACTCAAAGTCATTTATAGTCGTGGTAACGCGTAAGTACTATATTATTTGTTTTTTTTAAGTTAATTCTGCAACGACTTATATATATTTGATTGTTTGATATATCTTTCATTATGCAGGCTTCTTCCTGCAAAGGAAGCTTCATCAAGCATCACTCATGTCATCCGCAAAAGATATTTTCAAAAGTTCCATAAAAATTGGAGTAAAGTCGATGAAAAGGACATGAATGATCTGCTGGACTTCTTTAGGGTAAGTGTCAATTATTTTGTCATTACTTATATTGTTAGTTTAAATTGTATGTTTAATAACGTTTAATATAATTACTAATACATATTTTCATTTTACTTAATACAGACCAAAGTGACATGGGACATAGAAGATGATGACAATGTGCAGAGACTTTTTTTAAAAGGATGGGCACTCAAATATCAGATTTGCTTTATAAGTTGCGGTGTAAAGATAAGAAGCCTAACTACATGAGTGATGAAATTTGGAATGCTTTCAAGGGCCATTTGGCTACAGAGACTTTCAAGAAAAATGCTGCAAAAGCCAAGAATAATAGAAACTCAGAAAAGGGTGGCTCGCTTCACTGCGGCGGGTCAATCAACCAGGCTCAGCATGCTTCTAGATTGGTAAATTATTTTTAAAATCTGTGTGTTATTTTACATTAGTTAATTACTTAGCAATTTTTGAAAATGTGTTTCATTTTACAGAGTAAGAAGGAAGGACGCCCTATCACTGCTCCTGAGCTGCATAGAGCCACCCATGTGAGGAAAGGCACTGGCGAGTATGTTGATGAGCGCTCCAGGTTGACTCAGGTAAATATACAACTTGATTTGTATTATATACTGTTGCTTGGTCAAAATGGAGCGCTAATTTGCAGTTATTCAAAATAGGAGCAAATAAATGAGATGATGACTCAGCTGACTTAGGGGAGCTGGGATCCGGAATCACTTGGCCAACTTACTCCTGAGATGATAGATCTGGCAAACAAAAATTGGGAGAAGACATGTATGGGCCAGTCTGTGGCCGAGAGCAGCAGAAGACGCAGTCGACCAGCTTCTACTCCTGCGGAGACAGAGCATATTAGGTAGCTAGAGCAGGAGCTGCAGTCTACTGGACATGAGCAGCACGATACGACAGGAGGTCAGGACCTCTACTGAGGCTATGAAAAAGATGCAGGAAGACTTTGCGAAGGTAACCCGTAGGCAGGAGCTGATGTTTAGGTATTTTAAGAATATGCAGCAAGATGAGCAGCAAGATGAGGAGCAAGATGGGGAGCAAGCTGAGGAGTCTGGCGAGTCTGTGGAGTCTCGAAAGACTGGGGAGGCCGAGGAGTCTGATTAAGTGTTGTTGATTCGAATTTTATGTTATTGAAGAATTTTATTCTCAAAATTTTTATTTTAAACTGTTTTATGTATTTTAGATTTTATTATTTATTATTAAAATAAACAGGTATAAAAGCAGGTTTATCAAAAAAAATTCAATCAATTGGGCATTAGCGAGGGAATTAGCGAGGGAAATTGGACACGGGGCTGTCAGACTTTAACCACGTGGCTGTCTTTATTAGCGAGGAAATTTTAATCCCTCGCTAATTAGCGAGGGATATTTTCCTCGCTAATTAGCGAGGGATTCAGATTCCCTCGCTAATCCCATTAGCGAGGAGCAATTTAGCAAGTTTTTTGTAGTGTTTGGTGACCGAATTTAGCACGGCTAGGGATGTGAGTTGGGGAAATCGTTGCTGGAGAGGGAAGCGGAGAGAAAGAAGCAGGACAAAGGTAATACTTCTGTTTTTGCGTCTTTGTTGGAATCTGGTCTTCTGAAGGATTCTGATTTCGACACATGGAATTTTGATTCTGCAGAGTATGCGTTTTGAAGAAGGGGCGAGATGACGCCTTAGAGGAACTTAACATCCTGAAGGGCTCTGTTGCATCCTTGGAAGAGAAGAACAAAGAACTTACTAAGTCGGTTGAGGTATCCTCCCATGCTATCGAGAACATTCGCAAGGAAGTGGATTCTCTGCGCACTGCTAGGGATAAGGCTGCTGGAGATGTTACTCGCCTTTCTACCGAAAAAGAGAATGCTAATAAGAAAGTTGCCGAGTTGACTTCTTCTCCTACATCAAAAGAGGCTGAGTTGTCGAAAGTGATTTCCAAGTCGGCATCCATAGTAAGCTGGTTGACGCAAGAACGAGATAAAGCTTTGCAGAGCGAGGCGGATACTTCAGCCGTGGCAAAGATAGTTGGTGAGGAATGTTTTACTAACGCTGTTGAGCAAAGTCGCTGTCTGAGCTCGGGCCTCGCCATTAAGACTGAGGGTATGAACATCCTCCTGAATGTAGTTGGAGGGCAGATTGTAGAGATAACACTTGAAAGGAATGCCCATGAGAATGTCGATGAGAATGCCGATGAGAACGCCGATGTCGACATTGAAAATCTCTAGGCTTCTCTTTGTATGTTTTGATGGTGCCTTTTTGGGCCTTGGAGTTTATGTCAATTAGCCCACCTGTTTGGGTTTTTAACTTTCTCTGATAATTGACTTTGACTCCCGTACCGGAAATTTTGAATGTCACTTTATCTGCATGTTGTCGCATTACTTCTTAGCAGTACTGTAACACCCCGATAAATTCTAACATATAGAACTACCGAAATGCACTAAATGGCATACATCAGAGTAACTTCCTGTTATTGAAATATTGAACACAACTAAAACTTTCGATAGTATAAATCGAATGGTTCTCTGAACCTCATAAACTTCCTGAAAATGCTTAAGTTTCAAAGCTTAAGACTTGTACATAATCCTGGTGTTCAATACTCAAAACATAAAGTAGCGGAAACGATTTATAACTTATACATGATAGTTATACAACCGATATCAAAAGTACTACAAAAGGACAAGGGCCTAAGCAAGAAACATAAACTTCCGGACTCCTCGAGTCACACCTGCTAACCATGCTTGGTTGCCTTGGCCTTCCCCTGTTTCTCTGTAAAAACCACAAATATGAAGGGTGAGATAGACATTATCTCAGTGAGTCCTATCGAGACCCTGACCGACTCTAACGGTTTATTATACTTGAATCTGAACTCGTGGCCCTAATAAGAGACCACGTGAATACATGATGTTTACTCGTAACTTGTAGCCCTAATAAGCGACTACTTGTTACATTTCTGCTTTTTCCTGATGTAGCCCTAATAAGCGACTACGGATCATATTTTAACATGAACTTAGCACAACCCGAGATATAATGCTAGACAATCTTGATTGCCCAATATCTACGGAAACCCCAATTCGAAACTCTATTCGAATAATGCTAGGGTCCTAGCTTTGGATTCATGACTCCCCTCCACTAGGTATGCTAATAACTGGAGGATCGTCATCCTCGATATACACAAGGTATACCATCTACCTTTCCCCGAGGGAAAGTAACTTGATTTGCGTTTACATGAATTGAGAGTTTTTATTGTCTTTCTAGACTTAGAATCAATTAGCTTACATGGCTTGATGAACTTGATGTTCGTATCTTAACATGATTGGACTCAAGGTCCGTTAACATTTCTTGACTTGTGTTCTCACGCGTTCTCTAAGTACGGTTTTCGTCACATTCATAACACACAAGTTTTCTATCAAACATGATTAACTCCATGATATCAATCTTTACATTGTTGGGGAAACATGGGGAATGGAATAGAAGATTATTGGAATCATTTGGAATGGATAAAAAGGTACTTTGAATTTGGGGATCAGAAAGTCTCACACGACCCGTGCGTGTAAGCGCACGACCCGTGCGTGTAAGCGCACGACCCGTGCGTTTTTGAACAATTTACAGAAGACTTCCAGAAGGAATCGCACGACCCGTGCGACCAAGCGCACGATCTGTGCGTTATTCACTAAAATTGTAGAGAGTTCCAGAAACATTCGCACGACCCGTGCGACTAGGCGCACGATCCGTGCGTGTTTAAAAATCCAGTTCTTGTCGTATCAGATGGGGGCGCACGACCCGTGCTCGTAGGCACACGATCCGTGCGTCTCCATCAGTTTTCCAGAAATCAGGCTTTTCATGAGTAAGTTCCAATCCGTTCCGATTCCCAATTCCCTTCCGATCGAGACCCAACTTAAACACACAGCATACATAGTATATCACAACAGGTAATCGATTTAATCCGGCACATTCCAAACAAACAACATGCAATTTCTCATTTCAGTTTATAATGTTGGAAAAAAGTTTTTAAACCTGGTTTCTTCTTAAGACTCCACATGACATAGTAGTGATTTTCGAAAATATGAAAACTCAGAACGTACACAAAATCCCTAAGCGAGTTATAGAACTCACCTATTTGTGATGAAAATCGCACAATCCCGAATTCACTACAGTCACGAACAAAGGAACTACACGAACGGTCTCCTACTTCACTCTTAGTGCCACCAAAACTTAACAATCGAACCCAGCTTCATCCCCGTCGAATCCAGCTACTCAATCTTTGTTCTAACAACCTGTATGGAGCTCTATTGCTGAGTATTAACCTTCAGTTGCAACATGCAACAGCTGTTCCACACACTTAGAGCTTGAGGTCCTTTAATGGTGTTTAGGGAATGGGTGGGTTGCTGTAAACTGAAGTGGTATCAAAATGTAGAGGGAGAAGAAGGAAGAACAATGGTGGGTTCAGATCTTACATGCACCAAGTTTCCATGAGACTCTTCTCTCTTCCAAACCCTCTCTCTCTCTCGCGAGTTCTCCTCTTTCTCTCTAACTCCTCACTTCAGTTTTTCTTTCTTATTTCTGAAACTTCACCATTTTAAAAGTGGGTAAGGAGGACTTGGGGTCAGCTGGTCACTTAGACTAGGGAATTTATCCAATTACCCCTTAGCTACTAATTCTATTCCTTGAGACATCTTATTACCTATGAAGCTTAACTTAACTCATTACTCCTAACACTTAATCAAACAATTATTCACTTATCACGCATAATTATTCGAATATTATAACAAATATATATATATATAACCTCTCGCTAATTTTTATTAATTGAAATTAGCTAATTAGGGGATGTTACAATCACCCCAACTTTTAAAATTTTGTCCTCAAAATTGACAAAACGTACCTCAATCGAACAGATAGGGATATTTCACCCGCACGTTCTCCTCTACTTCCCATGCCGCTTCGTCAGGTGATACACCGTCCCAAAGAACCTTGACAATAGGAATTGATCTAGTCCGGAGTGTTTTCTCACCACGTTCAATGATCCTGATTGGAGTAGGCTGATAAGACAAATCCGGTCTGATGTCAATTGCTTCATAACTTAATGGTTGATTCGGATCATGATTGTACTTCCTTAACTGCGATACATGAAACACATCATGTAATCTGGACAATTCTGGAGGCAATGCAATGCGATATGCTACCGGCCCAACTCGCTCGATAATCTGGAAGGGTCCGACATACCGAGGACTGAGCTTCTTCGCTCACAAAGCAATACCGATTCCGATGTTTGGAGAAAGCCTCAAAAAGACATGGTCTCCTTCTTCGAATTCTAATGGTCTTATTCTCTTATCCGCGTAACTCTTTTGTCGACTCTGCGCGGCTTTCATCCTTTCTCTTATCTGACGGATCTTCTCCGTAGTCTCACGGACCAAATCCGGTCCCAACAATCTCTGCTCACCTACATCCCACCAACACAATGGTGTTCTGCACTTCCTTCCATACAATGCCTCATATGGAGCCATTCCGATACTAGAATGGTAACTGTTGTTGTATGAAAATTCTACCAATGGAAGATGATCCTCCCATGTGCCTCCACTATCGAGTACACAAGCTCTCAACATATCCTCCAATGTCTGAATTGTCCTCTCAGTCTGCTCGTCTGTCTGTGGATGGTAAGCGGTGCTAACACACACCTTTGTTCCCAACGCCATATTCAATGCTCTCCAAAATCGAGATGTGAACTTGGGATCTCGATCACAGATGATACTTGTAGGGATTCCATGCAACTTCACAATATTCTTGAGATACTCATCTGCTAGCCTAGCAACCTTGTGATTCGAACGCACTGGAATAAAATGAGCGGACTTGGTTAGGCGATCCACCACTACCCAAATAGAATCATTTCCGGCTTGGGACCATGGCAATCCCATAACAAAATCCATAGAAATGCTTTCCCATTTCCATTCAGGTATATTCAACGATTGCAACTGGCCACCTGGCTTCTGGTGCTCTATCTTAACCTTTTGACAAGTTAAGCATCGAGACACAAACTCTGCAATATCCACTTTCATACCCGGCCACCAGTACAATTGCTTCAAATCTCGATACATCTTGGTAGACCCAGGATGTATTGAGAACTGACTCTTATGAGCCTCCTCTAAAACTTGCCTCTTCACATCCTCATCATTCGGCACACAAATTCTGCCATCAAAACAAATGACGCCATCACCATCTTTGGTGTAGTTCGGCAACCTCCTCTGTGCTTGCAGCTCTACATCACCCTCTTGGGCTGAGCGAACCCGATTTCTCAAGGTACTCGAAACCTGAATATGGTTCAACACTAACCTGTTCCTTCTTGACTTAACTCTCAAATTAAGGTCTCTGAACGATTCCAACAAGGACATCTCGTGCATCATTAACTCTGCAGTATGGATAGACTTTCTACTTAAAGCATCAGCCACAACATTAGCCTTACCGGGATGGTACTTCAATTCAAAATCGTAATCCTTCAAGAATTCTACCCATCTCCTCTGTCTGTTGTTCAGCTCCTTTTGGTCAAACAAATACTTAAGACTTTTGTGGTCACTAAAGACTTCGAAACGAGACCCATACAGGTAATGTCTCCAAATCTTTAGGGCAAACACAATTGCCGCCAATTCTAAATCATGAGTTGGGTAATTCTCTTCATGTGGCTTCAGTTGTCTGGAGGCATAAGCAACTACTTGTTGATTCTGCATCAGGACACATCCCAAACCCTTACCAGAGGCGTCGCAATAGATTTGGAATCCTACGGACGGGTCTGGAAGAATTAGGATAGGTGTAGAAGTCAAACGATCCTTCAATTCCGTGAAACAATTTTCACAATCTGAGTCCCAAACAAACGGCTGACCCTTGCGAGTTAACCGCGTGAGTGGAAGAACCAGCTGGGAAAATCCTTGAATGAATCTTCGATAATACCCAGCTAATCCCAAGAAACTTCTTACCTCAGTAACCGTAGACGGTTGCTCCCAGTCTACTACAGCTTCGTTCTTACTGGGATCCACTGCAACACCAGTCCTAGATATCACATGGCCCAGAAACTTAACTTCGGGCATCCAAAAGTCACATTTTGACGGCTTAGCATATAACTTCTTCTCTCGGAGTACGTTCAGAACAATTCGGAGATGTTGCACATGCTCCTCAGTTGTCTTGGAGAACACCAAGATATCATCAATGAACACTACCACAAACTGATCCAGATAGGGATTAAAAATTCGATTCATATAGTCCATGAATACCGCTGGAGCATTGGTCAAACCGAAGGGCATCACTAAGAATTCATAGTGTCCATACCTCGTACGGAAAGCGGTCTTCGGGACGTCCAAAGCTCGAACTCTGATTTGGTGATAGCCGGACCTCAAATCAATCTTTGAAAATACAGAAGCTCCCCGCAATTGGTCTAGCAGATCATCAATTCTCGGTAGAGGGTATTTGTTCTTGACGGTCACCTTATTCAACTGACGATAATCGATACACAATCTTATACTTCCGTCCTTTTTCTTGACAAGCAACACCAGAGCACCCCATGGTGAGGCACTCGGTCGGATGAACCATTTGGAAATTAGTTCCTCCAGTTGAACTTTCAATTCCCTCAACTCTAACGGCGACATTCTATACGGGGCTATAGAAATAGGTCCTGTGCCTAGAACCAACTCTATAGAAAATTTCACCTCACGATCCGGAGGAAATGAAGGAACTTCATTGGGAAACACATCAAGAAATTCATTAACAACTTGCACAGAAGATAAATCCTGACCTGTCTCAGTGGATGCAGACAGCATCATGACATAAGCTTCTGCGCCTTGGAACAGATAGTTACTGGCCGAAGTGAAAGAAATAACAGCTTCACAATTGGGCGGTTGTAGCTCCACTGACTCGGAGGCGAAATCGATAGTTCGACGGAAACAATCTATAGTCACATGGTTGGCCGTCATCCAACTCATTCCTAGGACGACGTCCATGCCCTTCATTGGTAAGCAAATGAAGTCTACCACAAAATTCCTGTCTCCAATGGATAGAAGACAATTTCCACATATCGCTTGGGTCTGAATACTACCTTCAGCAGCAGTCTTAATGGAGATTGGTTGAGGCAAAGGAGTTAAAGCTAGTCCCAACCGTTCAACACAAACTTGAGATATAAAACAATGGGCCGCACCTGAATCATATAAAATACTAACGGAGTTATTAAAAAGAGATCCCATACCCCTTAGTAGATTATCTGACGGTGTGACCTTCTGGGCGTCCAAGGTGTAAACTCTGCCGTGCGTTGTAGTGGCACCTTCTTCCTGACCTCTCTTCTTTGGGAAATTAGCAGCATAATGTCCCTCCTTCTTGCAGTAGTAGCACTGAGTCGATCCCACTTGACACTTACCCTGATGGTACCTTCCACAGTTTGAGCATGCACTGAACTTTGGTGAATTGGACGACTGAATCTGCTTCCCTTTGTTGGAGTTGTACTTAGGACCCATTTGATTGTTGGATGATCCAACATTCTTCTTACCCTGATTGAATACTTTTCTACTTGCATACAACCTCTTCAAGTCACTTTTGGCTATATGAGCTTGCTGAACCATGGCCGCATAATTTGTATATGCAAAGGAACTTAAACTCTGAGCAATGTCTTCCCTTAACCCATACTTGTACCTATCGGTCTTCCACTTGTCATTGGGGGCATAGCCAGCCAAACCGAAGAATTGATACAACTCTTCAAACTTGGCGGAGTACTGACCCACCGTTAGACTTCCTTGAGTGAGAGTTAAAAACTCATTCTCCTTTTCGAACCTCATTGCCGTTGGAAAGAACTGCTCCAAAAACACTTGCCTGAAATGCTCCCAAGTCTGGGGAGTACCCATAGTCACCATCATAGCCTTAACATTAGTCCACCAGTTGTGAGCCTCTCCTTTCAGCATATGGGATGCCAACCTTACCTTGTCCTCATCCATAACTTGCATAGTCAGAAAAATCTTCTCTATATCATCCAGCCAATGCTGGGCTTCCATGACAACCAGTCCTCCTTTGAACTCTGATGGCTTCATCTTCAGGAATTCTGAATAAACTTGCCTGGGGTTAACTTGCGGCTCCGGGGCCTGCTGAGGTTGAACTTGAGCATTCTGCTGCAATGCTACCATATCTTCCAGCATCTTTTGTTGTCTTTCCATCATGCCCTGCATCCAAGCAGCATGTGGATCGATTGGTGGGGCGTTCCTTGATCCTCCTGCCATAATTCTGCAAATGATACACCAAGTATTAAGTTGATCAGTCTCAATGTCTCTTAGCATCATAAGAAGCATAATGGCAGAGTTACTCAAGGGACAAAACCACCCTAGCTAATCTAAGCCCGACTAGGTCGAACTGCTCTGATACCAAAATGTAACACCCCGATAAATTCTAACATATAGAACTACCGAAATGCACTAAATGGCATACATCAGAGTAACTTCCTGTTATTGAAATATTGAACACAACTAAAACTTTCGATAGTATAAATCGAATGGTTCTCTGAACCTCCTAAACTTCCTGAAAATGCTTAAGTTTCAAAGCTTAAGACTTGTACATAATCCTGGTGTTCAATACTCAAAACATAAAGTAGCGGAAACGATTTATAACTTATACATGATAGTTATACAACTGATATCAAAAGTACTACAAAAGGACAAGGGCCTAAGCAAGAAACTTAAACTTCCGGACTCCTCGAGTCATACCTGCTAACCGTGCTTGGTTGCCTTGGCCTTCCCCTGTTTCTCTGTAAAAACCACAAATATGAAGGGTGAGATAGACATTATCTCAGTGAGTCCTATCGAGACCCCTGACCGACTCTAACGGTTTATTATACTTGAATCTGAACTTGTGGCCCTAATAAGAGACCACGTGAATACATGATGTTTACTCGTAACTTGTAGCCCTAATAAGCGACTACTTGTTACATTTCTGCTTTTTCCTGATGTAGCCCTAATAAGCGACTACGGATCATATTTTAACATGAACTTAGCACAACCCGAGATATAATGCTAGACAATCTTGATTGCCCAATATCTACGGAAACCCCAATTCGATATTCTATTCGAATAATGCTAGGGTCCTAGCTTTGGATTCATGACTCCCCTCCACTAGGTATGCTAATAACTGGAGGACCGTCATCCTCGATATACACAAGGTATACCATCTACCTTTCCCCGAGGGAAAGTAACTTGATTTGCGTTTACATGAATTGGGAGTTTTTATTGTCTTTCTAGACTTACAATCAATTAGCTTACATGACTTGATGAACTTGATGTTCGTATCTTAACATGATTGGACTCAAGGTCCGTTAACATTTCTTGACTTGTGTTCTCACGCGTTCTCTAAGTACGGTTTTCGTCACATTCATAACACACAAGTTTTCTATCAAACATGATTAACTCCATGATATCAATCTTTACATTGTTGGGGAAACATGGGGAATTGATTAGAAGAGTATTGGAATCATTTGGAATGGATAAAAAGGTACTTTGAATTTGGGGATCAGAAAGTCTCACACGACCCGTGCGTGTAAGCGCACGACCCGTGCGTTTTTGAACAATTTGCAGAAGACTTCCAGAAGGAATCGCACGACCCGTGCGACCAAGCGCACGATCCGTGCGTTATTCACTAAAATTGTAGAGAGTTCCAGAAACATTCGCACGACCCGTGCGACTAGGCGCACGATCCGTGCGTGTTTAAAAATCCAGTTCTTGTCGTATCAGATGGGGGCGCACGACCCGTGCTCGTAGGCACACGATCCGTGCGTCTCCATCAGTTTTCCAGAAATCAGGCTTTTCATGAGTAAGTTCCAATCCGTTCCGATTCCCAATTCCCTTCCGATCGAGACCCAACTTAAACACACAGCATACATAGTATATCACAGCAGGTAATCGATTTAATCCGGCACATTCCAAACAAACAACATGCAATTTCTCATTTCAGTTTATAATGTTGGAAAACAGTTTTTAAACCTGGTTTCTTCTTAAGACTCCACATGACATAGTAGTGATTTTCGAAAATATGAAAACTCAGAACGTACACAAAATCCCTAAGCGAGTTATAGAACTCACCTATTTGTGATGAAAATCGCACAATCCCGAATTCACTACAGTCACGAACAAAGGAACTACACGAACGGTCTCCTACTTCGCTCCTAGTGCCACCAAAACTGAACAATCGAACCCAGCTTCATCCCCGTCGAATCCAGCTACTCACTCTTTGTTCTAACAACCTGTATGGAGCTCTATTGCTGAGTATTAACCTTCAGTTGCAACATGCAACAGCTGTTCCACACACTTAGAGCTTGTGGTCCTTTAATGGTGTTTAGGGAATGGGTGGGTTGCTGTAAACTGAAGTGGTATCAAAATGTAGAGGGAGAAGAAGGAAGAACAATGGTGGGTTCAGATCTTACATGCACCAAGTTTCCATGGGACTCTTCTCTCTTCCAAACCCTCTCTCTCTCTCGCGAGTTCTCCTCTTTCTCTCTAACTCCTCACTTCAGTTTTTCTTTCTTATTTCTGAAACTTCACCATTTTAAAAGTGGGTAAGGAGGACTTGGGGTCAGCTGGTCACTTAGACTAGGGAATTTATCCAATTACCCCTTAGCTACTAATTCTATTCCTTGAGACATCTTATTACCTATGAAGCTTAACTTAACTCATTACTCCTAACACTTAATCAAACAATTATTCACTTATCACGCATAATTATTCGAATATTATAACAAATATATATATAACCTCTCGCTAATTTTTATTAATTGAAATTAGCTAATTAGGGGATGTTACAAGTACGTTGCTCCGGACTTCGGACGTGATTATGCATCCTTTTTAACTCACTTTTAGTTGAATGGGTCAATTAGTTACTGCATCGGCTTTACGAGCTACCGCATTTCAAACATAAAAGCGATTTCGCACTCTTCTAGCTCGGTTTAGGCAAGTAGATAGACATGTTGCTAACCTCGTCTTTACGAGTTATCGCATTTTCAAACTTAGAAGAAATTTCGCATTCTTCTAGCTCAGTTTAGCTAGGTAGATAGACTTGTTGCTAACCTCGGCTTTACGAGATATCACATTTTCAAACTTAGAAGAGATTTCACTCTCTTCTAGCTCGGTTTAGCCAAGTAGATAGACTTGTTGCTAACCTCGGCTTTACGAGTTATCGCATTTTCAAACTTAGAAGAGATTTCACTCTCTTCTAGCTCGGTTTAGCCAAGTAGATAGAGTTGTTGCTAACCCTGACTTTACGAGTTCTCTCATTTAAAACTAAGAAGCGATTTCGCACTCTTCTAGCTCGGTTTAGCCAAGTAGATAGACTTGTTGCTAACCTCGGCTTTATGAGTTGTCGCATTTTCAAACTTAGAAGCGATTTCGCACTCGTCTTGCTCGGTTTAGCGAAGTAGATAGTCTTGTTGCTAACCTCGACTTTACGAGTTATCACCTAAAGTCTTATATTGTGGTTTTGCTTGTTCAAGTAATAAGAGTAATGATGATGACAAATAACTTCAATTAATCACAAAAAAAGCTTTAACATAGATGTGCAACTTTTGGGTGTTCTAACACCTGAGCGTGCTACACTACGCTCTTCATGTACTTAATGGTCATATGTCTTGGATGTCAGACATTGTTTGCTTGCTATTCCTTACTGTTCTTACTTGTCGACGGGGTGGGGACTAAGTCCGTCTTTCCTTTCATTTGCTCTTTCCCTTTTTCAGTTGTAATTCCGGTTTGGTGGCACCCAGGCTACTTTCTTCTTGTATTTGCCTTTGGCGCTTCGGTTGTGCTATTCTCTTCCCCCCTTTTAAGGGAGAAAGAGTGGCATCTCTTTGTCGCGCCCAAGTCAGCCTTGATGGTGATTACTTCATTTGTGGCCGAGTAGATCTTCATCTTGAGGTGGACTGTGGAGGCGACTGCCTCTAGATGCCCTAGCGTAGGTCTCCCTATGATACAATTATATAGGGCAAGAGAGGACTGGGAATGGGGTTTTGATCGTCCTAGTTAGTGGCTCTTTCCCGTAAGTGACCATTAACTCAATGTCTAATCACCTGGCTTTCGACCCATTGAATCCAGAGAGATCGAATCCTTGATAGGGTGTGAGGTCTCTTTTGGAGAGTCTGATAACTGGGAGGAGTTTAGGGGTGTCAAAAAAACCCGGACCCGCGGGTACCCGCGGGTAAAACCCGTCACGGGTCCGGGGCGGGTAGTTAAACGGGTACCCGCGGGCCAAATAAACGGGTATTTTAACTACCCGTCAATAAATGGGGCGGGTCCGGGTAGCGGGGTACCCGGACCCGCGGGTACCCGTACCCGTTAGTAAATCCATCACACAACTATTTTCTTCCTTTTTTTTAATCAGCTATTATTGTTGTTGTTTAAGTGGATGTTTATTCACATTTTGTTGTATCTTTTATCCTAATATTTTGGATAATGTTTAGTTGTTATTTTTCAAGTTTCTATTATCATAATTTTAGTTTTTTTATCTCAATTCATTAACAATTATATATTAATAAATAGTTGATACGATAAATGCAGATCAAAATGCGTAATTTTTTTATATAAATGAATCAAAAAAATAGTGTTAAAAAAACTAATTTTCTATGGTATTTCAAATTTTATTTTTAAAAGTTTTTTATTTATTAATTTACAAATACCGGCGGGTACCCGTTTAAAAAAGTATCTGTTTAAAACCCGTTAAACGGGTACCCGCGCGGGTCCGGGACGGGTCCGGGGCCTATTTATAATAAACGGGGCGGGTCCGGGTAGTGAGATACCCGTGCCCGCCCCGCCCCGTTGACATTCCTAGAGGAGTTCTTCGAAGATGTTATCGACTGAGCTGCCTTGGTCCACTAGAATCCTTCTTACATCAAAGTTTGCCATTACTGCTTGGATGATCAGCAGAATGTGTTGATTGGGTTTTCCATCGAGCAGGTCCTTGTCGTCGAACTACCGGGGAGGTCGGTTACTGGGTCTTTTGGCGGGAGCAAAGTTGGTTATGCTCATTACCTCCTTCCATTTTCTCTTCATCGTTTTCTTGGTTGCATCGCCTTCGATAGGATGTTCGCTAGAGATGACCATTGCGACTGGACGACTAGAGCTTTTAGGCTCTTCCTCATCTGGATCTGAGTCGCTTTGTGCCTTTTTTGCAGCCTTTTCAGTGTCGTTGGCGGCTTCCTTGCCTTTCCTCAGTGATTTGGTGCGTGTTCGGGCTTTGTCTTTCTTAACGTATTGAGTGAATTAGCCTTTCCTGATGAGTTCTTCTATATCATCTCTCAGGGTAGTGCTTTGGTTAATGTCGTGGCCACTGCTTCGGTGATAGTGACAGTATTTCTTTCTATTGGTCCACTTTCTTTCCGGAATAGGGTCAGGAGGCTTGATTCCTGGGAGCTCAGTGTTGGCGCACTCGGCCAAAATTCTTTCCATCGGGACATTGAGGGGAGTATGCTCAGTGAACCGGTTTCCTCGGGTCAATGATTAACAGCGCGTATTGCCTTGCTCCTTCTTCTGCCGAGTTTCTGTGGTGGATCAGCTTTTTCAGTGGGTTCCTTTTCGATAGTCTGGGTGGCTATTTCGTCGTCTTCGTACCCCATGTACTTTGCTAATCTTAACAAGAATTCTTTGAGGTTTCGAGGTTTGGTAACGCTGACGTCTATCTGAATTAAGCTACCCGATTTCAGCCCGTCTTGCATGTATCGCCAACGTTGCTTGTCTTCCAGCCCATGGACATTTAGGGCTTCGACGTTGAATCTTTCAATGTATTCCCTGATTGTCTCCCCTTCGCGTTGCAGGATGGCCTTGAGCGTCTTTTCGGGCATCAGATTTACTCGCGAAGCATTGAAATTAGCTTTAAAGAGTTCGATGAACTGGTACCAGCTTGTAATTGAATTCGTTCTGAGAGTCCTGTACCATGCTAGGGCTGCCTTGGTGAATGTTAGGGTGAAGATCTAGCATTTGACTTCGTCCTCGGCATTTCAATATTGTAACATAAGCTCGGGGAGATTTTTCCAGAGATCGGGGGACGGGATAGTCGTCTATCCCTTTGCATAATGGACTTAGTTTCGACTATTTACTCTTCTTTGAGAACTTCCTGTGTGGCGATTTCCTTTTGCACTTCCAGTGTCGGGGAGATGAGGACCCCAAGGAAGAAGATCGGTTAGGTGAATCCCCCTGTATCGAGAAGATTCATGTGTAGTTGGTGGAGAGCTCAGAGGGGATCTGGGGCTTTGGTCTAGGTGAGTGATGGTGTCTCGACGCCACTGTTCTGGGAGGTGGAGATCGAGGCCGACTTCTCCCCAGGTCAGGAGCAATGTTAGCTCTTCTTGCATCCTGTTCGGCAAAGCTCCTAGCTTGGTTGCTGAGTAGAGTGATGAGGTTCTGCACGACTTGGGTTGGGAGGGGGACCAATGGTTCCCCTGGTGGGGCAGCCAACATGGGTATTCCGCCTTGAGAGGAGCCTTGGGCTGCAATGGGTTGAATCTCTTGATTGTGGGGATCGTCCACTATCATAGTTTGGACAAAACCTTCGTGTGTTTGTTCCCTTGGAGGCGGGATAGTTACTTGAGAGCAGACACAAGGGGTTGCCCTAACCGGGTTCCTGTGATGCTGAATCTGACGCTTTGGAGGCATCAGGAAGTTCGGGGGTGAGAACGAGAGGTGTTCGGGATGATCTCCCACTGTAGTCGGCAATGATCTGTACTGACTGAGTAGCTAGCTCATTTCGAGTTACTCCTGAGGTGTCGTCGTCGTGAGGGTTGATCAGCCTCTGAAGTGATTATGCTCGCGTTGGTCCAGCAAGGGGGGTGGTACATGTACACAGTCCGATGCTTAAATCAGCATTTGGGAATAGGTAATTGTGAGGTAATAAATGCGTACCTGTAGAAGTGATGTGACAGTGCTTTTATAGGGATTGGTGCCTACACGTGGCATGTTCTGATGGGCACTTGGGCATATGCGTCTATGCCATTGGATGGAGAGGAAGCATTTGTACCATCCATTAAGTGTGGATCGTAGACTTTGTCGAATTGGGCCTATTAGTTTGGTCGATACGGAACAGAAGGCATGTTGATTTCTAAGTTCCAATTGGAAAGAAATGTTGGATGATGAATGAACAAAACTTCTCTAACACATGTTTTGCGCCAATGAAGCTTAGTTGGAGGGACAATCATACACTTTTTTTATTCTTACATTTCGACCAACACGAGTTGTACATGTTCCATACAGTTAGCACAAATTTTGGAGCAATGTGACAAACCATTACAAAACATAGAAAGTAGGCATGTATCTCCATCTTACTTCCTCACTAAGATAAAATTTTGGAATAAACAAACAGCTAGAAAGAACGAAGCTTAACCTGTGTGTACTTTCTTTTAGTGGCCATATGATAAGAATCATACTTTGTACGACCCCCTCTACTCAGTGGACACCCCCAAAACGCGTGAGAAGACCAAATTGCCATTAATGAATCTTGGGCGCGCTTATTTTTTTTCTGAATTTACTATGGTTCGGGTCAGAAGTACCGAACCCATTCGAACCATAAGTGCCGAGTATGTTATTTTTAATTTCAACGCACAGGCACACCCTTTTATGGTTTTTAATAGGTACAGATTTTTGGCACCGAAGCAGTTCGGTTTTTTGGCACCGAACCGGTTCGGAGTTTTGGCAGCGAACTGCTGTAACCACAAACAACTTTTATTATAATCTTAACGAGTCCTGAAATTAACTAAGCGGCATATTTTTAACAACTTCTGAACTGCCTAATTTTCAACAAACAACACATATAAATAATACGCTACTCATATATACAAATAAATATGTCTTACAGAGCCAATTGTGTTCACAAAAAACAAAAAAAAAATACAACTACTGTGTCTGCCTCTCTCTCTGCTGGTAGACGCAACCATGGAATCCTTACTGTCTTCATCCTCTCAAGTATGCTCCATGCACGGGTCTGCCGTGGAATCCTACCATCCAGCACCTGCTCCATCTCATCAAACAAGTCCACCATCCCTGGTATATTCTATGAGACAGAAAAGAAAGTAATTAAAATAATAACAACTTTAATAATATCAGACCGAAAATTAAACCATAAGACTAAAATAAAATCGATACATGTCTCAGCTCTCCATCATCCAAGGGGTAGTTTTCGGACTGTAGGTCTGGGTGGGATACCCTCCTAAAACAAGCAAAGTAGCACTCAACCGGGTCTGGGCTCCCATCCTCTACCGTCGGACCACGCTGAATAAGATGGTTGTTGAAATTGGCCCAGCATGACGTACAAACCCCCTAAAGTAGTTGTGGCATATCCAGCAATCTGCCTACACTTTGGTACTGTGGCATCCTTCAACTGGTCATATAATGAGCCAGGGCCATACCCCCCAGCTGTAGCTGCTAACCTAGTCAAGATCAATTAGTAACCCAACGTAGGCAACCTTGACCTTGCTACCAGATTTTTCAGCAAACAATGTAAACCCCAACATGTAAAGAAGGTAGGTACGGGCAGGTTCCTGAAAGAGACCCTCACCAATGGCTGCGGGGTAGACCCTCTTCTTCAACCACTTAAGAGTTACAGTGAACCCTTCATCAGGTATCTGAGCATATGCATCTTCAGGGTCTGCACCCAAATAGTCCACAAGTAGTTCTTGAGCCTCATACTTGGATGGCTCTGGCATGTCATAAAACTGGCCCATGATGGGGATATGCAGCAGCTGAGAGACGTCATCTAGTGTGATCGTCATCTCACCCACCAGAAGGTGGAAGGTCGATGTCTCTGCATCGAACCAGTTAGAATTCAGAAAATTCTAAAACTGTGTAAAATAATGTGGTTCGAAAGTTCTGCGTCAAACCAGTTCGGACCACGCTGCGTCGAACCAGTTTGGAGGTTCTGCGTCGAACCATGCAAAAACAACAGATCAAGTAGAAAATTTCACATGGTTCGGAGGTTATGGGTCGAACCCAGTCGGTGGTTCTCCTCTGAACCATGTGAAAATCAAAAAAATAAAAACAGAATGCGAAAACGAATGAAATGGTGGTTACCTGTGAGACCGTAATGCGACGATGAAGCAATGTGGGAGAAGAAGAGTGCGAGATTGATGGAGAAAAGTGCGAAATTGAGGAAAAAGAGAAGAGAAGGGTAGGTTCGGAGGTTGAAGAAGAGATGGAATGGAGGGTGTGTGAGTGTTGCTTGTTGTTGTTGAGTGTAAACTCTGTACACGTGTTGTGCTTTCTCATTGATGTCAAATGTATATATGTACACTTTACTAATGACTTGGCAAGCTGTAACTAATTTCACTTAAGTAATTAACTAACAACATTGCACATGAGTAGTTACAACAGTTACGAACTAAGCACATTTACAAACAAACTAATTTACTTCTTATTCAACTAATAGCTAACATATCCTCCCTTAAGCTGAATTGTCACAGCAACAATCATCTTAAAACGGAATCTTATATCAAAAAGAACACAGAAACCAGCACCCATCTTCATCAGACATAACACAATCCAGCAACTATCTTCATCAGTCCAGAAGTTCAGAGTAAAAAATTATTCCCATCTTCATCTTCAGATATGAGAAGGTTTCCTGCTTGACAACCTTTGTCATAATATCTGCTAACTGCTGCTGTGTAGGACAGTGAGTTAATTCAACAGCTCCATCATTGCTTAGATTCCTTAATAAATGGAACCTTACATCTGTGTGTTTACTACGACCATGCATCACAGGATTTTTACTCATTTTAATGGCTGAGCTATAATCACAAAACAATGTGATACTGTCCTTTTGTTCATGACCTAGAGTTTCCAGAATTTGTTTCATCCAAATGGCTTGGCAGGCACAATGAGCAGTGGAGATAAACTCTGCTTCAGTGGTTGATAGAGTCACCACTGGTTGTTTTCTGGAAGACTGAGAAATGATACCTGATCCCATCATGAAAGCATACCCAGATGTACTCTTTCTATCATCAATATCCCTGGCATAATCACTGTCCGAATAAGCTATCAATTCTTCCTTCCGATTCTTCCTATACAGAATCCCTAACTCCACAGTTCCCTTCAAGTATCTGAGGATTCGTTTGGCTTCCATTAAGTGTTTCTCAATGGGGTTTTCCATGAGCCTGCTAATGAGACTCACAGAAAACATCAAGTCAGGTCTTGTAGCTGTGAGGTACATGAGGCTGCCAACAATCTTCATATAATTGGTGGCATCAACAGGACTGCCTTCTTCTAGTTTTAACAGTTTTGTTCCTGGTACAACAAGATTATTAACAGTACTACAATTTTCCATGCCAAACCTAGTCAAAATCTCCTTTGCATATTTACTTTGGCTAATGAAAATGCCTTGATCATTTTGAGTGACTTCAATACCCAAAAAGAATCGCATCTTCCCCAAATCAAACATGTCAAACATCTTTTGCATAGAGTGCTTGAATTCTTCAATCAATTTGCAGCAGTTAACAGTGTAAATGAGATCATCCACATAAAGGCTTACCACCAAAATTTTGTCACTCTTTCCATGCTTAGTGAATAAGGTGTGTTCATAAGGACATTTAACAAAGCCTTGTTTCTCAAAATGGGACTCTATCTTACTGTACCAAGCCCTTGGGGCTTGTTTCAAACCATGAAATGCCTTCTTTAATCTGTACACTAAGTGATCCTCCCCTTTCTTAATGTACCCAGGTGGCTATTCAACAAACACAACTTCACTCAGCTCACCATGTAAAAATGCGCTCTTTACATCAAATTGGAAGACCTTCCATCCTCAAATTGCTGCCAAAGCCAAAACATTTCTTATGGTATCCCACCTTGCTACTGGAGCAAATACCTCATTATAATCTATTCCAAACTCTTGATAGTATCCCTTGGCTACAAGTCTAGCCTTGTATTTCTCCACTTTTCCACTTTTATTGTATTTGGTCTTAAAGACCCACTTCACGCCAATTTTCTTTCCTTTAGGTGGCAGACTTGTCAATTCCCATGTCCCATTTCTTTCTATAGCTTCTATTTCATTTTTCATAGCTTGTATCCACATCTTGCATTACTGCTTCCTCATAGGTTAAAGGATCTTCTGCAGGAGCAAAGATGGCAAGACTCAGCATCTCAGCATCTTCATTAGTGTAGTAATCATTATGCCATACAGGTGGCTGCCTTTTTCTCCTCCCTTGCTCTTCAATTGGTACAATTGCAGCAGCATCATTAGTGTCTTGTGTCTCACTGCCAGCTTCTCCAACTACCTCATTTATGGCCTCTTCACCTTGGTTTTTACTTTTGTTTTGCTCTTGTGTGGATTCAGCATTGTTCACATCATTCACCTCCTCATTTTTATCATTACCTTCAATCACAACACTGTCAATTTCTTTATCTGCATTGTGCCAGTTGCATGCCTCGGATTCAGAGAATACATCATCTCTACTAGTAATAATTCTTTTAGTGTGAGGCTCATAAAATCTATATGCATTAGATTCCTCACTCACACCTAAGAAGACACATTTCATGCTCTTGTCATCAAGCTTTTTTCTATGAGCATTAGGGATATGAACATGTGCTAGACACCCAAAGACTCTAAGGTGCCTAACAGAGGGCTTTTCTCCACACCATACCTCTTCTGGAGTGGCTTCCTTTACTGCAAAAGTAGGGAACCTATTCAGCAAGTATACTGCCCAATTTACTGCTTCAAGCCAGAAGGTTTTGGGAACATTTTTACCTGACAGCATGCTTCTCACCATGTTGAGGACTGTCCTATTTTTCCTCTCTGCAACACCATTTTGCTGAGGAGTGTATGCAGATGTAAGTTTTCTCTTGATTCCCTTTTCCTCACAAAAGGAATCAAATTCTTTAGAGGTAAACTCGCCCCCTCTATCAGTTTTCAAGCAACCAATTTGACACTCAGCTTCTTTCTCAATCATTACTTTAAACTTCTTAAAGGTTTCAAAGGCAGCAGACTTCTCAGCAAGGAAATATATCTATGTCTTTCTACTAAGGTCATCTATGAAGGTGATAAAATGCCTTTCATTTCCATTTGAAATTGGAGTAATAGGGCCACTGATGTCTGCATGTATTAACTCCAATTTCTTGCTTGCTCTCCAAGTGTTGTGTTTAGGAATAGGATCCCTATGTTGTTTTCCCACCATACAATCCTCACATACCAGGTCTGGTTCTTCAAAATTTGGCAGTCCCCCCACCATTTTCTTGTGACAGGGTGTTCAGTCCCTTGAAGCTTCAGTGGCCATACCTATAATGCCACAGCTTATAGTCATCTTCCTTACTAACTTGCAAGCATCTGGTTAGAGCTATTGAGGCAGTTACCAAAAATAACATGTTTGTAGCCATCTTAGAGACTATGAGCAGTCCCTTCTCATCATGATACACCTTGCATACATCATTCTTAAACAGCACAGCAAGTCCCCTTTGTTGGAGTTGCCCTACACTTAAAAGATTATTCGTTAATTCTGGGATATAGAAGATATCTGTGACAATTTGAACCAGGCCATTCACTTTCAATCTAATGCTACCTTTACCCTTCACTATCATACTATGGTTGTTCCCTAATTTCACAGTTTCTTCAAAAGTTTCATCTAAATCAATAAACCATTCCTTCACACCACACATGTGGTTGCTACAACCCGAATCTAAAAACCAAACCCTATTCCTTTCTGAATTATACATATCACTAGAGTTATGATAAGTCATAAGGAGTACCTCTTCTTCTTCATTGAAGTATGCGTAGTTTGCATTTTCTCCCCAGTCAGGACATTCGTTCTGGTAGTGTCCTAGCTTCTTGCACTTGTAGCATTCCACCGTTTCCTTGTTCCATGATTATCTGCCTCTGCCTCGACCACCCCTTGAACCGCGCCCTCTTGCGCGCCCTGAGCCTTTGCTATCATAAGACACTTTCAGCCCGTGTTCTTCCTCATTTTGCCCTCGCATCCTCTGTTCTTGAACCAAGATTGTACTTTGGAGCTCGTCAATGGACGTTGTGGTAACATCATTTGCAATTTCTATCGAACACACCACATAATTGAAGTTTGGTATCATTGACCTAATAATCTTCTCAACCACGACCAATTCTTAAAGATTTTTGCCGTGTTGCTTCATCTTGTTCGCTATCGCTAGGGTTCTTGAAAAATAATCATTCACCAATTCTCCTTCCTTCATCGCAAGCGTCTCGAAATCCTTTCGCAGAGCTTGTAATTGTATGCGTTTCACCTTTGTGGAACCCTGAAACTTTTGCTTCTTCGAATCCCATATATCCTTTGCGGTATCTTTCTTGAGGATCGTTTCCAAGATACTTCTATCTATTGATTGAAACAGATAGTTCTTGCCTTTCAGATCCTTGAGTTTTGCTTCCTCTACCGCCTTGATTTCTTCTGCGTTTGCTGCTGCACTCAATTTTGGAACTCTGGTTGCTACGATGTTCCAATACTCCTTCGATCTCAACAAATTTTCCATAAGCATGGACCAATGATCGTAGAACCCATCGAATCTGGGAACTGTAGGATGAGCAAATTGTTTGTTGTCCGCCATGGATGAAATTGAGAGCACTCAAGTTTTTCCCCTTTTTGTTTCTTCCATTCTTGATTAGAAAATTGCGACTTTCTTCCCAGGCTCAGAGAGAGCTCTGGTACCAAATGTTGAGTGTAAACTCTGTACACGTGTTGTGCTTTCTCATTGATATCAAATGTATATATGTAGACTTTACTAATGACTTCGCAAGCTGTAACTAATTTCGCTTAAGTAACTAACTAACAACATTGCACATGAGTAGTTACAAAAGTTACAAACTAAGCACATTTACAAACTAATTGATTTACTTCTTATTCAACTAATAGCTAATAGTTGTGTGGTTCTATGTTTAGACATACTGCGACAGATGGAGAAGAAGAGCTTCTTTCTATGTGTTTTAATTATGATCTCATTGAGAGGAGTAAGAAAACAATGCTCGTTTCCTCAATTCGTCCGCTACGTGGTAAGAGGGATGTCGTATATGGGGTTTGTGATGGTGATTTTAGAAGGAGAGGGCTTCTTTCTATCTATGTTTTAATAATCTGTGGGAGAGAAAGGAAAAGACCGAAGGAGGGCAAAAGCAAAGTCACAACTTTTACTTTTTATTTTTTTTATTTTTTGCCTTGGTCAAAAGGTATAATCTTTATCTTTGTTGTGTGGCTATTTGTTTAGACATATCACGACAGATGGAGAAGAAGATCTTCTTTCATTGTGTTTTAATGATCTCATCGAGAGGAGTATGAAGTCAATGCTCGTTTTCCCAATTTGTCTGCCCAGTGGTAAGAGGAATGCAGGAAATAGGGTTTGCGATGGTGGTTTGAGAAGGAGAGGGCTTATTTCTATCTGTGTTTTAATAATCCGTGGGAGAGAAAGAAAAGGACCGAAGGAGGGAAAAAGCAAAGTCACAACTTTTGATTTTTTTTTTTTGATTTTTTTGCCTTGGTTAAAAGGTATAAGCTTTATCTTTGCCTTGGTCAAAAGGTATAAGCTTTACCTTTATCTTTCCCTTTATAATATACAGGAACTCGCAAGTATGTATCATTTTAACATGTGTAAACCAACCAGAACATCCTTGCCATGACACACTAATATAACATTTTTTTGCCTTGGTCAAAAGGTATAAGCTTTATCTTTGTCATGGCAAAGATGTTCTGGTTGGTTTACACATGTTAAAATGATACATACTTGCGAGTTCCTCGTGTATATTATAAAGGGAAAGGTAAAGGTCAAAATGTTATAAATTATTCAAATGCGAAGATAATTTGAAAGGAACGAGCTAAGGAGAAATGCTTTATGAGAAAATGCGGTGAAATTTGAATCATTAGCTAAGGATTTTTGCTTCTTGAGACCAAGACTGAAGAAGAGTGATTGCGTGAAAGATCTGAAGGAGGACCAAAGTACAGAGTTATTGAATTGGATATGTCGCTGGAAATCCCTCAATTTCAGCCATTAGTTAGTTGTCATCCATTCAAATCTCATTAGTACAAAATTGTCTTTAACAACTCAGACGTAGTAGAAGGTAACAACTTTGGTCACCTTGCAAGGATCTCTAACTCAATCAACCAAACACAGGAACTCAAACGAAATACTGAGGAAAAGAAGGGTTTTCAAAATTAAAGGAACGGTTATAAAAGTGAGGTAAAAATCAATATATCAAAATGACTAATCCACTAGTTTGTTCATAGCGAGGATATTGTCTAAGAGATGTGTATCATATTCAATATCGAAGAAAACATAGCAAACGAACACATTATTTGATATAGACAACCCTAAAACAGATTTAATATCAAAGGAAAAATAGCCAATTATTTTAGAAACAACCTAATCAATTCTTCTAACATCCCTCAAGACATATTACTTTGGTATAAAATATTTATTTGAGCAAAAAAAAGTGTACAAAGTCTCCTATCATAGCCCACAACTCTCCCTAGTTTATCTAGTTACATATTTTGACAACCTAACATGAACTATGTTAAGAGAAACGAACATGCATGTGTTGCTAAACTTGCACATTCAAGTAAATATGCACAAAAACCACAAAACGTGATAGACATTACCACCATGTACTATATATATATATATATATATATATATATATATATATATATATATATATATATATATATATATATATATATAAACTGAGAAAGAATGATGGAATCCGAGAGATAATGATGGAGTGAGAGAGGCAAGAGGTGATCGGGACAAAGGGTGATGGTGAAGGACCAAGAGGGGGAATGTAGCACAAAATTATTAGCTTTGGACAGTATTAGTAATATCAAGTGGCATGTAGCTTATAGACTTGGCCCATTTAGTTAGTCCAGATTGTTAGGCCCAGTTTATTCTTGTTATTAGGCCCAGTTAATTTTCTGATGACAAAACTGTGTGATAAATACTGTATTGTTCCCCTTTCTTCAATAAGAATGAGATTCTTTCAATAACAATTGGTATCACAGCTATCGTAACTGAATCTCTCGAATTCGCTCAAACAACCGCAGTTAGTTACAGCGATCAAGAACCACCGCCGATCATGGCAACGACGACGGAAGATAAGGCATTTGTGCAACCGGCAATTCCAAGACTCAACGACCACTATGAGCACTGGGCGCTTCTAATGGAGAATCTCTTGAGGTCCAAAGAGTATTGGAGCCTCGTGGAAACCGGAATCCCATAACTCCCCGCCGGAGCTAACCAAGAACAGATCAAGATAGTGGAGGACGCCAAATTGAAGGACCTGAAGGTCAAAAACCACCTTTACCAAGCAATTGATAGAAGAACCATAGAAACTATCATGAAGAAGAATACGGCAAAAGAAATTTGGGATTCACTGAAGATCAAGCATCAAGGAACAACCAAGGTCAAGAAGGCGCAGCTTCAAGCCCTACGAAGGGAATTCGAATTGCTAGACATGAAAGAAGAAGAAGGTGTAGATGAATATGTGGCAAGAACTCTGTCAATCGCCAACAAGATGCAAGTGCATGGAGACAGTATTGATGAATCTGGTGTAGTTGAGAAAATCTTGCGCTCAATGACAGCAAAGTTTGGGTATGTGGTGTGCTCAATCATGGAAGCGCACGACACTTTCACACTCTCTGTAGATCAGTTACAGGCGAGCCTCTTGGTGCATGAACAGAGAATGAGTGAGTACAAAGGTAAAGGTGAAGAAGAACATCCGTTGAAGGCCACTGTGTCTGCCAGAGGAGGCTTCAGAGGAAGGGGGAGAAACAATAGAGGAAGAGGAAGAGGCAGGAACACAAATAAGGAATCAATCAAATGCTACAAGTGCAACAAATATGGACACTATCAAAGTGAATGTCCAAGCTGGGAAGAAAATGCCAACTTTGCAGAATGTGAAGAAGAAGAAGAACTACTTCTAATGGCCACCACTGACATGGAAAGCATCACCAAGAACAAGGTATGGCTATGGTTTCTAGATAGTGGATGTTGTAACACCCCTTTTCTACCCCTCAATTTACACGTCATTATCAGAGTAAATTTCCTTTTTAAAAATATTAATTTAATTGATAGAAAAGAAATGCCACATCGTCATAAGAAACTCATCGTTTGCACTCATTAAAGTTTGTGCAACAAACCACCGTCATAAAAATTAAACCTCATAAAATCAACACGTCACTGCGGAATAAGATAATAACTCACTAAGCCCCTCAAACACATCTCATGTTCACAACATAGTCATTAAACAGTTAATTAACAACTAACAAACTTCAACTACGCCCCCTAGGTGCTACAGTATCAGAGAGCGACTCGACAGACATCCCAATAGCTAACACAGAAGGCAGCAAGACCTTCACTCGCGGTTACCTGCTGCGTTGCCACAATAGAGCAACATTTCAAGCAGAAGGGGTGAGAATTTCAACAAAACATAATCAAGCACATAGTAGAGTAATGAAGACAAACAATCATACAACATCATTATCAACACCACATCATCACCGCCAAACACCAACTCAAACCACAATTTCCCAACAAGTCACCGTCATAAATATGCATGATAATGCAACCCACACCTGGGTATATGCATGATGGTACCATACTCGTCATAATAAGCCACTAGGGGCACACCGTCATCATTAAGAGGCCGAAGCCTATTCGTCACAATGTGCACATGCTATGAGACTCTATGGACACATGTGCAATCTCACCAAAAAAAAACTCTCACCTGGAGTACTCATCATCATCGTCATAAAACACTCATAGAGTGTATTCGTCGTAATTCATCACAATCACATTACAGCATCATTATAATCGCACTCATAGAGTATATTCGTCACAAATCATCATAATTCATGTTACATCATCATCATACATATCACCTTTGAAATTTGGGTAACAACACGTTTAGAGTTTAGAAAAACGTCCCGTTTAATTTATAAAACATCACATTTTAAATTCGGAAAAACACTACATTTTCAAGCTTGGGAAACACTACATTTGAATTGGGGAAACGTCACATTTTTATTAGTGGAAACATCACATTTTTATGGAGGAACATCATATTTTTGTGGAGAAAACAGCACCTTTAAAAACTGAGAAAACAGTGTGAAAACAGCAAGAAAACAGTGCGAAACAGTGACTCGCGCTTGAAGCGCGAGCTGGGCATGACTGAGGCGCGATTGGGCAGTAACAGCGTGCCACAGCGCAGAGCGCTTGCGCCTGGAGTGCGACTGCAGCGCGAGCGAGGCGCGAATGGGCAGCAACAGTGCAATGTGCAGAAATTTTAGAAAACCTAATTTTTTCACCCAACCCGATCACATCACAATTCTTTTCCGCACATCACCAACCCCAAAAACACTTTTTATTCACCAAATCAATCATCAAATTTAATCAAGGATACCATCGAATTTTCATTCCAACAAATCATCAAATTCTTCAAATAACATCAATTTCATCAAAACAATATCAGAACTCTTCAACAATATCAATTCATCAAACATCATCAATTTCATCAACAATATCAATTCCCACAAACCCCACAAAACCCCACTATATACCCAATCATGTTAAACCGAAACGCTCACCCTTACCTCTTAAACGTAGGCTCCGTAGAAGACGAATGGAAACACGTACAAAACCACAGCAACCCACGATCTCAGCTTCCCTTGGAACTCGCGACTTCTCCTTCTTTTTCCTCTTCTCAGCGCGTCGTGGCTCTCTTCTCACTCTCTCAATTCGCAGCTCTCTCAATTTTGCGCAAGTGAGAGAGTTTGGCTTAGACTTCTAGGGTTTAAGCTGTGGGCTCAGTGAACACTGGGCCCTCCACGCCAACACCACTCCCTTTATTCGATTCACCTCCGGTATAACACATATTATTTCTCTTGATTTAATCACACCTCTAATAAATTTAATAATTCAATTAAATAAATTAATTAAATTATTTCCGGGGTGTTACAAATCTCCCCCGCTTAGAATTTTTCGTCCTCAAAAACATACCTGGTTCAAACAACTCCGGATATGACTCTCGCATCTTATCCTCCAGCTCCCATGTCAGACTTTCACCAGTTGCTCCAAACCAAACAACCTTCACCAGATTGATCTTCTTACCTCGCAGGGTCTTCACCTCACGATCCTCAATTCGTACAGGCACGGTCTCCACCGTGAGATTATCCCGTACCTCCACATCATCTGGTTGAATCACATGGGACGGATCCGCAATATACTTCCGAAGCTGCGACACGTGAAACACGTCGTGCAAGTTCGAAAGGTTAGGTGGCAAGGCCACCCGATATGCAACACTTCCAACTCTTTCTGTAATCTGATACGGCCCAATGAAATGAGGAGTCAACTTTTTCGATTTCAGGGCACGCCCAACACCGGTCATAGGTGTGACCCTTAGGAACACGTGGTCATCCGCTTCAAATTCTAAGTCTTTCCTTCTCTTATCATGGTAGCTTTTCTGCCTACTCTGCGACGCTTTCATTTTCTCCTGGATCACCTTGACTTTCTCAGTAGTCTCTCTGACTAGCTCAGGTCCAAGTATTAAACTTTCCCCAGTCTCATACCAACATACCGGAGTCCTACACCTCCGACCATACAACGCCTCAAACGGCGCCATCCCGATACTGGAATGATAACTATTGTTGTATGTAAACTCGATCAATGGAAGATGAGTATCCCACGCACCTCCCTGCTCTAGAACACATGACCTCAACAAATCTTCCAACGATTGAATCGTCCTCTCTGTCTGCCCATCAGTTTGAGGATGATAAGCTGAACTCAACCTCAATTTCGAACCCAACTCCTTCTGCAAACTACTCAAAAAGTCCGAAGTGAACCTTGGGTCTCTATCCGACACAATGCACAAAGGAACGCCATGCAGCTTCACAATCACCTGAATATAGATTTCTGCCAATCTCGACACCGGATACTTAATGCCGATAGGAATGAAATGAGCAGACTTCGTCAATCTATCCACAACCACCCAAATTGAATCATGTCCTCTCACTGTATTGGGTAACCCCGTCACAAAATCCATGGAAATACTATCCCACTTCCACTCTGGAACATTTAACGGTTGCATCATTCCCGCAGGCTTCTGATGCTCGATCTTCGATTTCTGACAGGTCAAACACGAATACACAAACTTTGCCACATCACGCTTCAATCCAGGCCACCAGAAAATCTTTTCAGATCTTGATACATTTTTGTCGCTCCGGGATGGATACTCAACTTACTTCTGTGGCCTTCTTCAAGGATTGCCTTTCTCATTTCCACATCTTCGGGAACACAAATTCTCCCATGATATCTCAATACATTCTGCGCATCTATCTCGAAGTCCTTATTTCCAGACTGACCAAACTCACCCATCAGATCAACCAATTTCACGTCTGACTTCTGCGCTTCTCGGACACTAGCCTTAAAATCATTGCCAATTTTCAACACACCCAACCTGACACTCTGAGGTGTGACTTCACAAACCAAACTCATGTCCCTGAATTGCTCAATCAACTCAAGCTCTCTAGCCATCAATGCCGACATATGCAAGGTCTTCCGACTCAAAGCATCTGCAACCACATTAGCTTTACCCGGGTGATAACTCAACTCAAAATCATAATCTTTCAAAGTTCTAACCACAGGCGCTGCCTCATATTCAATTCTTTCTGATCGAACAGATACCGTAGACTCTTGTGATCACTGAACACCTCAAATCTCGATCCATACAAGTAATGTCTCTAGATTTTCAACGCGAATACCACCGCAGCAAGTTCCAAATCATGAGTAGGGTAATTCTTTTCATGAGTTCTCAATTGTCTCGACGCATAAGCGACCACTTTCCCATTCTGCATAAGCACGCCACCCAAACCCATCTTGGAAGCATCACAATAAACCACAAACGGCTCAACCGGATTAGGCAGCGTCAACACCGGAGACGTGGTCAACCTCTTCTTCAACTCATTGAAACTCTCTTCACATCGGTCATCCCAAACAAAGGCCTTACCCTTGCAAGTCAATTGGGTCAACGGCAGAGCCAACTTCGAAAACCCCTCAATGAATCTTCTATAATAACCCGCTAATCCCAGAAAACTCCTTATCTCAGTAACTGACTTCGGGGACTCCCACTGCAACACTGCATCAACCTTAGAAGGATCCACCGCAATCCCTTCACTAGAAATCACATGACCGAGAAAACTGACTTCTTTCAACCAAAACTCACACTTGGACAACTTCGCATATAACTTTCGATCCCTCAGAATTTCCAACACCAACCTCAGATGTCCCGCATGCTCCTCTTCTGACTTAGAATAAATTAGAATATCATCAATGAAAACCACCACAAACTTGTCCAGATACTCCCGAAAGATTTGGTTCATGTACCCCATGAATACCCCCAGCGCATTTGTCACACTGAAAGGCATTACGGAATACTCATAATGCCCATATCTTGTCCTAAACGCCGTCTTCTGGATGTCTTCATCTTTCACCTTGATCTGATGATAACCAGACCTTAAATCAATCTTGCTGAATACTTTAGCACCCACTAACTGATCCATCAAGTCATCAATCCTCGGTAACGGATACTTGTTCTTGATTGTAACTTTATTCAACTGACGATAGTCTACACACAACCTCATACTACCATCTTTCTTTTTCACTAGCAACACTGGAGCTCCCCACGGCGACACACTCGGTCTTACAAACTTCTTTTCTAACAAATCCTCAAGTTGCTTCTTCAATTCTGCCAATTCAGGCGCAGACATTCTATATGGTGCCATAGACACAGGCTTAGTGCCAGGGACCAGATCAATAGTAAACTCCACCTCTCTCTGGTGGTATATCCGGAATCTCATCGGGAAACACCTCGGAAAACTCACACACCACCTGCAACTCATCAATCTTCGCTTGGCTCTCAGCAGACAACGACGCTAACAGAGAAAACAGCTGAACCTCTTCTCTCATCACCCTGTGCAGCTGACCCACAGATAACAAACCAGACCTCTCTTCAGGCGAAGTGAAACTCACGGACCTTTCGCGACAGTTGATATGAACATGATTATCAACTAACCAGTCCATACCCAGAATGACATCCATTCCACTCAGCGGCAAACAGATCAAATCAACTAAAAATTCTCTATCATATATAGATACAGGACATTTGGCACATACAACAGAGGTAGTTACCGAACCCTTAGCTGGAGTATCGATAACCATCTCTCTCAACATATCAGATAAGACAAGACTTAGTCTCTTAACACATGCGGCAGCAATAAAACTATGGGTAGCACCAGTATCAACAATAGCAATAAGAGGAAAATTATTGATATAGCACGTACCTCGAATCTCACTCACCACGTCAGACTCAGCCAGGGCGAACACTTTCCTAAAAGACTTCTCCTTCTTGGGTTTTGAGCACTGTGTACTGATATGACCACTCTCCCCACAATTAAAACATACCACCTCCTTCTTATCACAGCTGGAAGATATGTGCCCCTCTTTCCCACACCGATAACATCTCGTCTTATCCCCGCTTGGGCAATCTGGGCTCTTATGACCTGCTTTCCCACACGTGTAACAAGTAACACTGGCTGCAGCATCTCCCCCGCTTCGCTTAGACTCACCAACAAACTTACCAACAAACTTCCCTTTGCCCTTACCAGCAGGCACCTCATATGGCTTACCACGACTCGAGAAGTTCTTTTGCTTTTCCTTCATAACTCTGGAGAAGGCATTATTATCCTCCTCAAAAATCCTGGCGCTATCAACTAACAAGGAAAACACACGAATTTGCTGATATCCTATGGCTCTCTTAATATCAGCACGCAACCCGTTTTCAAACTTGATGCATTTGGAGAACTCAGCACCCTCTCCATCATGGTGCGGATAAAACTTGGACAGCTCAGTAAATTTTGCAGCATATTCAGTTACAGACATGCTACCTTGTTCAAGCCTCAGAAACTCGACCTCTTTCTTTCCGCGGACATCCTCCGGATAGTATTTCCTCCTGAACTCTCTCTGGACAAGCCCAAGTAATCTCTTCATTGGAGACCATCAACCTTTGCCTAACCGTCATCCACCAGTCATCATCCTCTTTCTTCAACATGTGCGTACCATAACGAACCTTCTGGGCATCGGTACAATCCATAACGCGGAAGATCCGCTCCATCTCTCTCAACCACTCAAGGGCACCATCAGGGTTATACCCGCCTTCAAAAGTAGGAGGGTTCTCCCGCTCGAACGTAGCCAAACTGCGCGTCCCAGCATCACCAGCACCTGGAATGTTGCCCACAACCCTAGCTATAGCCTGCAAAGCAGCAGCAAGTGCAGCATCGTTCCGTCCTGCCATTCTAGCACTGCAACAAAAAAACAGAATCCAGAAACGAGTAACAAAACTCAAATGTTACTCAACTAGACGACTCAACAACCGGCCGGACAGACCAACCTGGCTCTGATACCAGTAATGTAACACCCCTTTTCTACCCCTCAATTTACACGTCATTATCAGAGTAAATTTCCTTTTTAAAAATATTAATTTAATTGATAGAAAAGAAATGCCACATCGTCATAAGAAACTCATCGTTTGCACTCATTAAAGTTTGTGCAACAAACCACCGTCATAAAAATTAAACCTCATAAAATCAACACGTCACTGCGGAATAAGATAATAACTCACTAAGCCCCTCAAACACATCTCATGTTCACAACATAGTCATTAAACAGTTAATTAACAACTAACAAACTTCAACTACGCCCCCTAGGTGCTACAGTATCAGAGAGCGACTCGACAGACATCCCAATAGCTAACACAGAAGGCAGCAAGACCTTCACTCGCGGTTACCTGCAGCGTTGCCACAATAGAGCAACATTCCAAGCAGAAGGGGTGAGAATTTCAACAAAACATAATCAAGCACATAGTAGAGTAATGAAGACAAACAATCATACAACATCATTATCAACACCACATCATCACCGCCAAACACCAACTCAAACCTCAATTTGCCAACAAGTCACCGTCATAAATATGCATGATAATGCAACCCACACCTGGGTATATGCATGATGGTACCATACTCGTCATAATAAGCCACTAGGGGCACACCGTCATCATTAACAGACCGAAGCCTATTCGTCACAATGTGCACATGCTATGAGACTCTATGGACACATGTGCAATCTCACCAAAAAAAAAAAACTCTCACCTGGAGTACTCATCATCATCGTCATAAAACACTCATAGAGTGTATTCGTCGTAATTCATCACAATCACATTACAGCATCATTATAATCGCACTCATAGAGTATATTCGTCACAAATCATCATAATTCATGTTACATCATCATCATACATATCACCTTTGAAATTTGGGTAACAACACGTTTAGTGTTTAGAAAATCGTCCCATTTAATTTATAAAACATCACATTTTAAATTCGGAAAAACACTACACTTCAAGCTTGGGAAACACTACATTTGAATTTGGGAAACGTCACATTTTTATTAGTGGAAACATCACATTTTTATGGAGGAACATCATATTTTTGTGGAGAAAACATCACCTTTAAAAACTGAGAAAACAGTGTGAAAACAGCAAGAAAACAGTGGGAAACAGTGACTCGCGCTTGAAGCGCGAGCTGGGCGCGACTGAGGCGCGATTGGGCAGTAACAGCGTGCCACAGCGCAGCGCGCTTGCGCCTGGAGCGCGACTGCAGCGCGAGCGAGGCGCGAATGGGCAGCAACAGTGCAACGTGCAGAAATTTCAGAAAACTTAATTTTTTCACCCAACCCGATCACATCACAATTCTTTTCCGCACATCACCAACACCAAAAACACGTTTTATTCACCAAATCAATCATCAAATTTAATCAAGGATACCATCGAATTTTCATTCCAACAAATCATCAAATTCTTCAAATAACATCAATTTCATCAAAACAATATCAGAACTCTTCAACAATATCAATTCATCAAACATCATCAATTTCATCAACAATATCAATTCCCACAAACCCCACAAAACCCCACTATATACCCAATCATGTTAAACCGAAACGCTCACCCTTACCTCTTAAACGTAGGCTCCGTAGAAGACGAATGGAAACACGTACAAAACCACAGCAACCCACGATCTCAGCTTCCCTTGGAACTCGCGACTTCTCCTTCTTTTTCCTCTTCTCAGCGTGCCGTGGCTCTCTTCTCACTCTCTCAATTCGCAGCTCTCTCAATTTTGCGCAAGTGAGAGAGTTTGGCTTAGACTCCTATAGGGTTTAAGCTGTGGGCTCAGTGAACACTGGGCCCTCCACGCCAACACCACTCCCTTTATTCGATTCACCTCCGGTATAACACATATTATTTCTCTTGATTTAATCACACCTCTAATAAATTTAATAATTCAATTAAATAAATTAATTAAATTATTTCCGGGGTGTTACAGATGTGTTACAGATGAGTGGATTTAGGGATTGGTTCTGTGACCTAGATGAAACATTTAGGGTATCTGTGAAATTGGGCAATAATTCTACCATAATGGCAAAAGGTAAAGGAAATGTGAAAATTAAAATTGGAGGCATAGTGCAAATAATAACAGATGTGTTGTACATTCCTGAATTGTCTAGCAACTTGTTGAGTATTGGTCAGTTGCAAGAGAAGGGTTTAGGCATTTACTTTGAAGATAATGTGTGTGAAGTATATCAAAAGGAAAAGGGATTGATTATGAGGGCTAAGATGACTGGAAAACGTGTGTTTCCTGTTTCTGTGACTAATGGTGTTAAAACAGAATGTGATGATCAAGCAAACTGCCTTAAGATGGAATGTGAATATCTTGCCAAATTATGTCTGGTTTGAAACTACTGGCTGAAAAGAAGATGGTGAAAGACTTGCCCTTGCTAAGTGAAGAGAGCAAGGTGTGTGAAAGCTGCATGTTAGGAAAACAGCATATATATAGTTTTCCAAGGAGTACATCATGGAGAGCAACAAAGAAATTGGAACTAGTTCACTCAGATATATGTGGCCCATTAAATCCTGAGTCAAATAGTAAAAAGAAATACTTCATCACATTCATTGATGACATGTCTAGAAAAACATGGGTGTACTTCCTGGCTGCCAAATCAGAAGCATTAGACACCTTCAAGAAGTTCAAAGCTGCTGTAGAAAATGAAAGTGGTGAGAGGATCACGTGCCTTAAAACAGATAGGGGAGGAGAGTACACATCTAATGAATTCAAGAAGTGCTGTGATGAACATGGCATTAAAAGGCAGCTAACTGCTGCACATAGTCCTCAACAGAATGGGGTTTCTGAAAGGAAAAACAGAACCATTTTAAATATGGTAAGAAGCATGCTAAGTGACAAAGAGGTTCCCAAAGGTTTTTGGCCTGAAGCAGTGAATTGGAGTGTGTTTCTCCAAAATAGATCACCTACTGTGGTAGTAAAAGATAAGACTCCACAAGAGGCTTGGACAAACTTGAAACCATCTGCTAAGTTCTTTAGGACTTTTGGATATGTAGCATACGCACATGTGCCTGAAGCTCACAGAAGGAAACTTGATGACAGAAGCACCAAGTGTGTTCTACTTGGAATCAGTGAAGAATCAAAGGCATACAGACTGTATGATCCAGTCACTCAAAATCTTGATTAGCAGAGATGTTGTCTTCAATGAAGAAGAAAAATGGAATTGGAAGGGAAAAGAAAGGGCAAGTGACCTAGAGGTGCATGATGAAGAAGAGCCTCAAAGAATAACAGTAACTGAACAACAAAACAATGAGAATACTACTCCAGTGACTGATACTGAGCAAGTAGTCAACAATGATGATAACAGTGAAGAAACTGGGGATGCTCAGAATCAAGGGAGGATTAGAAAACCTCCAGCATACCTGAATGACTATGATACTGCTTTTATGCTTGAAGAAGACAGTGATGAACAAGCATATACAGTGTTCACAGTATCTGAAGATCCAACTAGTTTTGAGGAAGCTGTTAAGGATAAGAAATGGAGAGAAGCAATGAATCAAGAAATTGATGCTATTGTTAGGAATGATACTTGGGAACTGACTTCTCTGCCTGCAGGAGCCAAAGTAATTGGTGTCAAATGGATTTTTAAAACCAAGTACAATGAGAAAGGTGAAGTGGATAAATTCAAGGCAAGACTAGTTGCTAAGGGCTACTCCCAAGAATATGGCATAGACTACACTGAAGTCTATGCACCAGTAGCTAGATGGGACACAATCAGAGCTATTCTTGTCTTAGCAGCAACTCACGGATGGAGTGTCTTCCAGCTAGATGTGAAGAGTGCCTTCTTGCATGGTGAGATCAAGGAGGATGTATATGTGGAGCAGCCTCAAGGATACTTACACAAGGAAGAAAAGGACAAAGTCTACAAACTCAAGAGAGCTCTCTATGGACTCAAACAGGCTCCACGTGCTTGGTACAGCATAATTGATGCATACTTCCTGAAGGAGGGATTTGAGAGGTGTGACTCAGAGTATACATTATACACAAAAGGCAGTATTGACAGTGAATTTTTAGTGGTGAGCCTATATGTGGATGATCTCATATTCACTGGAAACTCTCTAAATATGATAGAGCAATTCAAGAGCTCCATGAAAAGGGAATTTTCTATGACTGATTTAGGAAAGATGAGCTATTTCTTGGGGGTTGAAGTCATCCAAAATTCATATGGCATTTTTATTTGTCAAAGTAAATATGCTAATGAGATTTTGGAAAGATTTGGGATGAACAACAGCAAACCTGTTGGAGTACCTATGGTGCCAGGCTTCAAGCTCTCAAGGCAAGGAGAAGGAGTTAAAGTAGATGCCACACACTACAAACAGATAGTAAGCCGGCTGATGTATCTTACAGCTACATGCCCTGATATCATGTATTCTGTTGCTCTGATCAGTAGGTTCATGGAGAATCCCACTGAGATCCACATGCAGGCTGCTAAGAGGATAATGAGATACCTAAGAGGAACTACAGACTATGGAATACACTACAGCAGATCTGAGATGACTAATCTGATGTGTTTCACTGACAGTGATTATGCAGGTGACTTGGATGACAGGAGAAGTACCTCAAGATATGTTTTCCTTCTTGGAAATGGAGCAATTGCTTGGGCCTCTAAGAAGCAGCCCATTGTAACTCTGTCAACCACTAAGGCAGAATTCATAGCTGCAACATTGTGTACTTGTCAAGCCATCTAGATTAGAAGAATTATGGAGAAGCTGGGTCATCCTCAAGACGGGAAAACAGTGATAATGTGTGACAACAACGCTACAATAAAGCTGTCCAGAAATCCTACTCTACATGGAAGAAGTAAACATATAGATGTTAGATTTCACTTCCTTAGAGACTTGGTGAAAAAGGAAATAATTGAGTTGCTGCATTGTGGGACTCAAGAACAGATTGCAGATGGCATGACTTAGCCCTTGAAGACTGAAAGTTTCCAGAAGTTTAGAAGAATGCTTGGAATGTGCAAGTTGAGCTCTGATGCAGTGCAGATTACTGAACAGAGTTATTACTCTGATGCAGTGAAAGATCACTGAACAGAGGTCAGTTTGAGAGAGGATATATTAGCTTTGGACAGTATTAGTAATATCAAGTGGCATGTAGCTTATAGACTTGGCCCATTTAGTTAGTTCAGATTGTTAGGCCCAGTTTAATCTTGTTATTAGGCCCAGTTAATTTCTGATGACAAAACTGTGTGATAAATACTGTATTGTTCCCCTTTCTTCAATAAGAATGAGATTCTTTCAATAACAAGAATTTGCAGTTTTCATCTGAATTGCAAACCCGTCACAACGTCTATTGATCAAGGCATTTTAATACACTTTTTATAGCATTGCACTTGGTTTTTTTAGATGTTTTTCCCCAAATATTTGAGTGTTAGCATGTTTTCATATCATTTGGCCTTAATTGGGCTTTAGAGAAATTCTTGGTTAATTTTTTGACTTTTGTTACATTCTGGCTTTTTCTCATTTTGCAAGTCATAATTCGGTTGTACTTGTATGATTTCATTGATCTTTGAGGCTTTGGAAAGATACAAAGCAAATATATATTTCTTACATTGATGTCGAAGGCTAGTTCAGATATTGTGATTGTCAATACTGCAAATTACTGAGGCTGCACAGATTAGTGCGATTTTGGGCCATTGTTACTCATTTAATTAATTGTTAGTGGGCCTATTATTTTTAATTGGGATCTCTAGGTCAGACTCATTTTGATTAATTACCCTAGATTATAAGTAGTTGTTTTAGGTTTTTGGAATCCTAACTAGTCATCTTGGGAAAGAAAAAAAACTTGTGTTGTCTCCTCCTAGGAGACTAATTTCTTAGATTAATTCACTAGTTAGGGATTTCTACAGAGACCTTCAAGTTTGATTTTCAATGTTAATTTCATTTTAGTGATTCTATTTCTTTTTATTTTAATCATTCATCTGAAAGGAATGGAGTGTCAGATTTTTTGAATTTCGCTTAAACTAATTGTTCTGTACCTAGCAGTAATTTGGTAGGCTGCTGTTGGTAGGTCTCTTGCTGTCCTAGCTGTAGGTCAGTGAGTGCCCGGGGGGTATCTGCAAAGCCACTCCGACGCTCAAGTCAGTATAGAGAGTATATGAGTGAAGGTACTAGGGATTAGAGATTGAACCTTTCTTAGGGCAAAGTTTGCCTGTATTTATAGGAAATCGTGCCCGTTCGTGGGTCGTCGGATTGGTAGAGTCGATCTAGACCGTCCAAGCATGTTGGGCTTGTGTGTTGTGGATATGGGCTGATTTGGTTGGGCTGATCCATATCACCTGCTAAACGCACCCCCTGGTTTTGCTAATGGACCTCTTGGTCTAGTCTAGAACAGTTGCCCCCCAAGCCGAGGTTATTCCAAAGGATGGTCTTGGCTTGAAGGATTTGTCAGGTTTCTTGAAGTCGTGCGGGCCGCCGTCCTTGGTTGACCGTGTTTTTAGGTTTTTACTCTCTAGAGTAAAAATGATAAGTTTTGTCCTCACCCGACTATCTTCTATAAATAGGTGGGTCTTTGTCTCGTGGTCCACACTTTGAAATTTTGTGGAGGAGCAGGGATCAAGCTGTTTGGGAGCGCCTACTTGAAGAGGAGAAGGGAGGTAGGGCTTGCTTGCTTCAACATCTCTTCTTGTTGGTAAGTGTTGATTTCTGCTTTCTTTTGCGTTGTTGATGGAGCCCTCATGGGCGCCTTGGGCGCTTTGCCATGGTGTCATGGAGGGCGCCTCTTGGAGCAAGATCTGGCGCCCTCATGGGCGCCTTGACTGGTTGATCCGGTTGCTGCCTCTTGGCGCAGGATCTGGCGCCCTCATGGGCGCCGTGGGCACCTTGTTGCGCTGGTTGGGTTGTTGCCACTTGGAGCAGGATCTGGCGCCCTCATGGGCGCCGTGGGCGCCTTGTTGCGCTACGCAGGGGGTTTCGCAAAAAAAGAGATCCGACGCCCTCTTGGGCGCCCTGGAGTGCTGCTTGCGCCAGTTTCTGAGATAGGGGATCCGGCGCCCTCTTGGGCGCCCTGGAGCGCTGCTTGTGCCAGTTTCTGAAAAAAGGGATCCGGCGCCCTCTTGGGCGCCCTGGGCGTTGCCTGCGCCAAATTTGAAAGAGGGGATCCGGCGCCCTCTTGGGCGCCTTGGGTGTTGCCAGCGCCAGTTTCTGAAAAAAGGAATCTGGCGAAAAATGGGGATCCGGTGCCCTCTTGGGCGCCCTGGGTGTTGCCAGTGCCAGTTTCTGAAAAAAGGGATTCGGCGCCCTCATGGGCGCCCTGGGTGTTGCCTGCTTGGACCTTATCTTTGGCGCTTTGCTGGGCGCCCTCGTGGGCGCTGCCTGCCTTGGCCGTGTCTTTAGCACTCTTTTATTTTGTTTGCTGGTCCTGTCTCTTAGCCTGTTTTTCTTTTCTAAGATATTTCAGGGCTTGCTCAGCACCAAGGGATATTGCTCCTTCTGTTCTCACCAGAGTTTGTTCAACATTTTCGCAGCCTTCGCCGCTTCTCACTTACTAAGGTAATTCGGGCAGACCCTCGGTTTTTATTCCTAGCTTTCTTGTTTTCGAGCATGTATGGTTTTGTGGAAGTCTCCATCCTCAGGAGAGGGGGTTGTCTACAAGTTTTTGTTGTTTGTCTTGTAACTACTTGTTCTGCCCCCTGTCCTACAGGTTGAGAGATGGCAACGGCGAAGGAGACGGCTCGGGTGAACGGGGGGTGCCCTGGTCCCGTCCCTACTGCGAGGCAGGCTGTGGAGGGAAAGGCGTCGGCGGTAGATGACGATATCTTGCCCTCAGAGGGCGCGGGCGCCCCTGGTTTTATCGTTACCTCTTCTGATGATGACTTGCCCTTTGAGCACGAAGTGGAGGAGATTGGTGGTTTAAATTATGACTGGGTTGCTCGTACTGTTCGCTCCACCAGAAGTTTCTACCTTCCACGGAAAGAGCCCCCCCGCTACCTGCAAGACTTAGTGGGAGGCGACTGGCGGGTTGAGGCGGTCGACCCCAATGATAGAGTGTGCAGGGTTCCTGATGGCCGAAAATTCATGATGTTTCACAGCGTGATCTATAAGGTGCGGGTTTCTCCCATCTTCACGCCGTTTCAACTGGAAGTCTTAAACCACTTCCAGATAGATCCATCTCAGCTCCACCCTAACTCGTGATGCTTCGTGAAGTGCTTCGAATTGGTGATGAGAGTCCTACAAAGGAAGTGCAACTTGAGGGTCTTCTTGGCTATTTTCGAGGTGCAGCGTCGTCAAGAGTCTTCTGGTGGCTTCACTCGTTAAGAGTTCGTACACTTGAAATGTCGGGCCAGCTGTGCATTCTTTCAGGTGTATTCGGACAATCAGCATGACTGGAAATTTAAGTATTTTTACCTCGTCCCCTCTAGTCCGAAGGCTGTTGATAGCATGTGCATTTTTGATGAACAAGGGTGTTTCATCCGAGATAAGTTTCATTTCGGGTGGTGTAATGCTGATGCTGATCGCACCTCTCGGTCTTATCGCGTCCTCTCGTCTGAGTTATCAGTTTCCCAGCTGAGGACTTTGAATATGCTTAGGAGGATCGTCAACCGCTTGTCCACTACGCCTCAAAAGATTTTATGTGGCGAACTATCCAAGGCCTCGACGATTCCCGAGGCTGTTGAGCTCTTAGGTCGCTTATTTTGTTTGGTGTGCCTTTATTTTCTCCATTTAACACTTTGCTTCTGTTGCTGAATTGTTTCATTCGAAGTTGATGAGGCGAGTAGTCCGGTTCCTGCAGCGTCAGCTCCTGTCCGTCCCTCCATGGGACCTCGTCTGAGCCTGGGGGCGCCAAGTCAGGCTGCCAAAGATCTCTCTGGGGCGCCAATTGGTTCTACCAACCTGGGGAGCCAAAGCCATTCCAAGCGGAAGAAAAGTCGTGTCCAGCGCCCTCCTCCTGCTGATGGTTCTTTCCCTGCCAGGCGCCTGTTGCGCCCGAAAAAGTCCCTGGGAGAGAACTGTTCTCGTTTACAACTTTCTTTAAAACAACAGAGTCGCCACCAATATTTATTTAGGAAAATATTAGTAAAACCTTTTTTGGAAAGCGATTGGCCTTTGGAAACCGAAGATTTGGGTTCGGGGGTCGGTTATGCGTGAGGAAGGGACGAGCACCCCACACATCCTCTCTACTGAGAGGGAACCTTTAATTAAAAGTGTGGTTTTAGTGTGTTGGTTTGAAAATACTTTGATCTTGCCTCCCTACTTCTTATTTAAAAAAATGCATTGAAAGAGACTTGGTGAAAATCTTATTTATGTGAAAGAAAGGAGAAAAAAAAAGGTTTTTTAGAGAAAAAGTGCTTGACGGGGGTTACGACCCGCTCCTACGTATCTCCCGGTGCGATGGAGAACTCAAAACTTACGTAGTTCTCCTTTGTCTTTTTCTGAAAGGTTTTTGTTTTTTTATCTTTTGGTGAGTTTTCGCAATAGGACGAGCATTAGCGAGTGATTAAACTAACAAAGGCTATGGGTAATCACTGCTAAATACTCAAAAGAGTTGTTACCTCTTGTCAGACGAACAAAGGCTCTGATTGACTATTAGTAACAACTTGCTTTTATTATATTTTCGAAAAGGTTTTCGAAGTAGGACGAGCATTAGCGAGTGATTAAACTAACAAAGGTTATGGGTAATCATCGCTAAGTACTCATGTGAAATTGAAGAGCGTTCATAGAGATCAAACTAACAAAGGTTATGGGTGACCTCCACTACTTGCTCATTTTTGTTTATTGAAAATGCTTTGAAAATTAATTGGTTTGGAAAAGAGTTTTAGAAAATAGGTAAATCATTTTCAATCGAATTCTATGTCCAAAACCAAATGCAAAATGATTGAATGAAGCTCAAACATACTCAACAATCAAGCAGTCATAACCATGTAGATCACTAACTAACATTAAGCATGCCAATATAATCAAAGAATTCAATTGTCAAAGATGCAAGACAAAATTCTCAAAACAATTGTGTTTGTGTATGAAGGGGAATTGCTACACAAGTTGGAAGCAATCTCAAGAGGGGCACATATGCCTCTATGCTACACATGTTGGTAGTCTTATAAGGGCACATGATTGTGTAGAAGGGTTTGTGCACAATTAAGTCAAGACATTCAAATGGCATCAAGAACAAAGGAATACAATTGATCATAGGCATAGAGTATTCTAGGTTAGGTGAATGAACATGTGAGCAATGAGGCATGATTAGGCAAGCATGTGAATGCATGAGCATACAAGAATGAATGTATGAATGAGTGGACAAGAGGATGCATGAGAGTGTCGCATAAAATAGGGATGAATGAAGATGCATGAGGGTGAAAATGTTTTGGTAAAAGGTTTAGGCAAGAAAGTGGTAAAATGTTTTTGGGTTTTGGTGTTTTGGAAATGAGATGAAATGTTTTTTGGTCTTGAAAGTGGTAAAAGTATTTTGGGGTTTATTTTATAAAGTTGAAAAAGTTTGAAATGCAAGTGAGAAAATGTTTTGGGATTTTTATGCAAAGATGCAAGTGGTAAAAACTTTTAGTAAAAAGTTAGTGAAATGGTAAATTGATTTTACTTGGAGTAGAAAGTAATTTTTGAAAATTAGTAAAGGTAAAAAGTGAAAAGTAAATTATTAATGAAATGGTACATGTGAAATGGTAAAAGTGAAAAACACAATTGAATCAAATGCTCACACAAATGCAAGATCAAAATAACAAAGTTTTGAGCAAAATTTGGTCAAAAGACATGGCCCATGGCCGAATGCAATCATGGGAAAAATCAAGCACAATTTCATCAATTTCTTGCAACCAAATCACATCAATGAGCTCATAAGTATAAACCCTAGGATCTATGCATACATTTCATGCTCAAACAATAGTTATTTCATCATTTATTTCAACACAAAAATCAAAGAAACAAAAGCAACAAAAACCCTAGGTCTCTAATCCTCAAACCCGAGGCTATGTAAGGCATAAACCCACCAAAAATTCAACTTCAACACAAGAAATGAACAAAGAAATGCATGAACAAGAAAAAAAAACACTACATGGCCGAAGCTAAAAGAAGAGGAAAACAAGGTTTTATTTCATGAAATTTAGTGAAAAATGTGTAGAAATGCAAGGAAAATTATTCAAACACAAGAATCTTCCCTTCAAGGCCAAGGATCCATCTCAAACACCCAAGGCTCCCAATGTCCTTGTCCAATAAGGTTTGAAATGAGTCCTCAAAGCTTCTTTCAAGAAGGAAAGAGGAGTAGAAGAGAGATTACATGATGAAAATTAAAGAAAATGCAAGAGTTTGTGAGCTTACCTCTAGATCTTGCTTGAAATGAAGAAGAAGATTAAAGTAGAAACCAAGAACACTTGAACCTCCTCTTGAATCCCACGAAAATCACTTGATCTTGAAGGATTTGATGATGAACTTTGAAGATAATACAAGATTAGAAGTGGGTCTAGTGTAGGAATCAAGAATAATGAAGTTTGGATGGTTGAAAATTGAAGAATTGGTGGTGGAAATGGTGGGAGGTGGTCTCGGGTTTGAGAGGGGAGGAGGAGAGGAATTGTGATCTGATTGTGTGCTAGGGTAAAATGAGAATGATGTGTCTTGATGGTCTCCTATTTTTGGTTTTATATCAGATGCAAAATTAAGGGTATAATAGACTTTGTGCTTTTGGAAACCATTGAGATTTGAGATAGAATTTGAATCAAGGGTCTAGATTACAATGAACATGGATTAGGGACAATGAGAAAGCACAAATGAGTGGGAGTGGGCTGATCATATGCGAAATGGGTGAGTTTTTGCAGCACAAAAATTGTTGAGGGCAATTAGGTCATTTCACACTAAGTTGTAGCCTAGGATTCGATCTAGAATTATAATCAATGGCTAGGAATACAACTAACATGGATCAAGGGCATGGAGAAGCACAAAATATGGGCTGGAAATGAGAGAGTGGCTGCGGCATCGAGGAGAGAGAGTGAGTGGAATTGCAAGTTGTCATGTTGTACTATACTTGACCTTTCAAAATTCCAAAGATTATTGATTATTCCTTTCTAGATAATTCCTCATTATTCATGCCAGTTTGGGCCATATCCTAGGAATCAATCAGTGGGCCCAAAATTACATGATATCACCATTCCCAAAATTGATTTGATACCTCACCTTGAAGGAAATTCCCATTTTGCCCTTTTCTTTGAAGTTTGACTTTTTATGCAAAAATTCATCAATGCATGCGCATAAAAATATGACCCAACTCATTTTGATCCAAATAAATTCCTCCAAAGTTGCACAATGATTTTTACTAAGAAATTATCTTTTTGGGTAAAATGACCAAAATACCCCTTTTGCCCAAAAAAACCCTAATTTTGCCCCGAAGTGCATCCCAACCCTAAAAATGATTTTAAAAACTTTGGAATGCCTTTCAAGACTCAAAAATGCATGCCCATAGCACTTCTCACCTTTCAAAATAATGCCACACCTCTGAAACTATTTATTTTTGTGGAAAATTAGGGTTTCGACATAGGCGGACAAAATTAGGGTATAACAGTTGCCCCTCTTTATTTGGATTTTGACAAGGAATATGAATTGGCCGAGACATATTCCGAGGCAAAATAGAGATAAAGAATTCAGAAATTATTCCAATTTTGTCTTCTTAGAGAAACCCGAATTTTCCTTTTCCTTTTTTTTGCTGTTTTTTTTGTTGTTTTAGAGAGAGAGCCAACACTTGTTGCATTGACGGGAAAACAGAAATTAGTAAAAAGCAGTAAGTAAGAAATACTGTAAATTGGGAAATTCGGAGGCTACCTAAAACCTTCTAACGGATTCTTTCGAGTCCAAGCTCTAGGGGAATTCGGAGGCTGCCTAAAACCTTCTAACGGGCCCTCGAGTCTGAGCACTTGGGTGGCTCCATCGCGCGCTCGTACACGATGTTGTGATCTATGGAAGGAGTTCACTAACTTGGTGGGAGTTCACTAACTCTCTGCTGATGGAGTTTACTAACTCGGGGTTGATGGAGTTTACTAACTCAGTGCTGATGGAGTTCACTAACTCGGGGTTGATGGAGTTTACTAACTCAGTGTCATGGTGATTTCCTAAAAATGAGATTTTTGGGACTCTCTGGTCCGAAGTAACTTTTCTCTTGGATGGTGCATGAAATGCATGCACTTGGGTATTTGGGTGCACATGAATGCAATGATTGATTTTGGTGTTTGCTTTTTCTTCTTCTGTCTCTTTTTGTTTCTTTCTTCTGAGATGCAAATATGAAAGCATGATGAAATGATGAATGGCATGAATGTTATGAGAATGATGAATGGTATAGGAATGCTGTGTTCTTTTTGTTCCGTCTTCCGTTGTTTTTTTTCATTTTGTTTATTCTTTTTCTGAGCAGCTTTCTTTTTTTTTTGCTCGTTTGTTGTTTTCTTGCTGAGCAGCTTTCTTTTTTCTGCTCGTTTGTTTTTTCTTGACATTCCTTTTTTTTTGCTGGTTAAATCAATCCGCAGGACTTGTGACACTTAACACGAAGACCGCTCCGGGGCGATGATTATTCACTGGCTTGCAATGATTTTGTTACTTTTAAGTGCTGGTGCATGCGGCTGTTTTGTTTTTCTTGCAGCTTTATTCACTGGGGAGAACACTTCTTTCTGTGATTTTCAAAGATTTCGCAATGCTTTGCGATGCTATGAATGTATGCACATGTTTTCAATTAAATTTCATCAATCATAAAAGTTATTATTTTGAAAGAAACTGAATAAATGAAAGCAAAGACACGAAAATCAAGCATATGAAAAAAAGTTGAACTTTTATCGATTGGAAACTGGTCGTGCAGAATGTCACGCCAATTGAAAGTACATTTCAATTTTCTTTTAAACTAAAAAAAATACAAGGAAAAGGAACAGATCCTGCGATTATATCCTTGAAGTAACGACGCCCACCGTTCATACTCATTATCTTGATCATCCCCTTATCCAAACCTTCGGGAGTGATGATTGCCTTTTCTTTTTTCAAGCCCAAGTTTTCTGACCCTAATTTTTGCCTGGATCGCCCTTTGCGGGATTTCAATCCACCGGGTCGCTTTGATTTTTCCTAGGCCGCCCTTTAAGGGTTTTCAACCTAGCGAGCTTATTTTTACTTGGCTTCTCTTTCTCTTTTTTCTGTTTATTTTTCTAGGCATAGTACTTCTTTACCACATCCGAGTTGACCGGGTTTGAGATTTCATCTCCATCCATGTTTGCAAGAATCAACGCTCCTCCGGAGAATTCCTTCTTCACCACATAAGGTCCTTCGTGCTTGGGAGCCCACTTGCCCCTGGGATCTGTCTGGATCGGCAAGATCTGCTTGAGTACGAGGTCTCCTTCTTGGAATTCTCTGGGCCAGATTTTCTTGTCGAAAGCCCTCATCATCCTCTGTTGATACAGCTATCCATGGCACATAGCAGCTACCCTCTTCTCGTCAATGAGATTCAGTTGGTCAAAACGGGATCGAACCCACTCTGCTTCTTCTAATTTGGTCTCCATCAATACGCGCAACGAGGGTATTTCCACTTCAATGGGGAGTACAGCTTCTGTCCCATAAACCAGTGAGTAGGGGGTTGCCCCTATAGATGTACGCACCGAGGTTCTGTACCCATGCAAGGCGAAGGGGAGCATCTCATGCCAGTCCTTGTAAGTCACTACCTTCTTCTGCATTATTCTCTTAATGTTTTTGTTAGCTGCTTCAACTGCCCCATTCATCTTCGGGCGGTAGGGAGAAGAGTTGTGATGCTGGATTTTGAAGTCCTTACATAAATCCTTCATCATTCTGCTGTTCAAATTACCGCCGTTGTCTGTAATTATCTTGTTTGGCAGACCATAACGACAGATTAGATCTTTCCTGATGAATTTTGCAATCACTGAACTCGTCACATTGGGATATGAAGCAGCCTCCACCCACTTAGTGAAGTAGTCGATAGCAACAAGGATGAAACGGCGACCATTTGAAGCTTTGGGTTCAATGGGACCAATGATGTCCATGCCCCACATAGAGAATGGCCAAGGCGCACTCAAGACGTTCAGAGAAGTCGGCGGTACATGGATGTGATCTGCATAAATTTGGCACTTATGGCATTTTCTGACAAAAGTGTAACAATCAGACTCCATCTGCAGCCAATAATATCCAGCTCTTAGGATCTTTCTAGCCATTGTGTGCCCACTGGCATGAACTCCGAATGAACCCTCATGAACATCTTGCATTATCTTTACTGATTCCTCTTTTTGTTACACATCTGAGGAGGACCAAGTCATGGTTTCTTTTGTAAAGGACGTCCCCACTCAAGAAGAAACCCGCTGACAGTCTCCGAAGTCTCCTCTTATCATTTTCCGTAGCACCGGGAGGGTATTCTCTGCTGGTGAGGTATTGCTTAATGTCATGGTACCAAGGTTGACTGCCAGATTCTTCTTCAATTGCCAGGCAGCAGTCATAAGCAGATCGATCTCTGTGTTGGATTCTGACAGTTGTCAAGTTCTTATCACAATTGACGTTGAACATAGAAGATAGAGTTGCTAAGGCGTCAGCCAATTGATTCTCATTGCGAGGTATGTGTTGGAAGGTGATTTCCTCAAAAGGCTTGATTAGCTCTTGAATGTAATCACGGTAGGGGATCAAATCAGGATTTCTTGTTTCCCAATCACCTTTCACTTGATGGATAACCAGAGCGGAATCCCCATACACGTCGAGCCTTTTGACTTTCCAATCTAAAGCTGTAACACCCCGATAAATTCTAACATTTAGAATCACCGAAATGCACTAAATGGCATACATCAGAGTAACTTCCTGTTATTGAAATATTGAACACAACTAAAGCTTTCGATAATACATATTAATTGGTTCTCTAAACCTCATAAACTTCCTGAAATGCTTAAGTTTCAAACTTAAGACTTATACATAATCCTGGTGTGCAATACTCAAAACATAAAGTAGCGGAAACGATTTTACAACTTAGCAATGAAAGTTATACAATCGGTGACATAGAAACAATAAATAGAACAAAGGTCTAAAACATGAAACTCGGTCTTCAATGACTCCAAGAGTCGTACCGGCTAACCGTGCTTTACCGCCTTTGCTTTCCCCTGTTTCTCTGTAAAAACCACAAATATGAAGGGTGAGATAGACATTATCTCAGTGAGTCCTATCGAGACCCCTTACTAACTCTAACGGTTCATTATGCCTTGTTTTGAACTCGTGGTCCTAAAAAGCAACCACGTGGAAATACATTTAGTTCCTGTAACCTTCATGCTCATGGCCCTTGTAACGACCGAAAAATCCGGAGGAGGGATTCTTCGAAGTTCTTGAATGAAGCCGCCACCAAAGTTTTAGTTTAAGGGCAAACATTGGAAAATCCCTATTGAGTGGATAAAGGGGTCTTGCGGACCAGATTTAGGCTCGGGAGTCGTTTATGCGTGGGGAAGGTATTAGCACCCTACGACATCCTTCCTAAGGAAGGTTACCTTTTAACTAAATGTGCAAACATTTATTAACTCAAAAATAATGCTTTTACCCTTATAAAAAAATAAAATAAAAAGATTCGATAAACGGCTAGTTGTTTTTTTGTATTTTTTGAGAAAAAAATGAGAGAAATGAATTTAAAGAGAAAAAAAAGGTTTTTTATTAGTGCAATTGACAGAGGTCGGCCGCCCTCCGCTCCTACGTATCTCCTGGTAGAGAATCAAATCACACGTAGTTCTTGGGGTAGAAAATGTTTGTGTGTTTGATGTTTTTACTTATTTTTGAAATCGGGAGAGATACTCGAGACGACCAAACAAGTAAAACTCAGAGTGGTCGTCGCTCATAGCTCGTTTGAAAACCAAAGCTGTTATCAACGGTCAAACAAGCTAAGCTCAGAGTGACCATTAATAACAAACTAATTTTATGTTTAGGAAAACATTTATTCGTTATTTGGAAAAAAGGTTGGTGAAAGAAAAAAAGGGTTTACTTAGGGGAAAGAAACAAAATTTAAAAAAAGGGAACAGGGGGGTGCAGCAGTAAAATAAGGGTGTAAATAAAAGGAGGGGTGCATTATTAAAACTGGGGTGCAGATAGAGAGCCCAGCCTGTTTTTAGTGGGCTGGTCCGCCTCAAAAAATCATGGGCTTCAGGGGGTGTATAATGGAGTTGGTGGTGTGCGAATAGTAACCAGAATTTTAAAACAAAAAAAAAGAAAAAGAAGGTATATATAAGAGGAAACAAAATATTTGTTGAACCCTAAATTGTGATCTACAGCGCCGCATCACACCATTTCAGGAGAGAGAGAGCTTCAGCTGAGAGGGAGAAGAAGAAAGGAAACGCGATGGAGGGAGAGGGAAAGACAGCGTGACAGCGACCGTGGCGGAGGAAGTGACGAGCGGCCGGCCGTTCCTTGGCCGGTGATGGTAGTTGGTGACGACGGCGTTGAAGGGTGCGATCGCGAAGGGGTGGAGGACAGGTGACGAAGAAGGGGAGGCCACGGTGGTGAGCTTGTCTCCGGCGAAGGTGACAGAACTGGTGTAGGTGAGACTCGCGATGGTGACGGAGTTCGAAAGTGCTGTTTTCGTTTTCGATGGCCATGGAGGGACGGTTACGGTGGTTCACGGCGTTTCTTTTCATTTTAAGGCTGCGGTGATGGCGTTGAGGGGACGGTCGCCGGAGCTCACGGCGGTGCTCGCCGGAGCTCACGGCGGTGCTCGCCGGAGCTCACGGCGGTGCTCACCGGAGCTCACGGCGGTGCTCGCCGGAGACAGTGACGGTGATGTTATCTCTTTTGTTTTCTTCTCTCTTTCTACTCTCTGTCTCCATTCCACTCATTTCTACTCTTATTTATTTTTTGATTTTTTTACACCATTTGTATCATCTCACTTTGCTAAAAACACAAACAGATGCATAGAATGAAGAATGGTTACTCACGTCTCCCTCAGTCATCTCATATTTCACTATATAAAAAAAACAAGATGTGTTGTCCAGAAACATTTATGCTGTATATGAAAAAAAAACAGTTTTTATACTTTAACAGATACTATAATAATCCATACGTCGTATACAAGAAAAACTAAAGTATGCTACATATCATGAATGAACAGGTGCTTCAACAAACAAAATTACGAATGAAGAGAGGGAAATGGGAGCCAACCTAGTTCCTAGTATTTGAAAAGAAATAGCTTCTTTGCAGCTTCTGTCTCTTTCTTTTTAATACCTCAACAGTGCTTTTTGCTCTCCATTTTTACTCCAAGAAAGAATCCTTTCTCTAGTGTTTTGATAGTGTTATCAGCTTGTGTGTTTTTCTTCTGTGTATCTGTCCGTGTTCCCTGTGTATCACTGTTTATTTATAGTCCAATATGTGTGGTGTAGGTGCAGTGTAGGAGCAGAGGAGCAAACCTCTTGGGGGGACAATATCACAACTGCTTCTGAAAAGCACAGGCAGCAGCAATGGATGGTCTGAAGTGTTCTTGCCTAAAGTGTGAAAGGCCAAGGAACAAGGAGAAGGGAGCTTGAGCCCCATTCTCAAAATGCCATCTTCTGCCCCTGTTTCAGTTTTTTTTTTGTACTGTTTTTAATTAATTAATTTTTGTAAAAAGAGTTGACTCTCTTTTTGTACCATTTTGCATTTTTTTAATTTTTGTTTGTATATGTAACAAAAGGACAGCTAATAAATAAAAAAAACTGATTTTATCTTATTACTATTATTTATTATTTTTTTTGATGATAATAAAAGCGGTAAAAAAAAGAAGCGTACACGACGAGAGGCGAACACGCGCGCGCAAAGAGCGTAACGACACGCACACGATTAGGAATGACACGCGTATGTGGTTAGAAATAACACGTGCACGCAACAATGCAAAAACGTTAGGCTAACGCGTGTACGCGACTAAAAATAATACGTGTGCGCCATACAACATGTTTTTGGGATTTTTCGAAAAATGAAACAAGAAACTGATTAAAATCAAATGTCTACAATATTATTATTATTCTAGAAAAACAAATTGCATTAATCTAACGGACAAAATTAGGGTATGACAGCTGCCCCTCTTTATTTATATTTTACCAGGAAGTATGAAGAGTTTCCAAATTTCTCGAGTAAAATAGAAATAAAGATAAAAAGACACTAATTTTGTCAAGACTATGGCCCCCCCCCTTTTTTTTTTATAGAAATTCTTGAAAGATTGGGTTGACATAGAACAAAAGTAAATAAGGATCACCGGGGATCTGAAGGAGCACTGGGCTCTGATGGTCTAATTCGCAGTCGATGCTTGGCGCATTGATTGGAGTTAAACTGAAGGACCAATAAGGTCTGAAGGGCATGCCTAAGCCTTTTTCGAGCGGCCATGGGGGCAAGGTCAGGTCGTTGACCTTATTTGCGCACCTCGAAGGACGTGCACTGTGTTTTTTAGGCGGACACAGCTAGTCTGAAGGGCCTGGGGCCGGATGATCCGTCGGTTGCTCGATAACGCGACGTGCGATCTGGATTGAAGGACCATTGTTGGTCTGAAGGAGCGCTTGGGCTCTGAGGGACCGCTGGGGGTCTGAAGGAGCGCTTGGGCTCTGAGGGACCACTGGGGGTCTAAAGGAGTACTGAGATTCTGAATTGTGGTATGAGACCAGCGCTTGGAGCACTGACTTTGAGGGAACAAACTATTGGGATCGGCACATGGCGCACCTGCCTAGAACATACCTAATGCTTGCATTTACCTGAGACGAGAAAAGCTATCTACATTTGGCATGTCTAAAAATGCAATGAATGATGTATGCGTGCAATAGAAGGTGGTAGGTGATGTATGTGAATGCAGATAGGATATGAATGTGATTGTACTGATTAATGATGAAGGTAATGGAATGAGCAATTTTTCTCCTTTTGTTTTTTTTTTTTGCTTTTCTCTTTTTTCTTGGTATATGAGTGTATGAAATGCAAAGTGTGAATGAGATGCAAATGTAATGCTTTGACGCGAATGCCATGCATGGTACAAAGATATGATTAGTGATGTAAAAAAAACTCTTTTTTGGGGGCAACGATGAGACCGGCACTTGACACGTCTATCGAAGCAAACAATGTCATGCGTGTAATGTGATGAACGTGCAATGATTGGTATCTGGGGGATGATGAATGAAATGGGTATACCATGGGTGTTGAACCCGATAGAATGAGAAAGTTGACAACGGTGCATGAGATGTGAATGTGATTGTAGTGATTAATTTTTGGTGTGATGATGAATGTAATGGGTGGATTTTTCTTTTTGCTTTTTCTTATTTATTTTGCTTCTCTTCTTGATGCATGCAATGCGAATGTGAATATGATGCGAATGTAATACTTTGATGCAAATGCTATGGTGAATAAAGGAAACACGTGAATGCATACCAAATGATATGATTGGTGATGTGATGAACGTGCAATGCGAAAGTAAATGGACTACAAGAGGCCCGTGAATGATGGATGTTGAAGCTGGTCGGGAACAGAAATTGATAAGCTGTGGATGCGGATGCAGATAACATGCGAATGCAAATATACTGTTGATTGCATGATGGAATGATCTATGCTTTGGTGGGAGTAACGGGTGCAATGTGGATGACTTTCGCCTTTTTGGTTTTCTCTTGTTTTGCCCCTTTTCATGAATAAATGAATGAATGAATGAATGAATGAATGAATGAACGTGCACATGTAATGCTTAGATGAAGGGTTGTGGTAGCCGCATGACTTGATGTTGTATGATGCAATGATTGGATGTTTGTTGGGATGTAGACAGACTTTTGGTAATGACGGGACCGACATTTGGCATTTTTATTGAAGCGATACATGTTATGCGTGGCTATGCATGCCCGCATACGCAATGCGTAATGCACAAGAAGCAAAATTGTGTAGGCAAAACAAATGGAATGTGAATGCATATACAATACTTGTATGAAAGAGTTGTGATGGGTATGATCAGATGCATGGTTTTAATTCTAGAATAATGAGGACATGCATGATTTGTTGGTAACAACACTTTTTGTTTTTGTAAGGATGCAAAAATGTTTAATGTGAAACGAAACTTTTGATGCTGGAAACAGAGAGCTGAACATTTTGAATTGATCGTTCCTTGGAAGAAAGATTTTTGATGGCTTGGACTTGAACTCTGGTAAGCTCAAGATTGTCATCTTGAAAAGTGTGGCTTGCGGCAATGTATTAGTGCCCTTTCTAGAGATCGAGATGTGTATTAGCAGATGGGTTCTCATTTGGTTATGATAACTCATGATGGCTAAGCTTTCAAGTCTAAGATGTTAACTTAGAGGGATTGTCATTATTATGTGTCTCTCTCTTTGAAGCATTTGCTTAATAAATATGAAAAACAGTGTGAATGCAATTGAATGTGCCAGTTGACTCAGGGTTCAAGAAATGTAGGGTATGCAACACGTGAGTGGAGTGAAGGATGAGGTTTATTGGCTCAAGCCTATGAGAGATAAGCTTGCCCCAAGGTAAGAAATGTTTGACTGCCCCAATTTTGACTTCAAATAGTGGGGAGTGAAACAGTCTGCCTTTGTCTAGGGAGGACAATGACAACTAAGGGTATAGACTGATTGAGGGATTGGAAAATATGCTGGTATTGAGGGTGACACGTGGCTAGGAATGAATGGAATGGGAGGCAGAAGGATTCTTTCGGGCCGAGGGATATGATGCCCCGGTCTACAAGAGGACAAGGTTGCCCCAATCCATGAAAGGTGAAGATTGCCCCATCTCGAGTGGGATTGTGACAGGGTGTAAAGTTAGAATAATGGTTTGGAAATTGGTCTGGTACGGCTACATGAGTGTAGTATATGAACGGGATGAAAGATGAGGGTATTTTGGGGATGCTAGAAAAAAATCTCCCTGAGTTTGAGTGGAATGGAGGGTGGGGTATTGCCCCATTTTGATATGATAAGTCAAGTAACTGCCTTAGTAGGGATTCGTGGTTTTCCTTGGGAAGGAGTCCACAAGCTAAGACAGTCAAGAGTTTTTGGTTCGATGAAAATTCACTTTGTTGATGATCACTGTTATCTTCTCTTGATGAACTTCGAGCGTGCAAGCCCTTTTAAGTTTTTTTCTTATTTTCTTTTGTAATAATATTTTTCTCTTTGTTTTTTTTGAGCAAATAAATTATTCTGATTATTTTGTCCTATAGTATAAGCTTTGAGAAAAATGGAAGCAACCAATCACTGATCAGAATAGGCCTTAGGATTGTAATATGGCTAATGATTCATGAAGGAAATGATTACTTTGCTCCTGAGGATGTTCGGGTATGGTTGAGACAAAGAATCTTTTATGCGCTTCATGGTAGAATGAACCTGTTTTAGGGTTGTAGCGCATTTGAGGGTTTATGGAGGATAGGGCGCTTAGGCCAAAGGAAGTGTTTGAGGGTTTATTTCCGACAATGATCTTTTATATGCTCGATGGTGTGAAGTGTCAGCTCACAAATTCTACTTTTTGGTTTTCAGGATTTTTTGATCCTCTTTTTTTAACTTCACTTTTTTGTGATTTTTCTTTTTTCTTTCGAGCTGAGCGAGCTGTTAAATATGGGATTGATCCTTGTCTAAGGTGTTTGAAAGATTTTTGATTTTTTTGGCTCGAAGTGGGTAGCAAAGGGCATTTCTCTTTTTTTGGATTTTTGGATATAGGAAAATGGCCAAACTCCAATTCAAATCATGATTGCTTAGTTTCTTGAAATTGTAACTATGGGACAAAACTTCATTTTAATATATTTGCTTTTCTTTATTTATTATTTTTTTATGCCCTAATTTTTGCTCAGGCTGCTCTTGCGAGTTTTCAACCTAACGGGCTTTTCTTTTTTGAACCTCTTTTGTGTTTTTTTTTTACTCAAAGGACTTGCACGAGTGTTTAGAATGCTAGCAAAAAATCTTAGTGATCATTACTCTGCCCCAGTATGGAGCGTACAAAGTGTTATTCGTGAAATTTCATCACTGGGGGAAAGCGAATGAAATACTCTTGTGAGGACTGGGCCTTTTATGGATGGTTGGGTCTGGTTTTGGAAGTGGCGGAAAGACGGGGGTAGGATAACTGACTCAAACAACGGTAAGCACACATGTCAGGTTAGTTTATTTTGCAAATGCTTCATGGAGAGTTAACACCGTTTAAGATAGAACAATTTTAATTGTCAAAACCACACAAGTTAACAAAATAGACATTTAAGCTTCTTGTCACGGGTGTGAGATATATGTTGGCTAATGCCTTTGGTGGGGTGTGTCTCTTAGGCTAAGGGTCAAGCCTGTAGGAGCAAGGGTTTGAAGATGTGGTCAATGTTGGAGTGACCATGATGGTGAATGAGTCATCGGTGAATTCCATTTAAGGGTTAAGTGGGTAGGTGGTTTCCATGAATGTGGTGAGTATGAATAGGATGTATATGGAGTGAAGGGTGAAGAACTTAATGTTGGTGAATCAAGTTAAGGTATGGCCACATTTTCCAAGGAAGAGGAATCAATTAAAATATATTTTCAAGAAGGCATCGTCTCTCATCAAACAGTGTGTCAAAAAAAATCTTATGAGTTTCATTTTTTTTATTTTTGGAAAAAAATTATTTGAATAAAACAGAATGCATGAACATATGGATGTTGTTGTACACAGACAATGATGCGGGTAAATGAAATGCGTAATCATACCTTAAGAAAGTGTGTGATTTTTATTTTTAGTTTTTTTACTTATTATCTTTTTTTTTTAAAATTCAACTAGAGTGAGAGGCTAACAAAACAACAACAAAAAAAAACTATTGAATGATGAACAATGCAAGAATAGAAGAAAATGAAGCAAATCCTAATTTTGTCTTAATGCATGTGAGAGGATTAACGCCTTTGAGATGGATGTGAGAGGAATAAATGACTTTTGTTTTTGTTCTTTATGACGCATGAAGGAGCTGTTTTTGAGATGCATGAGAATGAATGACTTTTGTTTTTGTTTCTTCATGATGCATGAAGAGGAGTAATGAAATAATGAATGAATGTAAATTTTTTTTATAATATCAATGTGATATTATTTTCTCATTTTTGGCGTGTGGCTTATGCAAGATGAAGTAAAATAAAAAATATGATATTTTGTTATTTTCTAGATGATGAGATGCATGTTGGTACCATGATAATGAAAACGATGACCGTATTCTATTATGAATGCATGATAATTTTTTATTTTCTAGTTGAAAGACTAACTATGCTCACGCAACAAGAATAATCAAGTTAAACGCACCTTGTGTCCTAATGCATGAAGGAACACATGGTGAAAAATGACGAAAATGCAGATGCGAATGCATGAAATGCGTGCATGATTGATCACTTGGAAAGGTCAGTTATTCTAAATGATTTTTGGAGACAATGCGGCACGTGACCGATGCAGAGCCTCTTTCCTGTATCAGAATGAAATGCTAAATACGTATCTATGAATGATGCGAAAATGATGACGTAATTTTTGAAATGATGCATGTTGAAACGGTATATAAACGATGTGTGGATGAAATGGCGTATGGATGATTTAATGAAACAACAGTTTTTGGATGAGTGAAAAGGTGCGTGAATGCTATGCATTTCATGATGTTGCAAATGATGAAATGCCTATATTATTTGATGATGGAAATGCATGCTAAATGAGATATTCAATCACAATTTTTTAATTGTGATCATGTTTTTTATTCTTTTCTTTTTCGCGAAAAGAAAGAAAAAGGCAATGTATGAATGAACGAATAATGTTGTCTGATGCAGATGCGAGGAATGTGAATAAATGATCGCTTGAAAAGATTGACTATCCGAAATGATTTTTCGGAGGCAGTGCAATATGATGATGAATAATGCAAGAAAGTGGCATTATTTTTATTTTATTTTATTTGAAAATGATGCATGCAAGATGAGTAATGCATTTGAGGTCGATAAGGATGAAAAACCCTTTTTTTGTGTTTTTTTTTTATGAAGAGGAGTAATGAACATAACCTTTTTTATAATATCAAGGTGATATATTTTTTCTATATAGATATGCAAGATGATGCAATTTGGACAAATACAGAAATATTTTTGTTGTTTTCTGGATGATGAGATGTATAGTAGTGCAATGATAATGGGCTGCATGTGAAAAGAATGGTTTTATTATGAATGTGCGGTGATTTTTATTTTCTAGCAACATATAATGCCCATGGTGACGGATATGCAAATGCATGTATGCATGAAGAAAAAAAATGTTTGATCCTAAATGCAATTATTTTTATTTTTTAAGAGGTAGTGCAACATGTATGCAAACTCTCATTTTTTTATTTATGGGATGACAAATGACACAGTTATAATGAAATGATGACTTTTTTTTGTTTATTTGGGAAATGACACATGAATAGGGAATTGTTGCATTTAAACTAGGATGACCACATAAGGGAAATGATGTATGAATGATACGTTTTTTTTAAATGTAATTCATGACTTTACGGATGATGTGATGCCTACGCTATGTGATCATGATTTTGAATGATTATGAATGAATGCCGGCGCATGTTAAATATGATGCTGGTTTTTTTTGATCAAATGATATGCTAACGTTATATGGATAAAAATTGTTTTTTTTTTTGTGTACGAGGAAACAAAATGCATGACACTCGTAACGACCTCTTTTAATGCGTGGAAAAGAGTAATGAACATAACCTTTATATAATATAGGGGTAATATTTTTTGGTGTACGGATATGCAAGATGAATGAAATTTTGAAAAAAAATGATACCTTCGCGATACATGATAGTGCAATAACAATGAAATGCTTATGGAAGAATGATTTTAGCATGAATGAATGGTGATTTTTTACGTGTTTTCTTTGAATAAATTGTAATGCATGCACATATGGATGTTTGTTGTACACGAGCAACAATGGAGATGAATGAAATGCGTGATGGTTTATCCCCTTTTTTATGCTTCAACTAGAATAAAAAGCTAACAAAATGCTACTGGGTGATGAATGATGCAATAATGAAGAAATTTATAATTTTTGTTCTGACGCATGTTGAAGGACTGATGCATTCGAGATGGATAGGAATAAATGACTTTTGTCTTTGTTTTTTATGATGCATGAAGATGATGCATTAAAAATAAAATTTTATAATAGCAATGTGATGTACGAGTATGAGAGATGATGCAACCAGGATAAAATGGACAAATAAAAAAATTGACGTTTTTGTTATTTTAAATATGATGAGATGTATGGTAGTGTAATGATAATGGGATACAAAAGAATGATTTTATTTTATTATGAATGCATGGTGACTTTTGTATGATCGATGGAAGGAGTGATGTCGTTTCCTGTGCAGGCAAATGAAGGAAACATGAAATGTTTTTTTTGGTGATTTTATTTTGGAGAAATGCTAACCCAGATTAATAGAGAGAGTAAGTATAATGCCTCTGTGTCCTAGGTGGGTCATGTCTAAATTGGGATTTTCAACATGGTCTAGGGTCGCTTATGTGATCAATCTCTCAGGTGGCTCTATTCACTTCCTCACAAGGTCTCCAGAGCTAAAATCCCCTTCATGATATGATCCGCAACGATAGCGAGCTACCTGGTGTGGGATACCATGAAAGAGCGTACTCTGGTTGAGACTTTCATGAGAGTCAGACAGATAAAATCCAGAATGACTGTCACTAAGAGTCTCCACTCGTCCTAGGTTATTTGCAGACCCGGGTGTAGGGCCCCACTCAAAGGTGTGTGCAAAAGTGTAAGTGAGGTGTGTGATGAGAGCAAAATACCTAAACTAACCAAACGGGACAAAATGTACAACAATAATAAAAAGTCGTCTACCCTAAGGTTCAATAATATAAAGAAATGCTAATAAATAAATAATATAAGAATAAGGGTAAAAACAAAATATTAATAAAATAAACAAATACTTACACATTTAGTTAATTTGGCTTGACTCTCTTAATTGTCCCCAGTGAAGTCGCCAGCTGTAACGACCGAAAAATCCGGAGGAGGGATTCTTCGAAGTTCTTGAATGAAGCCGCCACCAAAGTTTTAGTTTAAGGGCAAACATTGGAAAATCCCTATTGAGTGGATAAAGGGGTCTTGCGGACCAGATTTAGGCTCGGGAGTCGTTTATGCGTGGGGAAGGTATTAGCACCCTACGACATCCTTCCTAAGGAAGGTTACCTTTTAACTAAATGTGCAAACATTTATTAACTCAAAAATAATGCTTTTACCCTTATAAAAAAATAAAATAAAAAGATTCGATAAACGGCTAGTTGTTTTTTTGTATTTTTTGAGAAAAAAAATGAGAGAAATGAATTTAAAGAGAAAAAAAGGTTTTTTATTAGTGCAATTGACAGAGGTCGGCCGCCCTCCGCTCCTACGTATCTCCTGGTAGAGAATCAAATCACACGTAGTTCTTGGGGTAGAAAATGTTTGTGTGTTTGATGTTTTTACTTATTTTCGAAATCGGGAGAGATACTCGAGACGACCAAACAAGTAAAACTCAGAGTGGTCATCGCTCATAGCTCGTTTGAAAACCAAAGCTGTTATCAACGGTCAAACAAGCTAAGCTCAGAGTGACCATTAATAACAAACTAATTTTATGTTTAGGAAAACATTTATTCGTTATTTGGAAAAAAGGTTGGTGAAAGAAAAAAAGGGTTTACTTAGGGGAAAGAAACAAAATTTCAAAAAAGGGAACAGGGGGGTGCAGCAGTAAAATAAGGGTGTAAATAAAAGGAGGGGTGCATTATTAAAACTGGGGTGCAGATAGAGAGCCCAGCCTGTTTTTAGTGGGCTGGTCCGCCTCAAAAAATCATGGGCTTCAGGGGGTGTATAATGGAGTTGGTGGTGTGCGAATAGTAACCAGAATTTTAAAACAAAAAAAAAAGAAAAAGAAGGTATATATAAGAGGAAACAAAATATTTGTTGAACCCTAAATTGTGATCTACAGTGCCGCATCACACCATTTCAGGAGAGAGAGAGAGCTTCAGCTGAGAGGGAGAAGAAGAAAGGAAACGCGATGGAGGGAGAGGGAAAGACAGCGTGACAGCGACCGTGGCGGAGGAAGTGACGAGCGGCCGGCCGTTCCTTGGCCGGTGATGGTAGTTGGTGACGACGGCGTTGAAGGGTGCGATCGCGAAGGGGTGGAGGACAGGCGACGAAGAAGGGGAGGCCACGGTGGTGAGCTTGTCTCCGGCGAAGGTGACAGAACTGGTGTAGGTGAGACTCGCGATGGTGACGGAGTTCGAAAGTGCTGTTTTCGTTTTCGATGGCCATGGAGGGACGGTTACGGTGGTTCACGGCGTTTCTTTTCATTTTAAGACTGCGGTGATGGCGTTGAGGGGACGGTCGCCGGAGCTCACGGTGGTGCTCGCCGGAGCTCACGGTGGTGCTCGCCGGAGACAGTGACGGTGATGTTATCTCTTTTGTTTTCTTCTCTCTTTCTACTCTCTGTCTCCATTCCACTCATTTCTACTCTTATTTATTTTTTGATTTTTTTACACCATTTGTATCATCTCACTTTGCTAAAAACACAAACAGATGCATAGAATGAGGAATGGTTACTCACGTCTCCCTCAGTCATCTCATATTTCACTATATAAAAAAAAACAAGATGTGTTGTCCAGAAACATTTATGCTGTATATGAAAAAAAACAGTTTTTATACTTTAACAGATACTATAATAATCCATACGTCATATACAAGATAAACTAAAGTATGCTACATATCATGAATGAACAGGTGCTTCAACAAACAAAATTACAAATGAAGAGAGGGAAATGGGAGCCAACCTAGTTCCTAGTATTTGAAAAGAAATAGCTTCTTTGCAGCTTCTGTCTCTTTCTTTTTAATACCTCAACAGTGCTTTTTGCTCTCCATTTTTACTCCAAGAAAGAATCCTTTCTCTAGTGTTTTGATAGTGTTATCAGCTTGTGTGTTTTTCTTCTGTGTATCTGTCCGTGTTCCCTGTGTATCACTGTTTATTTATAGTCCAATATGTGTGGTGTAGGTGCAGTGTAGGAGCAGAGGAGCAAACCTCTTGGGGGGACAATATCACAACTGCTTCTAAAAGCACAGGCAGCAGCAATGGATGGGCTGAAGTGTTCTTGCCTAAAGTGTGAAAGGCCAAGGAACAAGGAGAAGGGAGCTTGAGCCCCATTCTCAAAATGCCATCTTCTGCCCCTGTTTCAGTTTTTTTTTGTACTGTTTTTAATTAATTAATTTTTGTAAAAAGAGTTGACTCTCTTTTTGTACCATTTTGCATTTTTTTAATTTTTGTTTGTATATGTAACAAAAGGACAGCTAATAAATAAAAAAAACTGATTTTATCTTATTACTATTATTTATTATTTTTTTGATGATAATAAAAGCGGTAAAAAAAAGAAGCGTACACGACGAGAGGCGAACACGCGCGCGCAAAGAGCGTAACGACACGCACACGATTAGGAATGACACGCGTATGTGGTTAGAAATAACACGTGCACGCAACAATGCAAAAATGTTAGGCTAACGCATGTACGCGACTAAAAATAATACGTGTGCGCCATACAGCATGTTTTTGGGATTTTTCGAAAAATGAAACAAGAAACTGATTAAAATCAAATGTCTACAATATTATTATTATTCTAGAAAAACAAATTGCATTAATCTAACGGACAAAATTAGGGTATGACAGCCCTCCTAAGAGACACATGAAGCATGCAATCTTTGTTCCATGTTTTTAGCATAACACCTCAGTCTACCTATTTTATAGGTATCTCTTTGACTTTGGTGAACCCATCCCGCTATTTCTAGTGGGGGAAACATTCTTGAGTCTAGGTTTTGGGGCTCATGACTTCCCCTCCCCTAGTATGCTAACCTCTTAGGGTCGTCACCCTTTTTCCTCTTGTATTTATTATACATTATCAGTCTGTGTACCCGCAATGGGCTGTTAGTCATTTCAGTCAAGTACCATGTACCATATCAGTCAAATACCGTGTATTATTATCATTCTTGACATATGCACTCTCGCGTTCTCTAAGTGCGGTCTTTCATTTTATTCATAACACACAAACTTTCTATCGAACATGTTCAAGCTCATACCATTGTTACCTTTACATTGTTGTGGAGCCTTGGGGAATGGATTAGAAGAGGATTGGAATCATTTGGAATGGAAAAAAAGGTACTTTAAAATTGGAGGTCAGAAAGTCTCACACGACTCGTGCGTGTAGGCGCACGACCCGTGTGTTGTTGAACAGTTTGTAGAAGGTTTCCAGAAAGATACGCACGACCCGTGCGACTAAGCGCACGATCCGTGCGTTATTCACTAAAATTGTAGAAAGTTCCAGAAACATTCGCACGACCCGTGCGACTAGGCGCACGATCCGTGCGTGTTTTAAAAATCCAGTTCTTGTCGTATCAGATGGGGGCGCACGACCCGTGCTCATAGGCACACGATCCGTGCGTCTCTATCAGTTTTCCAGAAAATAGGTTTTTCATGATTAAATCTGTTCCATTCCGATTCTCATTTCTCTTCCAATCTAGACCCAATTTCAAACATACATGGAAACAGTATATTATAGCAATGTCTATCGATTCAATCCGGCACATCCAAACAATCAATCAAGAAAATTCATAGTTAGAATCACAATCTTTTCAATAAAACGGTTTTCGAAAAGAGAAGACTCGGAGACACAACATATTCCCTAAGCGAGTTATAGAACTCACCGGTTGCGATGAAAATCGCAAAGTCAACGAATCCGCGAGATGGAACGATGAAATGACTTCACGAACGACTTCGGACTCGACTCCACGCTACTCCAAACGCTCCAAAAACTGAACCGATAGAGCTTGGCCTCTACCACTTCGAACTTCACTCCCAATCTACCCTATGAGGGTTGCTACTCACTTTGTGGCTCCCAAAATGAACATGCAACTATATTCAGCTATTAGACTCCATTTTTTTTGGAGCTTGGAGCTTCATATGGACAATAATGGAGTTTTGGAGTTGAGGTGGTTGCTTGCTTAGAAAATGGGGTCAATGGGAAGAAGAAGGAGAATGGTGGAGGGTGATGGATTCAGATTGGACATGCAAAGAAGTTTGAGGTAGGATCCCTCTCTTTCTTTTCCACTCTCTCTCTCGAGTTCTCTCCTCCTCCTCTCTCAAGCTCCCTCTCTTCTATTCTTTCTTCAACTTCTGAAACTTGGTTCAAATGAAGTGGAGTGTGTTTGTTTGGGGTTTCAGCTGAAGCCTCATTTAATGGAGTGCAAGGACCAAACTACCCCTACTCTCTAATATTCTCTTAAATTACTCCTAACACCACACTAATCCCATAACTCACTAACTTAACATAATATTTCCATTATGCACAACTATAATTTATTAATTTCTAACATCACATAATTTAATGATTTATGCTAATTAATTAACTCAACCTCTTGCTAATTTAATTAATCTAATTCGCTAATTAGGGGATGTTACAAAAGCTGCCTTTATGCCCAAGATACACGCTTCATACTCTGCGATATTATTTGTGACGTAGAAACTTAGCCTTGCAGTGAATGGTAAGAACCGATTATCAGGAGAGATCAACACTGCTCCAGCCCCGTGTCCCCACATATTAGAGGCACCGTCAAACAGCACTCTCCATCTTTCATCCTCCTGGGATTTGCCCTCGTCAAATAAAGCCATAATGTCCTCATCAGGGAATTCACATTGCATGGACTGATAATCTTCAACTGGTTGCTGTGCCAGATAGTCTGCTAATGTGCTACCTTTGATTGCTTTCTGAGTTACATACACGAGGTCATACTCTGACAGAAGCATTTGCCAGCGAGCAATTCTACCTGTGAGCGCCGGCTTCTCAAAGATGTACTTGATTGGATCCATTTTGGATACCAACCATGTAGTGTGACTCAGCATATATTGTCTTAACCGGTGCGCAGCCCAGGCCAAGGCGCAACAAGTCTTTTCTAATGGTGAATACCTAGTCTCGCAATCTGTGAACTTCTTGCTCAGGTAATATATTGCATGCTCTTTCTTTCCTGACTTGTCGTGTTGCCCCAGCACGCAACCCATTGAATTGTCCAGCACTGTGAGATATAGAATGAGAGGTCTGCCAGGCAGAGGTGGCATTAGGACAGGAGGGTTCTGTAAGTACACCTTGATTTTCTCAAAGGCTTCTTGCCATTGATCATTCTACCTCACCTCCTGATTCTTGCACAGCAGTTTAAAAATTGGCTCGCAAGTTGCGGTTAGCTGGAAGATGAATCGAGAGATGTAATTCAGCCTCCCCAGAAAACCACGTACTTCTTTCTCCGTTCTTGGTGCTGGCATTTCAAGGATGGCTCGCACCTTTTCCGGGTCCACCTCTATTCCCTTTTGGCTAACCATGAAGCCCAACAACTTCCCTGACCTAAACCCCAAATGTACACTTGGCGGGATTCAGCCTGAGCTTACACTTTCTGAGACGTTCAAACAGCTTCTGCAGGTTAATGACATGCTCTTCATCGGTCTTGGACTTAGCAATCATATCCTCGACATACACCTCAATTTCTTTATGCATCAGGTCATGGAACAAAGTTACCATTGCTCTTTGATAAGTTTCCCCGGCATTTTTCAATCCGAAAGGCAAGACCTTGTAGCAGAATGTACCCCAAAGGGTTATGAAGGTGGTTTTCTCCATATCCTCTGGAGCCATCTTGATCTGCTTATAGCCTGAATAACCGTCCATAAAGGAGAACATTGAGTGTTGCGCAGTGTTGTCCACCAAAACGTCGATGTGAGGTAGGGGAAAATCATCTTTAGGGCTTGCTTTGTTTAGATCACGGTAGTCGACGCACATTCGAACCTTGCCATCTTTCTTGGGGACCGGAACGATGTTTGCTACCCACTCAGGATATTTTGCCACAGCCAAAAACCCTGCATCAAACTGTTTCTTGACTTCATCTCTAATCTTCAGAGACATCTCAGGCTTCATCCGCCTCAACTTTTGCTTCACTGGAGGACATTCTGGTTTTACCGGAAGTCTATGCTCAACAATGTCTATGTTCAACCCTGGCATGTCTTGGTACGACCAAGCGAATACATCCATATAATCCCACAAGAGCTGAATTAGCCTCTCTCGCTCACTGTTCTCCATCGTTGTACCAACTTTGATTTCTTTCCTGTTTTCCTCGGTACCCAAATTAACCATTTCTGTGGGCTCCCCATGCGGCTCAATAATCTTCTCTTCTTGTTCTATCATTCTCATAATCTCCGGAGGAGTATCCCAATCATTCTCAACATCTCCCTCGGTTTGGTTAACCGGGTAATCAAAATCAAAGTATGAATTGTGGGCATTGTTATCATCAAGAATTTTATTTGATCTGCATCGAAATTAAGTGACGAATAAAAATAAAGCAGAGACACGCAAAGGAAAGATGAACAAAGAGAATTTTATTAAAAATAAAACTTTGTTGATTGATGAAGTTTGATAAAACATGCACGCCCGAATGAAAACATCACAAGGCCTTGGGCAGAGCCGAGGGATTTGCATTACAATGAAGCATTACTCTAAATTAAGAATCACGGGAAAGTCCATGGACTCCCAGTTCTGCAGTTCTTCTCCTGTAGCACAACGGCGCACCAAACCAGCAGCACCGCCACTTGCACTTGATTCCTCTCCAACAGCATTGACCTGGTCAGGGTACAGCACACCAGCCCTTATGAAATTCTGACTGAGATCTCCAATGATCATCCTCCTCTGGCTAGGGGTCCTTCCTCTAAGTTTGAGCAGCCATTTCTCTCTTATGTCTGTTGCCAGCTTCTCCTTGTCAGCAAGGGTTGGAATGTAGCCAATTCCGAACTTCTCAGAGTTCCCATTCAGCTGAACTGGTGATACAATCCCTTTGGCAGCTTTCCCTAGGCCTTTCCCAACTTGATAGCCGTGTCTCAGCATTACTTTTGCCATCATTAGGTCTGCTTTAGACCACTTGGGCTTCAGCATAGGTTCACTAACAAAGACAACATTTGAGATTTCCAACCCTTGGAAGGCAGTCTCGAAGGACTCCTCCGCTGATTCAACATAGTACTCAGGTGGTGATCTATTTATGAGTGTTTCCTCCTCTCCTGATACCACTATCAGCTTTCCCTCAGCCACAAATTTGAGTTTTTGGTGAAGCGAAGAAGGTACTGCCCCGGCAGCATGTATCCATGGACGTCCCAATAGGCAACTGTAATAAGAACTGATATCCATTACTTGGAAGGTGACGTAGAACACTTCAGGTCCTACTTGCACAGGCATCTCCATTTCTCCATATACTTCATTTACTGAGCCATCGAATGCTCTCACCAAGGTAGAACTGGGTTTCAGATAAGAACAGTCTACATCCAGCTGGTCCATTGTAGACTTGGGCATCACATTCAGTGATGAGCCGTTATCAATGAGTACCCTTGCTAACATGTAATCCCCACATTTTACAGAAATATGGAGGGCCTGATTGTGGTTCTTCCCTACAGGAGGTAGTTCGGCATCTGTGAAGGTTAGGTAGTTGGAAGCTACGATATTCCCGACAATACCATCCAGCTGGTTGACGGTAATATCATGAGAAACGTGAGCTTCGTTCAAGATTTTCAACAACGCAGCCCAGTGTGCTTCAGTACTAAGCAGCAAAGAGAGCATTGAAATTTTGGCCGGCGTCTGATTTAGCTGATCAACCACCCGGTATTCGCTCTGTCTCATCACCTTCAAAAATTCTTGGGTTTCTTTCTCAGATACCTCTTTTACCTCTACAGTTTCTTTACCCTTGCGGGCTCTCTCCTCAGCTTCCTTTGGTGTTTCTTTCCTGAGATTCTCGGGAGCATACAACCTTCCGCTCCTGGTAATACCACTGCTCCCGGCTATGTTGGTCACATCCAAAGTACTTTTAGGAATCTCTGCCTTCATCTGCACGTTGCAGCTCCATGGGATTACCCTAGTTTCTCTGCTAGGGGTAGTTGCCGGCACTGGAACAACAAGGGTATGAGCTCTAGCCGCAGCTGGGCTTAGACCGCAAGGAATTTCAATTGTCCTTCTGAAACCTCGTTCACTGGAGTGCAAAGTAGACACACTAGCTTCTTTCTCTTGGGTACCAACTTGGACCACGCATCTGTCTAACAAGTCTTGTAGAATGAGCTCGAAATCTTCGTAAGCTCCCACACAGAAAGGATCACTACAGGTCTCTTTTCTGGCACAACCCTCTTCTATGATGCCACAGTGACATAAAGCAGCATGAATGACTTTCAAAGGTGTCTGGATATCCTCAACCTTTCTGATCAAGCATTGTCCTCCCTGATCGTCAATTGCATTTGCAGAAGGTCCACCATGCCCCGGTAATGGGTTAGTGGTCACATTAGGGTTCTGGAATGATATACTCTTAGCATCAAGTAAATCTTGTACAACATACTTGAAGGCTTTGCAATTTTCTACTACATGACCCACTGCCCCAGCATGGAAAGCACAAGTGGCGTTGGCATCATACCCTCTGGGATAAGGAGGTTGGTAGGGCTTCATCTGTCTGGTGCTGATTATCTTGTTCGCAAGGAGATAATTGAACAGGTTCGTATAGGACATAGGGATTGAACTCAAAGACCACTGTCTTCCTCTCATTGTAATTTCTGAACTGATTGTTGTTGTTGGACTGGAATAGTTGTGCAGGCGGCGCCTGAGCAGGGATTGGAATAGCCTGTGGGGAATTGCCATGTGACGGACCACTGATACTGATGATCGCATTGGTCTCACCTTCCTTTTTCTTATGAGGTCCGGAAAAATGTTTCTTCTGACTAGGAGGAGGTGCTGAGCCCTAGGCTATTCTACCACTTCGCAAACCGTTCTCTATTCTTTCTCCTGTAATCACTGCATCTGAGAAACTGGAGGAGTGACCTGTGCCGCCAATGCTCTCCAGCGTTGAGCATACTCTTTGAAAGATTCATTATCTCTCTTTGACAGACATTGAAGTTGAGTCCGGTCTGGAGCTAAGTCACTATTGTACTGGTACTGACGGATGAAAGCGTCCGCCAGATCTTTCCAACAGCGAATATAAGTTGGCTCTAATTTCATGTACCACTCGAGAGGAGCCCCAGCCAAGCTTTCTTGGAAACAATGTATCATCAGATTGTCGTTGCGAGCATGGGCAGTCATCTTCCGACAATACATCGTGACATGGCTGCGAGGAGAGGTTGCCCCTCTGTATTTGTCAAAAACTGGAGGCTTGAATTTTGGTGGCAGGATTAGATTAGGAACTGAGCATAGTTCATGGGCATTTCTTGCTTGAGAACCTGACCCTTCTACGGCTTTCAATCTCTCTTCTAGCAGCTGGTATTGGTTTCTGGCTTTATCAGGGTAGTTCTGTGGAAAGCCACCATAATGAGGATTGTTCACGGATACAACAGCTGGAGTCACATGTGGGTGAGCAACATTTTGAGGAACTGGGCCTTGAGTCTGTGGATGCATAGTAGCTGGAGAGTTGAAACCTGCCGGAGTTCCTGGAGCAGTTAAAGGGATACGGATCTGGATCTGAACTTGAGGTGTGCCTACCCCGACATCATTCATAGCTGGATTAGGCTGAGCTTGCCCTGCGGTTCCCGAAGGACCACCCTTTGGGTTAGCATCAGCAGCTGGAGGCGTATAGCCTAGTGGTAGACCATAGGGAGGCCATTGCATATTCTGAAGAGCCTGAGAAATCCCGGGTCCTGGGGGAGGAGGAGGATGGTTCACTCCTGCAGCAGTAGCACCCTCAGTAGGATCAACATCCCTTAAGGCACTTATCACTCTGATGACTTCAGCTAACTCACCCCTTATGACGTCCATTTCAGCCCGGATAGCTTGGTTCTCTTGATTTGGATCGTGCTGACCCTGACCATTTGGACCCTGAACTGTGTCATTCTGGTGCGGCGGTGCATTTCCCGGATTGGCATTGTCTGGCTGATTTTCCATGTTTCTTGCTTGCGAACGCGTCCAGTATCTGTGATTAACCAGCTTGTCTTACCTCTGCGGATGGAACATTTTATGAGCACAAAAGAAATGATTGGATGCAAATGCAATGCAATATGTACATTATTATGTTAATTGCCGGGAATCGTGGTATAACTTGCTTCTTGTCATAGGCGTATATTTAAACACATTTCCACGAGCATTAGCAAAGTTGGGATCAACAAACGAAGTAAGCACTTCATTCAAGTATCATAACTTTAATCATTCGAAGAGAATAAAAAGGTACAATACAATTAATTATTCAAAACAAAGCTTTTGAGAAGAACAATTACAATATCCTTAAGAAAATTACAATATTTCAAAAGAGAAATTACAATTTCCTAGAGAATATTCTAGAAGGAAAAATACATTGGAATGAAAATCTAAAAACCTATTGCCTTCAACTTCTCTTCTTTCTTCTTCTCCTTGCCAGTTGCAGCTGCTTCTCCTCGCAGAATTTCACAAAATCATATACTTGTACCGGAGTATTGAAAGGCAACATCTCAGCTTCAGCCCTCCTTAACCTTTTGGGGATATCTTTCACTGCCTGATTCGCCAACCATGCCAACTTGGAGAACTTGCTCTTCTAGAATTGGATGTCCTCCCTCAGATCCTTGACAATTTCTTGGTCTTCTATCTTTCCAATTAGGGCCATGAAGCGCTCGTGCCAGTGTTGACTCCCCGCTCGGACCTGCCTGTAAGCTCCTTCTACACAGTGAAGGTCCCTTTTCACTTCCTCAGATATTTCCCGCTCGTCTATCAAAGCTTGCTGATACTCCTTGAGAATTCCTTCCATGGATACCCTTTCTTGCTCAATGCTTCTCAATTGCCTTCTCAATTCCATCACTAGGTGAGATTCTTGTCTGGATTCAGTCAGGGACTTCTTTGCAGCTCTCTCACTTGCCAGAGACTTCTTGCATAATTCTCTCCACTCATTTGCTTCTGCCATGGCTTCACATGTCTTTGCATTAGATCTCTTCAATTCGTCTTTGGCCCCCTTCAAATATTTCTTCATCTCTTGTCTGCTTTCTTCTTCTTTTTTGAGTCTCTCGTTAGCCTCTTCAAGAGCTTCCGCCTTGCGCTTATTCTCACCCTCTAGCTTTTTTTTCTCAGCCATTACTTTCCCTAACTTGCCTTGCAAGGCTTTCTTTTCTTCTTCTACCTTAGACAAGGTAGACTTGACCTCACTCATTTCTTTGACGATTGGGGCATTAGGCTCTGGTACTTCCTTTTCAACTGACAGCACACCCTGATGAGGAATACTAGCATCTTGCATTCTCTCGTGAAGCCATTGATAGAAAGAGATCTCACTAGTCTTCTTGGTGATCTCATCCTTATCCTTATACACCGGATTCTCCCAGGCTTTTGCAATTTTCTGAAGCAGGGATCAACATGTCCTGAGTGGGTGCATTCTTCATGGGATACCCAAGTTGTCTGATTGTGAGACAAGGATTGTAATTGATATAACCTTGGGTTCCCATCACGGGCACATTCTGGAAATTGCCGCACTGGAACAGTATTGAAGGCCTATCCTTCCAACACGAGTAAGTGAACCAATTGATTTTGAGAGCATCGAGATCCCCCAAGGCATGTTGTAACACCCTAAAGATTTAATTAATTTATTTAATTAAGTATTTAGGAATTTAAATTAATTAAGTGGATATAAATTAATTATTAAAAATTATATTAATATGTGTAGGTGGTATTAGAAGGTGGAGATGCCAAACTAGATGGACTTGGGCTTAAGTGAGAAGCCCAAGCCCATGACTCTTGTCATATGCGAAGTGGACAAGCGCCTAGGGGTTAGGGTTTGTTGTGAACATTTGCGAAATTGAGAAGAGAGGAAAGGAAAGGAGAGAAGGCGCCGTAGAGAGAAAGAGGGAGAAGAGAAGATCGCAAGGTCCAAGTAAGGGAGGGATGTGAATTGTTGTCGTGGTACCGTTCGTGATCGTCTCGAGGGCTCCTACTCTTCGAATTCGAGGTAAGGGGATGTCCTATCAATTCGTATAATGATTCCTATGATAGATTTTAGGTAGTGATGGCCTAGATGAACCATGATCATGATTATGTTTGTGAATCCATGTTCTTATTGGTGATGTATGTGAAATGTCCTTAGTTTGTGGCTGAAAATTCATGTTTGGTGTGGTATGGGCGCCTAGGGCGCCATATGTTTGATGAATGTCGCTGGATTTCTATGCTGAAATTGTGATGATTTTGATGTTGCTGGATTTCTGTGCTGAAAATAGTGATGAAATGTTGTTGCTGGGAGTGTTCTGGGCGCCAGGCGCCCTGTGCTGGGCGCCAAGGGCGCCAGTGCGTGTTGCTGTGCGTGTGTGGGTGGAGCGCTGGGCGCTGAGCGCCCGCGTGTATGCGTGTGTGTTGCGCCAAGGCGCTGGGCGCTGGGCGCCAGGCGCTGAGCGCCCATATGCGTGTGTTGCGTGTTGCGCCAAGGCGCTGGGCGCCAGTGGGTGTGCGTGTTGCGTTTCCTGGGCGCTGGGCGCCAGGTGCCTGGGCGCCCAGGGCGCCAGTTTTTCAGGATGTCCCAAAATGTTTTCGAAAACTGTTTTCGCTACATCTTTTGACTCGGACATCCGTTTTGAACGTTTGAAAAAGCGTTGTGAAGCATTTGCAGTTGTCTATCTGTGTGTCCCATTTTTAAAAATAAAAACTTATAATTTCTGAAGGTTGCTGGGGCGCCCCAAGTGGCTGTTCCCGGTGATCGTTGCTCTGACAATGAAAAGATGTTTTGGTGTCTTTAAAAATTCTCTTTTGCGTATGACCAGTGGTTTTAACGATTTAGTGTCAAAAATGATGATTTTGACGATGATGCCCCTAGTGGCTAGTTAAATGACTGTTTTGCCCTTGGTGGCTAATATTATTTATAATGACGTGTAAATGACTGTTTTGCCCTTGGTGGCTAATATTATTTATAATGATGTGTAAATGACGATGATGCCCTTGGTGGCTAGTAAATGACGTTTTTGCCCTCAGTGGCTATTGTTTGAGTTGATGATGTTTATGTATAAGTGACGATGAAACCCAGTGACGTTTTGAGGCCTAAATGGCTAAGTGATGTTAAGGCCTAAATGGCTAAGTGATGTTGTTGTGTAAATTGTGGATTGACAGGTGCTGTGCCTCTGAATTGGCAATTCGGTAAGTGACGGGTCACATAGTTGACCGTGATTTGTGTGTTTGTGAGTGGTGCATGTCATAGTGTCTCATGCCCCATATGCATAAACCCAGTGACGTTTTTGAGGCCCAAAAGGCTAAGTGACGATGAGGCCATAATGGCTAAGCGACGTTTGTGAAAAGGTACCTCATGCATATGCCCGCGAGTGGGTTGCATTTCATATGCCCACATGACATAATGATGAGTTTATGTAGTGATGTGATTGATGATTGTGAGGTGATTATTTTAGAGCTGTGACTCGACTTATTATTTATCATATGATTTATTATATGGATTGAATTGGACTCACCCTTCTGTTTGAATGTTACCCCTATGCGGTAACGTGCAGGTGATTGCGAGTGAAGGACTAGGTACCTTCACTAATTCGAGTCGAGTCGTCACGCTCTGATACGTAGCACTCAGGGGGTGGGGGCGAACTTGATGTTTATGAATGATTTCAGCTATTATGCTTTTTTGACAATTCTGTTTTATTTTGTTATTCCGCTGCGTAGTTGGTGTTATTTGACGTTAACTTTATTTGCGATGATGAATGTGTTTTTGAGGGTCTCCTCTCAGTGACGTGCTACGTGATGCAGGATTATTATGTTTGAGCTGTTTTAATTGAGAAGCATTATTTTATTGAAGTATGTGTAACATTTCTCGTGCGAAACAAATTTTTGAAAACTCTGATATTTTTCCCAACTAAATGAACGGGTAGAAAAGGGGTGTTACATTAGTGGTATCAGAGCAGTTCGGTCTGTCCGGCCAATGTTGTCCTGTCATAGTGTCTTATGACAATAGATTAGTACTAAATTCTTGGTTTGTGCTGCAGTGATAGTTTGAAATGGCTGGGAGAAACGACGCTGCTCTTGCTGCTGCATTGCAGGCTATGGCGCAGGCTGTGCAGGGTCAGCAGAATGCTGGAGAGAATGCTGGTTTTCGGAGTCTGACTACTTTCCAGAGAGAGAATCCCCCACCTTTAAGGGCAAATATGATCCAGATGGTGCTATGGCTTGGTTGAAGGAGATCGAGAGGATATTCAGGGTGATGGACTGCACTGTTGAGCAGAAGGTCCGTTTTGGTACCCACATGTTAGCCGAGGAGGCCGACGACTGGTGGTTGGCTACTAGGCAGAGATTGGAGGCTGTGCAGGAAGAGATTACTTGGGAGGTATTCAGCAGGGAATTTCTGAGAAAATATTTTCCTGAAGACGTCCGAGGGAAGAAAGAGATAGAGTTCCTGGAACTAAAGCAGGGTGGTATGTCTGTGACTGCATATGCGGCGAAGTTTGTGGAACTGGCAAAATTTTATCCACATTACAGTGAGGCTACAGCTGAATTTTCTAAATGCATCAAGTTCGAGAATGGGTTGAGGCCTGATATCAAAAAGGCCATTGGTTATCAGAAGATTCGTGTGTTCGCTGATCTGGTTGACAGTTGTAGAATCTTTGAGGAGGACAGTACTGCTCATTATAAAGCTACGTCTGAGAAAAAGGGTAAGTTTCAGAGTCGAAGCAAGCCGTATGAGGTTCCTGCGGGTAAGAGTTATCAGAAAGCTACTGGAGGTAAGAATTCTAGTGGGGGAGATGCTCCTGCTAGCATTGTCTGTTATAAGTGTGGCAAGCCTGGGCACAAGAGTACTACATGCAGGTCTGATGAGAGAGTTTGCTATCGTTGCGGTAAAAAGGGTCATATGGCGGCCGAGTGTAAGGTCAAGGATGTGGTGTGCTTCAATTGTGGTGAGTCAGGGCATATCAGTACAAAGTGTACCAAGCCGAAGAAGGAAAGGTCTACTGGGAAGGTGTTTGCATTGGCAGGAGAAGAGCCTGATGAGAAGGATGGTCTGATTAGAGGTGCGTGTTTTATTAATGGTACTTCTCTGAAATCTCTTATTGATACTGGTGCTACCCATTGCTTTAAATCTGTTGATTGTTGTAAAAGATTGGGTCTTGTTTTATCTGCTATGTGTGGGGATATGGTTGTCGATACTCCTGCGAAGGGGTCGGTGATTACGTCCCAGGTGTGTTCCCAGTGTCCCGTGTCGATCTTCGGCAGGAACTTTATTGTGAATTTTGTTTGCTTGCCGTTGAGAGGTCTGGATGTAATCTTAGGCATGGACTGGTTAGAGAATAATGACGTTCATATCAACTGTCGTAGCAAGTCGGTCAGTTTCGGGGAAGAAGATTCTATTTTGGTATCTGCTGGGCAGTTGAAGAAGTTGAAGAAAGAAGGAGTTCAGCTTTTTGCATTGATGGCATCGTTGTCTGCTGAGAGTCAGGCTGTTATTGAAGAACTGCAAGTGGTACGCGAGTTCCCTGAGGTTTTTCCTGATGAAATTCCGGGTGTGCCGCCGGAGAGAGAAGTTGAGTTTCCGATTGATCTTGTACCTGGTACGAGGCCTGTGTCTATGGCACCGTACAGGATGTCGGCGTCTGAATTGTCTGAGTTGAAGACGCAACTTGAAGAATTGCTTGAGAAGAAGTTTGTGAGACCGTGTGTGTCACCGTGGGGAGCTCCGGTATTGTTAGTGAAGAAGAAAGATGGGAGCATGAGGTTATGCGTAGACTATCGTCAGTTGAATAAGATAACTATCAAGAATAAGTATCCGCTTCCGAGGATCGACGATCTGATGGATCAGTTAGTGGGTGCCCGTGTTTTCAGCAAAATTGATTTAAGGTCCGGATATCATCAGATTAAAGTGAAGGATGAGGATGTTCAGAAGACAGCGTTCAGGACAAGGTATGGGCATTATGAATATTCAGTGATGCCGTTCGCTGTGACCAATGCTCCTGGTGTATTTATGGAATATATGAATCGTATTTTCCATAATTACCTAGATCGGTTTGTGGTGATCATCATAGATGACATTCTAGTTTATTCTAAGTCGGAAGAAGAACATGTTGAGCACCTGAAGACAGTGTTAGAAGTTCTGAAAGAGAAAAAGTTGTATGCTAAGTTATCAAAGTGTGAGTTCTGGCTGAAAGAGGTGAGTTTCCTTGGGCACGTGATTTCTGGTAATGGTATTGCGGTTGATCCGGCAAAAGTGGAGGCAGTATTGGAGTGGGAGGCTCTGAAGTCCGCAACAGAGATTAGAAGCTTTTTGGGTTTGGCTGGGTACTACAGGAGGTTCATCGAGGGTTTTTCCAAGTTGGCCCTTCCGTTGACTCAGTTGACCTGTAAGGGTAAAGTTTTTGTTTGGGATGCTCGCTGTAAGGAAAGTTTTATGGAACTGAAAAAGAGATTGACGACGTCGCCTGTTTTGACGTTGCCTAATCCGGAGGAACCGTTTGTTGTATATTGTGACACTTCGAAGATGGGTCTTGGGGGTGTGCTGATGCAAGATGGGAAAGTCGTTGCGTATGCGTCGAGGCAGTTGCGGGTTCATGAGAAAAATTACCCTACGCATGATTTGGAATTGGCTGCTGTGGTATTTGCGTTTAAGATTTGGAGGCACTACCTTTATGGTTCGAGGTTCGAAGTGTTCAGTGATCATAAGAGTCTAAAGTACCTGTTCGATCAGAAAGAGTTGAATATGAGACATCGTCGGTGGTTGGAGCTCTTGAAGGATTATGACTTTGGTTTGAATTATCATCCCGACAAAGCTAATGTCGTGGCTGATGCTTTAAGCAGAAAGTGTTTGCATATGTCGGCAATGATGGTGAAAGAATTAGAGTTGATTGAGGAATTCAGAGATTTGAGTTTGGTTTGTAAAATGACACCTCGCAGTGTCAAGCTGGGAATGTTAAAGATCGATAATGATTACCTGGGCAGCATCAGAGAGGCTCAGAAGTCAGATGTCAAGTTAGTAGATTTAATTAATGGGGTTGGTCAATCTGAAAATGAAGATTTCAAATTGGATTCTAGTGGTGTGTTGAGGTTCCGAGGTAGGATCTGTGTTCCGGATGATGAGGAAATGAGAAAGGAAATTTTAGAGGAGGGTCACCGTAGCAAGTTGAGTATACATCCTGGAGCGACGAAAATGTATCAAGATCTGAAAAAGATGTTTTGGTGGTATGGTATGAAGAGAGATGTGGCGCAGTTTGTGTATGCCTGTTTGACCTGTCAGAAATCTAAGGTTGAGCATCAGAAGCCTGCAGGGTTAATGCAACCGTTGGAGGTTCCAGAGTGGAAGTGGGATAGCATTGCGATGGACTTTGTGACGGGATTACCGAATACAGTTAGGGGTCATGACGCTATTTGGGTGATCGTTGATAGGTTTACGAAGTCTGCTCACTTTATTCCTATTAATATCACTTATCCGGTGTCGAGGTTGGCAGAGGTCTATGTCAAAGAAATTGTGAAGTTGCACGGTGTTCCGAAGAGTATTGTGTCAGATAGGGATCTGAGGTTCACTTCTGAGTTTTGGACGAGTTTGCAGAAGGAATTGGGTTCAAAGCTGAAAATGAGTTCAGCATATCATCCTCAGACAGATGGTCAGTCAGAGAGAACAATTCAGTCGTTAGAAGATTTGTTGAGGGCTTGTGTATTGGAACAACGGGGTTCATGGGATTCCTACCTTGCGTTGATTGAGTTTACCTATAACAACAGTTACCATTCCAGTATCGGGATGGCACCATTTGAAGCATTGTATGGTCGAAAGTGTAGAACGCCATTGTGTTGGTATGAGTCGGGAGAGAGTGTAGTGTTGGGACCGGGAATTGTCCGGGAGACTACAGAGAAGATCAAGATGATCCGTGAAAAGATGAAGGCTTCGCAGAGTCGTCAGAAGAGTTATCATGACAAGCGGAGGAAAGATTTAGAGTTTCAGGAGGGTGAACATGTGTTCTTGAGGGTTTCTCCTATTACCGGTGTTGGTCGAGCGTTTAAATCGAAGAAGCTCACTCCTCGTTTTGTTGGTCCTTATCAGATTTCTGAGAGAATCGGGAATGTGGCTTATAGAGTGGCCTTACCGCCGAATCTTTCGAACTTGCACGACGTGTTTCATGTGTCGCAACTACGGAAGTATGTTTCGGATCCATCCCATGTGATTCATATGGATGATGTAGAGGTGCGGGATAATCTCACTGTGGAGACGATGCCCGTACGGATTGAGGATCGTGAAGCGAAAGTGCTTAGGGGCAAAGAGATTGCATTAGTGAAAGTGGTTTGGCTAGGAGCTGCCGGCGAGAGTATGACTTGGGAGCTAGAGAGCAAGATGCGAGAATCCTACCCTGAGTTATTTGATCAGGTAAATTTCAAGGACGAAATATTCTAAGTGGGGGAGAGTTGTAACACCCTAAATATTTAATTAATTTATTTAATTAAGTATTTAGGAATTTAAATTAATTAAGTGGATATAAATTAATTATTAAAAATTATATTAATATGTGTAGGTGGTATTAGAAGGTGGAGATGCCAAACTAGATGGACTTGGGCTTAAGTGAGAAGCCCAAGCCCATGACTCTTGTCATATGCGAAGTGGACAAGCGCCTAGGGGTTAGGGTTTGTTGTGAACATTTGCGAAATTGAGAAGAGAGGAAAGGAAAGGAGAGAAGGCGTCGTAGAGAGAAAGAGGGAGAAGAGAAGATCGCAAGGTCCAAGGAAGGGAGGGACGTGAATTGTTGCCGTGGTACCGTTCGTGATCGTCTCGAGGGCTCCTACTCTTCGAATTCGAGGTAAGGGGATGTCCTATCAATTCGTATAATGATTCCTATGATAGATTTTAGGTAGTGATGGCCTAGATGAACCATGATCATGATTATGTTTGTGAATCCATGTTCTTATTGGTGATGTATGCGTAATGTCCTTAGTTTGTGGCTGAAAATTCATGTTTGGTGTGGTAAGGGCGCCTAGGGCGCCATATGTTTGATGAATGTTGCTGGATTTCTATGCTGAAATTGTGATGATTTTGATGTTGCTGGATTTCTGTGCTGAAAATAGTGATGAAATGTTGTTGCTGGGAGTGTTCTGGGCGCCAGGCGCCCTGTGCTGGGCGCCAAGGGCGCCAGTGCGTGTTGCTGTGCGTGTGTGGGTGGAGCGCTGGGTGCTGGGTTCCAGTGCGTTGCGTGTTGCTGTGCGTGTGTTGCGCCAAGGGCGCCAGTGCGTGTTGCTGTGCGTGTGTTGCGCCAAGGCGCTGGGCGCTGGGCGCTGAGCGCCCATATGCGTGTGTTGCGTGTTGCGCCAAGGCGCTGGGCGCTGGGCGCCAGTGGGTGTGCGTGTTGCGTTTGCTGGGCGCCAGGTGCCTGGGCGCTGGGCGCCCAGGGCGCCAGTTTTTCAGGATGTCCCAAAATGTTTTCGAAAACTGTTTTCGCTACATCTTTTGACTCGGACATCCGTTTTGAACGTTTCAAAAAGCGTTGTGAAGCATTTGCAGTTGTCTATCTACGTGTCACATTTTTGAAAATAAAAGCTTATTATTTCTGATGGTTGCTGGGGCGCCCCAAGTGGCTGTTCCCGGTGATCGTTGCTGTGACAATGAAAAGATGTTTTGGTGTCTTTAAAAATTCTCTTTTGCGTATGACCAGTGGTTTTAACGATTTAGTGTCAAAAATGATGATTTTGACGATGATGCCCCTAGTGGCTAGTTAAATGACTGTTTTGCCCTTGGTGGCTAATATTATTTATAATGACGTGTAAATGACTGTTTTGCCCTTGGTGGCTAATATTATTTATAATGATGTGTAAATGACGATGATGCCCTTGGTGGCTAGTAAGTGACGTTTTTGCCCTCAGTGGCTATTGTTTGAGTTGATGATGTTTATGTATAAGTGACGATGAAACCCAGTGACGTTTTGAGGCCTAAATGGCTAAGTGATGTTAAGGCCTAGGTGATTGCGAGTGAAGGACTAGGTACCTTCACTAATTCGAGTCGAGTCGTCACGCTCTGATACGTAGCACTCAGGGGGGGAACAAACTTGATGTTTATGAATGATTTCAGCTATTATGCTTTGTTGACAATTCTGTTTTATTTTGTTATTCCGCTGCGTAGTTGGTGTTATTTGACGTTAAGTTTATTTGCGATGATGAATGTGTTTTTGAGGGTCTCCTCTCAGTGACGTGCTACGTGATGCAGGATTATTATGTTTGAGCTGTTTTAATTGAGAAGCATTATTTTATTGAAGTATGTGTAACATTCCTCGTGCGAAACAAATTTTTGAAAACTCTGATATTTTTCCCAACTAAATGAACGGGTAGAAAAGGGGTGTTACACATGTACCCATTCTTGCGCACTTCTAGCTTCTACCTCGCAACTCAAGGCATAGTTTACCAATTCCGTAGTTTTCTTCTGGTGAGTGATGACAAGATTAAGAAGCCAAGTGTACAAGACATGGAGGGAGCAAACAATTTTCTTCTTCCCTAACGCACGGTGATGAGTGTAGGAATAGTAAGTATCTGCAAGAACTGCTGGCACGGGATTGATTGGGTTATCTTTGCTGATGAAAGCTAAAAAGAGCCCAATGGCATTCTCATCAATGAAGCTCTCGAATTGTGGGAAAAGGACAATCCCGAAAATAATGAGGGCTAACAACTGCTTGAAAATACCCCATTTGCTAGCTTGAGCATGAGCTGTCAATAAACTCTCGAAATAGCTTAGTTGAAAACCCATGAGGCGATTCTTCCTTTCTTTATGAAGCACTAATTCCCTCACACTGACTTGCAAAAACTGAGAAAACTTCTGATCTGTGTACCGATGTTTCTGATACTGGTAAGGTGCTGACTTTGGCCTAGAAAACCCCAGGATCTGTTCATATTCCTCGAGGGTTGGTGATAGCTGAAAATCTTTGAAGAGGAAGCACCGGATTTCTGGATCATAGAATCGGCTCAGAGCCATGATAGCACTCTCTTGAACGTCCAATTATAACAATCTGAGGAGATTACCATAAGCCTTCCCGAAGAAATCCCTCTCTTCAGGCCCCATCAAGGCAACAAATCCCTTCAAACTCTCTATATCTATTCTCTTGACAGTCGGAAACCTTGAATTAAGTACCACTTCGCTTTTTGATCCCATTGATACTTTTTCTTTCACGCCTATGACACGATTCCAAGTTACTTTACAATTCCGGCAAACAGCTTAGATGCATGATGAATGATTTTCCAAAATTGGAGTTTTTATGAAATGCAAATGATGCAATGATGTGATGATGCTAGATGCAAATGATGTTCGTTCTTTTTGGTTTCGCACAGGTGGTAGTTTGAAAATTTACTCGCCATATGCCACCTCATATAGGTGTTTATTGAAAAAGGAAAAGCATATTTTTTATTTTTGAAAATTTTTGAGGAAAAATTGGTTGAACTGAATGCAACAATGCAGCACACAATTTGGAAAGCCCTTGTGACCTAAAAGGGGGAAGAACCTACGATCTAGGGCACTTTAGAGGTAATTTTCATGTGGCTCTATTCGCACCCTCACAAAGGTCATCAGAGCCCCAGTCTCTCTCATGAAAATCCCCGTAAATGCAGCAAACTGCTAGGTACGAAGCATCATGGAAGAGCATAACTCTGATTGAAACTTTTGCGAGTAGCCAAACGGACAAAGGTCCTGATGGGCTTCCACTACTCGAATCCACTCATCCTAAGGTATCCTAGAAGACCTGGGTTATGGCTTTTTTCTATCAACACATATCATCTCAAGGTATAAGTGCGTGCGTGCGAAGGGCATTTCCTCAAAACTACCCCACCTGCAAATGAAAATCCAGACAGTCCAGACAATAGCATGTCGTCTACCCTAGGGTTCAATATCATTCAAATACGACCAGCCTAGGGTACCAACAACAAACACATTACTTACCTCAGAAAGGGAGCTGAGAAGAGAGGATCATGAGGGAATTGGGGAATATATGAACTTACCTTAGAAAGGGAGCGAAGAAGAAGGGGACATAATAAGAAGGGGAAATGCATGAAGGAGCTAAGCATATAAGCAAAGAAGCAACTATCTACTATTTTAAATAAAGAGCACACAAAGAAAGAGATGAAGAAGTGAATGCACATGAACGTATAAAAAAAAAAAGAAGAAGAATAGAGACAAACAAAGCTCTTCAAATCAATCACATGAACCACACATTTAAATAATTAGGCTTGACCCTCCCTTTTTTTTTAAAAAAAATGTTTGTTTTTTTTTAAGAAAAAAAATGTCCCCAGCGGAGTCGCCAGCTGTTGCGCCCGAAAAAGTCCTTTTGAGAGAACTGTTCCCGTTTACAACTTTCTTTAAAACAACAAAATCGCCACCAATATTTATTTAGGAAAATATTAGGAAAACCTTTTTTGGAAAGCGATTGGCCTTTGGAAACTGAAGATTTGGGTTCGGGGTCGGTTATGCGTGGGGAAGGTACGAGCACCCCACACATCCTCTCTACTGAGAGGGAACCTTTAATTAAAAGTGTGGTTTTAGTGTGTTGGTTTTAAAATACTTTGATCTTGCCTCCCTACTTCTTATTTAAAAAAATGCATTGAAAGAGACTTGGTGAAAATCTTATTTATGTGAAAGAAAGGAGAAAAAAAAAGGTTTTTTAGAGAAAAAGTGCTTGACGGGGGTTACGACCCGCTCCTACGTATCTCCCGGTGCGATGGAGAACTCAAAGCTTACGTAGTTCTCCTTTGTCTTTTTCTGAAAGGTTTTTGTTTTTTTATCTTTTGGTGAGTTTTCGCAATAGGACGAGCATTAGCGACTGATTAAACTAACAAAGGCTATGGGTAATCACTGCTAAATACTCAAAAGAGTTGTTACCTCTAGTCAGACGAACAAAGGCTCTGATTGACTATTAGTAACAACTTGCTTTTATTATATTTTCGAAAAGGTTTTCGAAGTAGGACGAGCATTAGCGAGTGATTAAACTAACAAAGGTTATGGGTAATCATCGCTAAGTACTCATGTGAAATTGAAGAGCGTTCATAGAGATCAAACTAACAAAGGTTATGGGTGACCTCCACTACTTGCTCATTTGTGTTTATTGAAAATGCTTTGAAAATTAATTGGGTTGGAAAAGAGGTTTAGAAAATTGGTAAATCATTTTCAATCGAATTCTATGTCCAAAACCAAATGCAAAATGAATGAATGAAGCTCACACATACTCAACAATCAAGCAGTCATAAACATGTAGATCACTAACTAAGATTAAGCATGCCAATATAATCAAAGAATTCAATTGTCAAAGATGCAAGACAAAATTCTCAAAACAATTGTGTTTGTGTGTGAAGGGGAATTGCTACACAAGTTGGAAGCAATCTCAAGAGGGGCACATATGCCTCTATGCTACACATGTTGGTAGTCTTATAAGGGCACATGATTGTGTAGAAGGGTTTGTGCACAATTAAGTCAAGACATTAAAATGGCATCAAGAACAAAGGAATACAATTGATCATAGGCATAGAGTATTCTAGGTTAGGTGAATGAACATGTGAGCAATGAGGCATGATTAGGCAAGCATGTGAATGCATGAGCATACAAGAATGAATGTATGAATGAGTGGACAAGAGGATGCATGAGAGTGTCGCATAAAATAGGGATGAATGAAGATGCGTGAGGGTGAAAATGTATTGGTAAAAGGTTTAGGTAAGAAAGTGGTAAAATGTTTTTGGGTTTTGGTGTTTTGGAAATGAGATGAAATGTTTTTGGTCTTGAAAGTGGTAAAAGTATTTTGGGGTTTATTTTATAAAGTTGAAAAAGTTTGAAATGCAAGTGAGAAAATGTTTTGGGATTTTTATGCAAAGATGCAAGTGGTAAAAACTTTTAGTAAAAAGTTAGTGAAATGGTAAATTTATTTTACTTAGAGTAGAAAGTAATTTTTGAAAATTAGTAAAGGTAAAAAGTGAAAAGTAAATTATTAATGAAATGGTACATGTGAAATGGTAAAAGTGAAAAACACAATTGAATCAAATGCACACACAAATGCAAGATCAAAATAACAAAGTTTTGAGCAAAATTTGGTCAAAAGACATGGCCCATGGCCGAATGCAATCATGGGCAAAATCAAGCACAATTTCATCAATTTCTTGCAACCAAATCACATCAATGAGCTCATAAGTATAAACCCTAGGATCTATGCATACATTTCATGCTCAAACAATAGTTATTTCATCATTTATTTCAACACAAAAATCAAAGAAACAAAACCAACAAAAACCCTAGGTCTCTAATCCTCAAACCCGAGGCTATGTAAGGCATAAACCCACCAAAAATTCAACTTCAACACAAGAAATGAACAAAGAAATGCATGAACAAGAAAAAAAACACTACATGGCCGAAGCTAAAAGAAGAGGAAAACAAGGTTTTATTTCATGAAATTTAGTGAAAAATGTGTAGAAATGCAAGGAAAATTATTCAAACACAAGAATCTTCCCTTCAAGGCCAAGGACCCATCTCAAACACCCAAGGCTCCCAATGTCCTTGTCCAATAAGGTTTGAAATGAGTCCTCAAAGCTTCTTTCAAGAAGGAAAGAGGAGTAGAAGAGAGATTACATGATGAAAATTAAAGAAAATGCAAGAGTTTGTGAGCTTACCTCTAGATCTTGCTTGAAATGAAGAAGAAGATCAAAGTAGAAACCAAGAACACTTGAACCTCCTCTTGAATCCCACGAAAATCACTTGATCTTGAAGGATTTGATGATGAACTTTGAAGATAATGCAAGATTAGAAGTGGGTCTAGTGTAGGAATCAAGAATAATGAAGTTTGGATGGTTGAAAATTGAAGAATTGGTGGTGGAAATGGTGGGAGGTGGTCTCGGGTTTGAGAGGGGAGGAGGAGAGGAATTGTGATCTGATTGTGTGCTAGGGTAAAATGAGAATGATGTGTCTTGATGGTCTCCTATTTTTGGTTTTATATCAGATGCAAAATTAAGGGTATAATAGACTTTGTGCTTTTGCAAACCATTGAGATTTGAGATAGAATTTGAATCAAGGGTCTAGATTACAATGCACATGGATTAGGGACAATGAGAAAGCACAAATGAGTGGGAGTGGGCTGATCATATGCGAAATGGGTGAGTTTTTGTAGCACAAAAATTGTTGAGGGCAATTAGGTCATTTCACACTAAGTTGTAGCCTAGGATTCGATCTAGAATTTTAATCAATGGCTAGGAATACAACTCACATGGATCAAGGGCATGGAGAAGCACAAAATATGGGCTGGAAATGAGAGAGTGACTGCGACATTGAGGAGAGAGAGTGAGTGGAATTGCAAGTTGTCATGTTGTACTATACTTGACCTTTCAAAATTCCAAAGATTATTGATTATTCCTTTCTAGATAATTCCTCATTATTCATGCCACTTTGGGCCATATCCTAGGAATCAATCATTGGGCCCAAAATTCCATGATATCACCATTCCCATAATTGATTTGATACCTCACCTTGAAGGAAATTCCCATTTTGCCCTTTTCTTTGAAGTTTGACTTTTTATGCAAAAATTCATCAATGCATGCGCATAAAAAATATGACCCAACTCATTTTGATCCAAAGAAATTCCTCCAAAGTTGCACAGTGATTTTTACTGAGAAATTATCTTTTTGGGTAAAATGACCAAAATACCCTTTTTGCCCCGAAGTGCATCCCAACCCTAAAAATGATTTTAAAAACTTTGGAATGCCTTTCAAGACTCAAAAATGCATGCCCATAGCACTTCTCACCTTTCAAAATAATGCCACACCTCTGAAACTATTTATTTTGTGGAAAATTAGGGTTTCGACCTAGGCGGACAAAATTAGGGTATAACAGCGCCCCTCCCCTGAGGACACAGAGGAGGGTGAAATTAGCTTTACTGCACAAGAGCGTGACCACCTCTGGGAGCACCCTTTCGAACTTGCCATGCGTATGGTCAAGACTGGGGAGAGTTTGCACGTAAAGTGGGGAGCTGAGAGGGGAAGCGGGCCTTATTCAGGTGATTCTCTTGATTTATTTCTTTAAGTTTTTGACATATTTGTACTTTGGCTTCTTGATCCATGTTGTGTTGTTTTTTTCTTTAGGCTAAATTATAGTTTTGGTCCCCCTATTTTCAAAAATTCAGACATTTGGTCCCCCTATTTTAAAACTCAGACATTTGGTCCCCCAATTTTAAAAAATCAAAGACATTTAGTCCCAAGAGGAATTTTCAGTTTTTTATGGCTAATAAATAATCAAAGACATTTGGTCCCTCAATTTTAAAAAATCATAGACATTTGGTCCCCCAATTTTAAAAAATCAAAGACATTTGGTCCCTCTTTGGACTAAATGTATTTGATTTTTTAAAATTGGGGGACCAAATGTCTGAGTTTTAAAATAGGGAGACCAAATGTCTGAATTTTTGAAAATAGGGGGACCAAAACTATAATTTAGCCTTTTCTTTATGTAGGGTTGAGCGAGGAGAGGGATCAGCTTGCGTTGGATAAGAATCGACTCCAAGAAGATCTTCGCGAAGCTTTGGAATCCGCTTGCCGGGAAAAAGAGGCCGCTAGTCACTACCAGGCAGACCGGGTGGAGGTCACTGCTGAGAGGGATACGTACAAGAGGAGGGTGGAGGAGCTTCAATCTGAACTGGAAGGTATGAAGAAACTGAAGGAGGAGGCCAAGGCCAAAGTGCAGGTGGTGGCCGGGCAGGCTATAGACTTTTCTTATGCTGCCTACGATAAGGCGATCGGTCATGTTCAGTGTTTGTATCCGCAAGCCATTCTCGAGTCGAGCGTCCTTCGATTTGATCATGATGTTCGAGATGGGAGGATCGTCAAATACCACTCCAACGGGGTTGACTTCGATGTCGTTGCCCCCAGATTATTTCTTCATTGCTTGATTTTGTAATTCCTCTTTAATTTGTCGAGTTTCGTTATATGTCTTGCTTAATGGATGTATTACACTTTACTCCTGACGGGGTTGACTTTGATGTCATTGTCCGCTAATATTTGTATTACTTTTTGAAACGTCTATGTTTCATCGTTATGTGGCTTGTTTCTTATGTTTATAATTGACACGCGTTGGATTGCCTCGGGCACACGTTCTTGCCCTCATGGGCGCTGGCCTATTCTTCACATGGCACCCTGCCAGGCGCCCTCATGGGCGCTGGCCTGTCACTTGGCGCCCTGCCAGGCACCCTCATGGGCGCTGGCCTGTTCTTCACATGGCGCCCTGCCAGGCGCCCTCAGGGGCGCTGGCGTGTCACTTGGTGCCCTTCCAGGCGCCCTCATGGGCGCTGGCCTGTTCTTCACATGGCGCCCTGCCAGACGCCCTCATGGGCGCTGGCCTTTCTTCACATGGCGCCCTGCCAGGCGCCCTCATGGGCGTTGGCCTGTTCTTCACATGGCGCCCTCATGGGCGCTGGCCCGTTCTTCACATGGCGCCCTGCCAAACGCCCTCATGGGCGCTGGCCTGTCACTTGGCGCCCTGCCAGGCGCGCTCATGGGCGCTGGCCTGTTCTTCACATGGCGCCCTCATGGGATTTGGCCTGTCACTTGGCGCCCTGCCAGGCGCCCTCATGGGCGCTGGCCGGTTCTTCACATGGCGCCCTGCCAAACTCCCTCATCGGCGCTGGCCTGTCACTTGGCGCCCTGCCAAGCACCCTCATGGGCGCTGGCCTGTTCTTCACATGGCGCCCTGCCAGACGCCCTCATGGGCGCTGGCCTGTCACTTGGAGCCCTGCCAGGCGCCCTCATGGGCGTTGGCCTGTTCTTCACATGGCGCCCTGCCAGGCGCCCTCATGGGCGCTGGCCCGTTCTTCACATGGCGCCCTGCCAAACGCCCTCATGGGCGCTGGCCTGTCACTTGGCGCCCTGCCAGGCGCGCTCATGGGCGCTGGCCTGTTCTTCACATGGCGCCCTCATGGGATTTGGCCTGTCACTTGGCGCCCTGCCAGGCGCCCTCATGGGCGCTGGCCGGTTCTTCACATGGCGCCCTGCCAAACTCCCTCATCGGCGCTGGCCTGTCACTTGGCGCCCTGCCAAGCACCCTCATGGGCGCTGGCCTGTTCTTCACATGGCGCCCTGCCAGGCGCCCTCATGGGCGCTGCCCTGTTCTTCACATGGCGCCCTGCCAGACGCCCTCATGGGCGCTGGCCTTTCTTCACATGGCGCCCTGCCAGGCGCCCTCATGGGCACTGGCCTGTCACTTGGAGCCCTGCCAGGCGCCCTCATGGGCGTTGGCCTGTTCTTCACATGGCGCCCTGCCAGGCGCCCTCATGGGCGCTGGCCCGTTCTTCACATGGCGCCCTGCCAAACGCCCTCATGGGCGCTGGCCTGTCACTTGGCGCCCTGCCAGGCGCGCTCATGGGCGCTGGCCTGTTCTTCACATGGCGCCCTCATGGGATTTGGCCTGTCACTTGGCGCCCTGCCAGGCGCCTCATGGGCGCTGGCCGGTTCTTCACATGGCGCCCTGCCAGGCGCCCTCATGGGCACTGGCCTGTCACTTGGCGCCTTGCCAGACGCCCTCATGGGCGCTGTCCCGTTCTTCACACGGCGCCCTGCCAGGCGACCTCATGGGCGCTGGCCTGTCACTTGGCGCCCTGCCAAGCGCCCTCATGGGCGTTGGCCTATCACTTGGCGCCCTGCCAGGCGCCCTCATGGGCGCTGGCCTGTTCACCTTTTCTGGAGGCAGTTTGTCGGACTTGGCTGAATCTAACTCGCCCATTAGAGGTTGTGACCCGTTTACAGTCGCTTCTCACCTCGTGGGACTCTGGGGGCAGTTTATCAGACTCGGCCGAATCTAACTCGCCCATCAGAGGTTGCGACTCGTTTACAGTCACTTCTCACCTCGTGGGACTCTGGGGGCAGTTTGTCAGACTCGGCTGAATCTAACTCGCCCATCAGAGGTTGCGACATGTTTTAAGTCGTTTCTCACCTTGTGGGACTCTGGTGGCAGTTTATCAGACTCGGCTGAATTCAACTCGCCTATCAGAGGTTGCGACACGTTTTAAGTCGCTTCTCACCTCGTGGGACTCTGGGGGCAGTTTATCTGACTCGGTTGAATTTAACTCGCCAATTAGAGGTTGCGACACGTTTTAAGTCACTTCTCACCTCGTGGGACTCTAGGGGCAGTTTATCAGACTCCGCTGAATTTAACTCGCCCATCAGAGGTTGCGAGACACTTTAAGTCGCTGCTCACCTTGTGGGACACTGGGGGCAGTTTATCAGACTCGGTAAAATTTAACTCGCCCATCAGAGGTTGCGACATGTTTAAAGTCGCTTCTCACCTCGTGGGACTCTGGGGGCAGTTTATCAGACTCGACTGAATCTAACTCGCCCATCAGAGATTGCGACACATTTAAAGTCGCTTCTTGCCTCGTGGCGGAGTTTAATTTGGGGCGCCAGCTACTTTCACATGGCGCCATGCCACGCGCCCTCATGGGCGCTGGCCCGTTCTTCACATGGCGCCCTGCCAAACGCCCTCATGGGTGCTGGCCTGTCACTTGGCGCTCTACCAGGCGCGCTCATGGGCGCTGGCCTGTTCTTCACATGGCGCCCTCATGGGATTTGGCCTGTCACTTGGCGCCCTGCCAGGCGCCCTCATGGGCGCTGGCCGGTTCTTCACATGGCGCCCTGCCAGGCGCCCTCATGGGCACTGGCCTGTCACTTGGCGCCCTGCCAGGCGCCCTCATGGGCGCTGGCCCGTTCTTCACATGGCGCCCTGCCAGGCGCCCTCATGGGCGCTGGCCTGTCACTTGGCGCCCTGCCAGGCGCCCTCATGGGCGCTGGCCTGTTCTTCACATGGCGCCCTGCCAGGCGCCCTCATGGGCGCTGGCCAGTCACTTGGCGCCCTGCCAGGCGCCCTACTTACATATATAAAACTACACAAACTTACAAGTTCTTAAAGAATCAAAAACTACACAAAATATATCATATAGTTAAAACTAGGGTCCAGAATATAACTAACACTAAACCAACACAAGCTTATTTATTTTGTTTCTTTGGTCACCATCCCTTTGTAGTTTGAATCACTTAGACCTCCATTTTCTTTTTTTCCCTTCAAGCTCAGACAAAAAGAATTGAGCCCAACCTTGCTAGATTTCATCAAGTTCAACTCTACAATATGCTCGTCCCTCAAAAAATAACTACAAGATAAACATACAATAATTACATAAATTCTGCATATATACGATATGGTTAAACCGAAATTAACATAAATCACAGGTTAAAAATTAACTTACCACATCTAATCCTTCAAAATAACTCGAAATGATAAGCTCTAACATTTCTTTAATTACATAGAATCCACATTCCCATGTCTCGGGTTGTAAAGGCATCTAGTACTAATGAATACAAAAAGTATTAGCATATTAAGATTAAAGTATTAACCACAATATATAATTAATATTAAATATTACTTACTTTGATAGTCAAAAAAAAAATATTACTTACTTTGATTATATATCTTTCATTTTGGGCCCCTCTTCTTATGCCTTTCTATCTAGTAGATCCCAACATAGCAATGATAAAAACAATGTTAATAAATCATAAGTCATAAAAATATAGAAACAAAAATCATATATATGTTTTTCCAATTAATATGTTACCTATCAACAATTGTCATAAGGTTTTTACGTGGTTCTCTATGTAGCGAAGAGAAGAAATAAACTAAATTCTCTTATGGAAGTATGGCAAACAATTACCAATGGTTATTGTAGAATTAGACATTAATACACATTAGTATCGAAAGCATAGAGGAAAAAAGCAAGATAAGTTAGTAAGTTGACAACTCAGTTAGTATAGAGGAAAAAAGCAAGGTAATCGCTTCCATGTCAAGATGGTCAAAACTAGTTGGGTAGAAATCTCTGTCATGATCAAGCTCTATAACGAGTACTTTACTAAATTCCTTCAGCTTTTCAATGTAGTCCATTTTAACCGGTGAATCACTCCCCTTGATGCTTTCACAAAACAATGGTTATAGGAGAACAATCTAGTACAACATTATTACTCATCCCCTTATATTGCATTGCATGCATCAAGTGAACTTAATATATCCTCAAATAACTTTTATTTAATAAATATTTTTCAAGTCATACATGCTTGTCGAATTATCGTCGTAGCTATATGTTGATTAAATGATTAAAAATAATATTAAGTTGTCATTTGTTTGTCTTCCAATATCCCTTCCTCATTATCATCATAAGCAGCATATACATCGTCCACTTCATTTTCACCGGCAAATGAAGTTCTTTGCACTGAGAAAGGAGGTGTGTCATTAATATCAAGACTTGATTCTTCATTTTCAATTTTTCATTGCTCAGATGCATGCTTCTTCTTTGGAGTACCACTGACCACTTAGGTTTGAGGGATCGTTAACATAAAATACTTGCCTTGCGTGGAATGCCATGATGGGAGGCTCGTCTATACCTTCCTTGTCAAGGTCCACCAATTTAAATCTTAGCTCACCATTCTGTACGTCCCCAATACCATTCTGTACGTCCCCAATACTGTTGACCAACTTACATTTAAAAGTAGGAGCTCTATAGCTAGAATAATTTAGCTCCCAATTTTCTTAAATGATCCTAAAGTAAGCTATTGATGCCAAAATAGAGCTTTTATCCTTTGAGCTAGAGAAATGCATTGCAGAAGACATCAACATAACCCCTGAGTTTTGCATTGTACTATTGTCGTCTTGTGACTTTGTGTAAAATGAAAAATTATTTATACCATATCTAGTCCAAGTGACGAAATTAAAGATAGGCTCTCTTGATAGCCATTTTAATTCCTCAAAAGTAGTGTCATCATTCATAAACTTGCTTTTATACTCGTTTAAGAATGTCTTGTACTGCTCATCAACACCCATCGATCTCTCGTTCCTACGAGGGTTTCTTGTTTTGACAATTTTTTTGTGAGTAGATAAGTAAGGTCCAACCTTAGCAGTGTTATTCATTATATACAAGTGTGCTTGAAGAACTTCTGTCCGATCAATATTCTTGATTGTTAGACCTTGTGTACCTTTATTATCACATCTCCCCTCATGACGAGACTTTGGAAAACCTATAGGTTCCGCACCTAATAAGTAGTTTGTACAAAACTCTGTAGCTTTTTCTGTGGTGTACCTTTCTACAATGAATGCCTCGGACCAGTAGTGATTCGTCAAATACCCTTTCAAGATCTTCATGTATTGCTCAAAATGGTACATCCACCTAAGATAAACAAAGCCACACAATGTAATATCTCTCACTAGATGAACAATTAAGTGAACCATTATATCAAAAAACGAGGAAGGAAAGAGCATTTCCAACTGACACAAGAAAACAATAGAGTCATTTTCTAACTCGTCTAGCATTTTACGATCAATCACTTTACTACATACTTCATTGTAGAACAAATACAATCTAGTTCTGGCATGACGAACAATTTTTGGTAAAATGCCATGAATTGCCTCCAATAGTTGTCGCATCAAGATATGACAGTCGTGAAATTTCAAGTCAATAAGTTTAAGGTCCTTCATTGACACCTAACTCTTGACATTTGTGGAGTATCCCTATGGAACTTTGATACACCCAGACAATCACAAAAACTTGTTTTCTCTATTTTTGAAAGAGTGTGACATGCTGGTGGCAACTATGTGTATCCAACCTACGAAAATGGGCCTGATATCGCCTCGCACTACCCACCATTTGTATAGTGGCACCACTGTGTGGCCTTAATTGTTCCTCAATAGAAGTATTGCCTTTATGAACACAGTCTAATTGGTTCATTTTTCCACTGGGTGTACTTATAACTCTTTTTTTGTACCCATAAAAAGTGTGTTATTGGGATCCTAGGGAAAAATGAACCAAATGGAAAGTGTTATAAGAGTCATTCATAGTGTTTGGAAATGTTTGGAACCACGTTGAATATATGTCTACACTAAAGCAACAGAGAGAAGCTGTAGGCAAACAAAATATCCAACATTGTTCTGAAATGTATGTATATGGAAACAAGTTGGAGGTGCCCTATCATTGTGAAATGGGTCCAACTAGCGTAAAATATGTAGAAACACAGAAGGTATGGTCAGTTTTGTATAACAACCAGGATTGGATATCATTGCAATTTCTTACTTTTGATGAATGCGCAAATTTGAGTCATTTTAATTGCTTTATGAAGTGGATCATTGTAAATCGGTATGGGACTCCTAAGAATGAGATTCAGGTTTATTGTGTGAACAAAATCATCAAAATAAATCTTCTTGAGTACTCCAGCCTTCATTTTAGGTGTTGAGGAAAGCGAATATGGAGGGTTATGGGTGATGTCGTACGGTGGTGCTACAGAGTTGAACATTCATTTTTTTCTACTAATCACTTTTACCGTTAAAAAACAGATATGGAACATTCAATGGTTGTTAAGAGACAGATATTGCTCAATGATTACAACTATAATGCTTTTTTGATGAATAATTAAGAAATGGAAAAACATAATAATTAGTTGTAAACCTGTTGTCATGCATATTCCCCTTTCCACTCTAAGCACTTGTGTCATACTCCTGCCTGGTACTGGTACAGGAGTAACACTGGTCAGGTTGTTAGGGTTGGTTCTGACATATTGAGTGAGACTAGAGTCAACAATACAGGCATCGTGTACCAACTTGAATATGTGCATTGAATCTTTTGATATAACACGCAAAATGATGATCTAAAAAGAGTTTTAGGTTTTTGATCAAATAGAACTCCAATGTTAAGAAACCAAACATTTCTGAAACTGTTTTAGAAATATTTGGTTTCCTGTAACTCGGGGGTTTATTTCAAAGCATAAAAACCTCTTTACATCATCATCTTAAACGGTTGGACTTGGAACCACGTTGGGATAGAAGAAAATATGTTTCTTTGTTATTAGGAGTTTAAACACCGCTCACGAATGTACTCTAAGCACTCATAGGAAATGCAGTTTTCAATATCATAAAAGTTATATGTGAAAGTTTCTACCAAAAAGTGTTTATCCTAAAACTCATAACCGAGAATCGCGTTAACCTCCTCCAATGGTAGTGGAGAATCTATGTGCTCTTTTCTTTCTCTTGTTGAGCAGAATCCACGTCAGCAGCTATATTACGTACGACTGAGTCTATCGAATTCAGAAGTGTTTCTGCTTGGTCTTTCTGTGCTGCCTTATTGAAATAATTGGGGGAAGAACGAAGAATGAGTGGCGTTTAGTTTGACTTTGTCGGCAACTAGCAGAGAAAGAAATTATGAAGAGGATCAAATTTAATTTGGGTGATATATATACTATGTAATGACGTTGTGTCGTGCTCTGGTGCTACTTTGATAACACTTTTTTGTACGCAAGTGATAAAAGCATTGAGATTAGATTTCACTGACATTACTTAGAGGTATCCTATTGATTCAACATACATATTTCAGTTTCAATTATTCATTCATCACCATCAGTTCTTCCATCTTTGCTAATTCCTTAGACAAAGTGAAATCATCAATTAATCTACCTAAACAACCATTCCTCGGTTTTTTAAGTAAACAATAGCATTAAGTTCAGATGATTTTATGACTAGAAAACTTGATTCCATTCCTAGATATCTAGCTTTTTAGGTGATTTAATCTAGAACAAGATTCAATATCTATTTTCCAATCAAACATCAAATCTAACATCAAGTTATAGGTGATCAATCTACAACTAGCATTAAGCATAAGACTGAATCAATGCATAAAACTGAATATATATAAATATGACTCAAAACAAGTACATAAGTGAAAGTATAGTTACATCTAATCCCAACAGAGAGAGTTTAGTTATCCATTTCCATGAAAGCTTTACAAAGGAGAAGAGAATGAAATGAAGAACAATCAATAGTTACCACTTTTCCAGAATTTTTTGTAAAAGAAGTGAAAGAGCCCTTTTATAGCAACTGAAAAGTGAACAGATCCGTAACTTCATTAAACGGCGTGCTGGACACCACTTTTGTTGTTGGACGAGCCCTTTGTATTTTAGCTTTCCTGCTCATGAAGAAACCTCAGCTTGCTGGACACAATAGGCTTGCTGGACGAGCCCTTCATAAAACAGTTTTCTTGCACATGAAGAAAGCTAGTCTTGCTGAAGGAGGAATATTTGTTGGACCACCAATTGGATGAGTTTCTGTCTGTCATCTTGCTGGACACTGTTTAGCTTGCTGGACAAGGGAGAATTTCCTGCACTTGAAGAAAGTTGGTCTTCCTGGACAAGACGTACTCTGGCTGGACAATAAGTGCATTCTTCTCTTCCTTGATGAACTTTACTCTTCCTTCTTATCTCAACTTTATTTGGATTCTTTTCACAATTCTTCCACTTCAATTCAAATCTGTTTAAAATAACAAAAAGGGACTAAAGTGCAACAAAAAATCTTAAATCTAAACCTGTAGTTGCTAAATTCAAATTTGGTGAAATCAAACTCTTTTGGGGGTAAAACGTATTTAAATTTATATCAAATTATTCAATAAGTGCCAATGTTTTAAATCAAAAAGTAAGTACCTTTGGCGGTTATCATACTAGCTCCTAACTTATTGAGTTTGACTAGAATATTTTAACTAAAATTTCTTTTAGATGTGATAGTTGAATGGTGAGTTTACAATTTTTAGAAGTAGAATGCAGTATAAGGGAACGACTACTGATTTACTCGGCAAATCAAACGAAATTGGAATTGAATTTAGCTTTGTGACAATTGTTTGTTGTATGTCCGAGTGTTATTGAGTGAAAAGAAGAAAGATATTGACTAAAAAGAAGCAGAAATGGAAACAAGGGAATAAATAGTTGGATTACATAAAACGACACCCTGCTGCATTTATCATGCTGGCAAAGTGAAACTAAACACAACTTTTTATTCTTTCTTCCTCCATCGATATTCCATATCAATATGCTTTTGAGACCCTTTATCCAATTGAATTTAGAAGTATAATGCAATAGAGGGAACGACTACCGATTCACATATGTATTCATATTAGCAAAGAACTTATCCAAGGTCGAATGTCTTGGTTTGAAAAAATTGTAACTTGTGTGTTTTTCACCTTTAATATGTTTAGGTTCTCTTATCAGGAATTTATAATAAATTTCGGTCTAATATTGATAGAAAGTGGATGTCTGTCAATCGTCTATCGAAAAAATATGCCGATGGTGTGGAATATTTTGTGAACTTTGCTGTTCGACGTTTAGGAACTTCTAGTAAGTTCAAGTGTCCTTGTTTAAGTTGTTGTTACGCAAATCGAGTTACTGCAGTTGAGTTGGAAAGACATTTAAAGGCCAACGGAATCGATCAAAGTTATACTTGTTGGACAATGCACGGTGAGGAAAGAGGTGAACCTTCAAATATGGATAATAGTAATCAGAGATGTGATCCTGTTGATTATCCTGAAACACATACATTTGATGGCCATCAATTTGAAGAGGTGGAAAAGGCGGTTGAAGACGATCTTAATGATTGTCCTCAAATGTTTGAGAAGTTGATAACCGACACAGAGACACCGTTGTATGCGGGCTGTACTGAATTCACAAAGTTATTGGCTGTCATAAAGCTGTATAACTTGAAAATTTGTCACGGATAGACGGATAAGAGCTTTACGGAATTACTCGCACTATTGAAAGATATGTTGCCGGAAGACAATGTGTTCCCTTCTCAGACGTATGATGCAAAACAAATGTTAGGCACCATTGGTTTGAACTATGAGAAGATACATGATTGTCCGAATGATTGCATTTTATTTCGGAATGAACATGCATTGTTAAAGTCGTGCATCGTGGTATAAGAAGAAAGAATCTGCTCCAGAAAAGGTATTGTGGTATTTTCCCATAATTCCTCGATTTAGGCGTATGTATCGTAGTTCGGAAGATGCAAAACAGTTGACTTGGCATGATGATGAAAGGATTAAAGATGGCATGCTACGACACCCGGCGGATTCTCCGCAGTGGAAAAAGATTGATATTGAGTATCCTGACTTTGGGCATGACCCAAGAAACCTACGCCTTGCATTGTCCGCCGATGGATTTAACCCTCACGGTATCCAGATATTGAGTATCCTGATTTTGAGCATGGCCCAAGAAACCTACGCCTTGCATTGTCTGCCGATGGATTTAACTCTCACGGTATCCAGAGTAGCTCCCATAGTACATGGCCTGTGATTTTGGCGATTTATAACTTACCTCCTTGGCTTTGCATGAAACGCAAGTATATGATGTTGTCTTTGTTAATTTCTGGCCCCAAACAACCAGGAAATGATATTGACGTATACTTGGCTCCTTTAATAGAAGACTTGAAGCAAATGTGGGAGTTTGGGGTAGAGGTGTATGATGGATTCAGAGATGAAAGTTTCATACTTGGCACCATTAATGACTTTCCAGCATACGGCAATCTATCTGGGTACAGTAACAAAGGTCAGTGTGCATGTCCTATATGTGAAGATAATACAGATTGGATGTGGTTGGAACATGGTAAGAAGAATATATATCTTGGCCATCGAAGATTTTTGCCTCCAACTAATCAATATCGGGTGTGGAGAAAGGCATTCAATGGGAATTCAGAAACTCGTAAATCTCCCTCGCATTTGACGGGTGGACAACTATTTGTAAAGGTGAAAGATTTGAACATTAAGTTTGGGAAGCCTTTTGTAGGAGAGCTTGCCAAACGAGGATGGAAGAAAAAGTCGATTTTCTTTGAGTTGCCATACTGGAAGTCATTACACGTAAGACATTTCATTGATGTGATACATGTTGAAAAAAATGTATTCAAAAGTGTCATTGGTACCTTACTCAATATGCCAGGGAAGACTAAAGATACCATCAACACAAGGTTGGATTTGGTTAGTATGGGGTTGAGACCCGAATTGGGTTCGATAAAGAAGGGTACACGTACATATATACCTCCAGCAGCTCATACTCTATCTAGAAAGGAGAAAACTGTCTTTTGTAAGTTTCTTCATGGAGTTAAAGTTCCAGAGGGGTACTCTTCAAACATTACGAACCTTGTATCGATGAAAGACCTCAAGTTAAAGTCTCTAAAGTCTCATGATTGTCATGTTCTCATGCAGAATTTGCTACCCATTGGTATACGATCCATTATGCCCAACAAAGTGCGTCAGGCCATAACTAAACTTTGTTTCTTCTTTAAGGCGATTTGTAGTAGAGTGATTGACCCTGGAAAGTTGCTAGCTCTGCAAAGATCAATTACTGTCGCTTTTTGTGAGCTTGAGATGTTTTTTCCGCCTTCTTTCTTTGACATAATGATTCATTTAACAGTTCATCTGGTTACAGAGAGACAATTGTGTGGCCCATGTTACATGAGATGGATGTACCCGTTTGAGCGATACATGAAGCTATTAAAAGGATATGTTAAAAACTGAACACGACCCGAGGGTTGCATTGCTGACCGCTACATAGTTGAAGAAGCTATTGAGTTCTCCACCGGCTATCTATCTAGTGTTGAATATTCTGTTGGCATGCCAAGGGTGCGTCACACAGGAAGCGTTGGTAAAGGGATGACAGGAAGGAAAATAGTGATGGTATCTAGGAAAGAACTAGAGCAAGCACACTTATATGTTCAGCACAATGATAGTCAGGTTGATTCATATGTTGTCAAACACATGGAGATTCTTAGGAGTGATCACCCAACTAAGAGTCAAGTCTGGTTAAAAAAAGAACACAATCGAAGTTTCATACTGTGGCTAAAAGATCACATTGATATTGAGTTTGTTTTGAATCCTGTTATACCCCAATTTTGTCCGATCTTTTTTTCGCAATCATTTCTATCATTTACTTTGCGTGTCATAAGTCACAAATCCTATTGCCACGAGATAATTTTTTCAGACTCATTCGATGTTGTCTCGTTTTAATTCGGGTCAACACTTAATACTTTGTTCAATCGGGCCGAAATGCCTTTTTGCCTGATTGGGCCGATACTTGCGTGGTTGATTTGTATGTCTACGATTAGCGCCTGTCTAGTAATATGGGCCTATGTGTTGCTATTGGACCTATGTTAGTAATTTGTTTAGATTGGACCTGATTTTAGAAAATTATTCTAATTGGGCCGTATTTTAGTCATTTGTCTAATTGGGCCTATGTTTAGTCTTTTGATTGGGCTTGGCCCAATTTAATCATTTTCTTCCATTTTGACCAAAAAAACAATAAATCTATCCACTGCCCAAAAAAAAATATATTTAAAAATCAATAAAAATATATTTACAATAATCCAAAAAATACAAAATGATTGTCAAAAAATACCAAAAAATCAAAAAAACGAAAATAAAAAATATACAAAGATCAGCAGCTGCTATGGGCCTATTCTTGCTCTCTAAGTCTTCTCCGCAAGCCCAAAACCTGCAAAATAGGAAACCAAATCAGGTCAAAATCAGGTTCTTAATTTGCTAAACCAAAAATCTTCCTATAAAAACAAGCTTGAATCAGACGGAAAAGGGGGAGAAAAACGGATACAAAATACACAGAAATACAGAGCAAAAATTAGGGTTTCACACTAAAACCCTAATCCCAAAGTTTCAAAAAATTCTGAAACAAAAGAGGACAACAGTAGCAGCAAGGATAGGAGCAACATCAGTTGACGACAACAATCAAACAAAATATCAGAAGCTGGAATACAGGTTGGTTTTTTTATCCAAAAATACAAAAACATGTAGTTGTAGGTGTAATCTGTAATGCTTTTATTTTTTTAGATGTTCATATGTTAAATAATATATAGATATAGTAACTGCAAGCATGTTTGTTTCTTAGTATCCTCTTAGTTCTATATATGTATATACGCACCCTGTATAGATTGGGGTTTTAAAAAAAAATTAGAATAAGTTCAGTTGTGAAAACACAGGGTTCAAAGTCAGTGTACAAAAACAAAACGAAATTAGAAATATTAGGGTTTAGCATTCTGTTCCTTTTAAAAGTTAGTAATTAGTTGTTAGCCAAAATTAACTAGGGTTCTGTCAATTCGTTTTAGAGAAAATAAATTAGGCAAAGATTTAACTAAAAAATTAGGGTTAGATTTCTGTTTTTTTTTTAAAAGAAAGGGAAAAGAATCATAAACCAGGAAAATAGGTAAAGAAAGAAATCAAAACAGAGAAACAGAAGATAAAAAATAGACAAAAAACGAGTTAGAGCCGTACCAGCTCCGACCGCCATAGACGGTGGCCGTTCTGCCTCAAACCGCCGCCAGTTTCGCACCACCGTACGGTGGTCATGCTCCCATCTGAAGCCATCACCGTGAGTCCTTTGCCGTCCTCCCCAACCACGTCGTCATCAACCGTGACCACTACACCGTTGTCAGTCTCCTCGAACACAGCAGCTCCAAAAACGTCGCCATCGCCGACCCAAGAGTGGCCGGCCGGAGTCGCATCACCTTACGTCGGTCATCACCGCATCACCCGTCTCCCTTCCGGTCTTCTTCGTCTTCTTCTCCTTTCTTTAGGCTCATTGGTTTCCTCTCTCCTCGCCGTCAAACTCCACGGAAAACACCCCGGAGACCCCGTCCGTCGTCACCCCCACCATCGTCGGTCACCACCCCCGCTTCCCTCTCAGTCGCACTCTCCTCCTCTCACTCTGTGATCTGCTCCCTCTCTCTCCGTGATTCCCTCCCTCTTCTCTCTATGCGCGTCAATCTCTCTCTGCGCGTCAAAAATCACTCCTTCTCTCTCCTGAGTTTGGGGATGCGGCGGTAGGAGAGGAGAATTGTGAAATTAGGGTTAACAAATCCAACTGGTTACCTTATATACTTCCTTTTAATTTTTCATTTAAAAATTATAAAAACAACAGATCCCTACTTGAACCCCTCCGTTTAATTATTACAGCCCCCCCCCCCCTGAAAAGCCCATGAATTCGCGGGCCAGTCTACAAACTGGGCTGCTGCTTTTTACACCCAGTTTTAATAATACAACTCCCTTTCTAAAACTGCACCCCATTTTACTATTGCACCCTCTCTTTTCATTTTTTTTTATTAATTTCTTTTACAAAATAAACCTATAAAAATAAATAGATAAATATTTCATTTTCATTTTCAAAAATATAAATAGGGGACTAAGTCGATTGTACAGTCGGGGTAGTCTGCTTTTTAGGTCACTAATGAACCGTTACGGATCATGTCCTGAAATCCCTATTTAAAACAAACAATTTCTAAATTAAAATAAACACAAACACATTTCTTTCCACAAATCAAATTTTCAAAATAGGGGATTAAGTCGACTGTACAATCGGGTTAGTCAGCATTCTAGGATGAATGAGCCGTACGGCTCAAGAGTCCTAAAATCCCTATTCCAATAAATCAAACCAACACACATCAAACCATTTTCCAAACTCCAAAAACTCCATTTTTATAAAATAGGGGACTAAGCCGACTGTATAGACGGGTTAGTCATCGTTCTAGGACGGATGAGCTGTACAGCTCAATAATCCTAAAACCCCTATATTAAAAAATATTAACCAACAAACCTTTTTCTACCCCAAGAACTACGTGTGATTTGATTCTCTACCAAGAGATACGTAGGAGCAGAGGGCGGTCGACCTCTGTCAATTGCACTAATAAAAAAACTTTTTTAGTCTTTTCCTAAATAATCCCTTTCTTAAATTCAAATAAAATATCAAGTTTCTTCTTTCTTTTTAATTCACAATAAAAGGGTAAAAATAAATGTTTTCAAAATTAACTTTCGCTTCCACAACTAATTAGCAGGTAACCTTCCTTAGGAAGGATGTCGTGGGGTGCTAATACCTTCCTCATGCATAATCGACTCCCGAACCCTTATCTGGTCTCAAGGACCCTTATCCATTCCAAAAGGGATTTTCCAATGTTTGCCCTTAAACTAAACTTTGGTGGCGGCTTCATTTTTTGAACCTTCGAGGAATCCTCCGGATTTTTCGGTCGCTACAAATCCTACCTCGATTTCACAAAGATTGAGATGGTTAGCAAAAGGTCCAAATATACATGTTTACTCTTACACTAGTTATCTACAAAACGGGTACACGTTCTATACAAAATCTCATGATGATCAGAGTAAAATGCAAAATAGTGGGGTGACTCTTGTAGCTGAATCTATGCATACATCAAGTGCCAAAGACAGAAATCCCATTTACGCGAACATGTCATACTTCGGTGTCATTGAACACATATGGGAGTTGGATTACAATATGTTTTGGGAGGCTGTGTTCCAATGTAATTTTGTTGACAATAATAATGGTGTACAGATGGATGACTCAGGTTTCATGCGGGTGAATTTCAACAAGTTAGGGTATAAATATGAACCTTTTATTTTAGCCTCGCAAGCCCAACAAGTGTTTTATGTCACTGATCCAGTTGATATCAATTGGTGCATTGTTTTATTGACAAACAAAAAATTATTGGTGAATGACATTGGTGATCAAGCCCACGAAGTTGTTGATATTGAGGATGACCCTTTCTTCAGGACATCACAACCAATAATAGGGGAAAGTACTTCTAAAGAGGATATTTTGTATGTTAGAAATGATCATAATGATGGAATTACGTTTCGTCGAAAACATAGTACTAAGAAGCGAAAAACAAAATATCATACAAATAAACTAGCTAGTAACATTAGATCGAGGAAAAGGAAAAGGTAATATATCATGCGTGTTTCTTTTTTTATTCATTTTTCATATTGTAAAAATTAACTTACTTTATCATGATTATAAAATAACATTTAGCCTAATAACAATGATTATCTTTTGTTGTAGGTGAGATGACTTCCCACGGTGATGATAGTGCACATGACAGTGGTCATGAGAGTGAACATCAGCCCCAAAAAAAGTTCATTCGCCGTGGAATGACAGTTAAGAAGAATATCATCAATCGAGGGAGCAAAGGGGTTCCTAAACTTACAGTAAGAAACTTACTAATTAACTAACTTTGTTATATACTTTTAAATGTTTGTTATCTAATTTACACAAGTAATAATGCAGGTCGAATGGAATGCTAAAGACCAACCGACTGGTGAAAATGGTAGAGAGTTGAAAGCTTCATTGGTGCCATAGCAAGGCAGGATATACCAATTACAATCACAAGTTGGAATAATAAAAAATATGCCTCTTTGGAGAAATTTAAAGAGGAGCTATGGCATTTGATACAGGTATGGGTCTTATTTTGACTATACAGTTATTTTATAATTAAATATGTAAGCATATTTATAATCATTTTGTTGAATGTAAGCAGAAATACTTTGATGTGGATGACTCTCGAAAAGACTATTGTCTTATGAAAGTTGGAAAGGCACACAGAAGATTCAGATCAACTCTAACAAGTTGGATGAGAGATGAAGAGGGGAACATCAGAAGCCGTCCTCCACCACGATATGATGGGATTATAACATCGGAGGATTGGAGTGCATTTGTATCTTCACGCGAAGATGAGGAATTCCAGGTTTGTATAATTACTTATCATACATATACCTATACCTTTATTTGACAATTATAAAGTATTAATGTAAAATGATTTGTCTTTATAGAGATTAAGCAATGAAAATCGCGAGAGAGCAGCAAGTCCTGAATACCCTTATAGAGCCGGTGTTAAGGGTTATCACGAGATTGAAGAACGATTGGTAGGCACATTATCTTTTATTTTATCTTTCATTTATTAAATTAATCTTCTGATTATTTACTAATAAATGGTAAATTTTAATAGCTGCGGGAGAACGAAAAAGATCCTACTCAGGAATCTATTGACCGACATGTTTTGTGGTTAGAAGCCCGACAAAACAAAGATGGTGTCATTATCAACCCAAAAACGAGAGAGGTGTCTCAAAAAATTGTAAGTATGATAAAGATGGTTGATAAGTCTATTTTTAGAGTCTTTTTAATAGTTATTTTCGTTAAGTTTTATTGGTATTTTAATTATATTTTTGAGCTATTTTACTACAAATATTTACTTTTTATTTTCAGGTTTTATTTTGAAGCAAAAGAGAAAATAAGAGCTAAAATGAAGAAACAAAAGAAATATTTGAGGAAGAACAATTTTTAAGCATTAAGGCACTCTCCAATGGCGCCAAGAACCAAAACTGGCGTAGGACAGGGCGCCAAGGGCGCCAAAAACCAAGCAAGGAACAAAACTGGCGCAGGACAGGGCGCCATGGGCGCCAAAAACCAAGAACAGCACAAACTGGCGCAGGACAGGGCGCCATGGGCGCCAAATAGGCAACACTGGCGCAGCACAACGCAAACTGGCGCAAGACAGGGCGCCATGGGCGCCAAGGGCGCCAAGGAGCAACACAGGCGCAACACAGGAGCAAAACTGGCGCAGGCAAGGGCGCCAAGGGCGCCATGGGCGCCACGGGCGCCAAAATGCAGTCAAAAAGTGGCTGCGGCCACTTGTTGGTGGCTAACCATGCCAACTTGATTTTTTACTTCTTTTTGACTATTTTGCCCCTCCACTCAAGTGCTATGCCCACTTGTTGATGGCTTTGCCTTGTCCACTTGTTGGTAGATATTTTCCCTCATATTTTCCTATAAATAGGACCTTGATCCTCACTTGTAATTAGACTTGGTTTTGTGAGTGAATCATTTCTCAAGACTTGAATTTTGTGACAAAGTTCATCTCAAAAATTCTCTAAAGATTGTTCTTCATGTTCTTTTACTTTCTTGCTATTTAAATTCTTGCAATTTATTTTCTAAGTCTTTTATTTTCTTGCACATTTACTTTCTTGCCCCCTTTATTTTCCAAGTCATTTACTTTCTTGCCCCTTTATTTTCCAAGTCATTTACCTTCTTGCCCCTTTATTTTCCAAGTCATTTACGTTCTTGCCCCTTTATTTTCCAAGTCATTTACTTTCTTGCCCCTTTATTTTCCAAGTCATTTATTTTCTTGCCCTTTATTTTTCCAAGTCATTTATTTGCTTGCCCTTTATTTTCCAAGTCATTTACTTTCTTGCCCCTTTATTTTCCAAGTCATTTATTTTCTTGCCCTTTATTTTCCAAGTCATTTAATTTCTTGCCCCTTTATTTTTCCAAGTCATTTACTTTCTTGCCCCTTTATTTTCCAAGTCATTTACTTTTTTGCCCTTTATTTTCCAAGTCATTTACTTTCTTGCCCCTTTATTTTCCAAGTCATTTACTTTCTTGCCCCTTTATTTTCCAAGTCATTTATTTTCTTGCCCTTTATTTTCCAAGTCATTTATTTTCTTGCCCTTTATTTTCCAAGTCATTTATTTTCTTGCCCTTTATTTTCCAAGTCATTTACTTTCTTGCCCTTTATTTTCCAAGTCATTTATTTTCTTTTCTCCTCTTTTGTCTACAATGATCATGAGTGAGTAGACTTTATGTAACATCCCTAATTTTAAAAATTCGTACTATGAAGCCTAAGACCGATTTAATTATTTATGAGAATAATTGGTCGTGTCTCGGCGAAAAATAGTCGAGGAAATTGTCAAATAAATCGCATTCTCTAATTAATTACGGCTTAGCCATGAATTAATGAAGAGTTTAAGTTGAAGGGTAAAATAGTCATTTCACTAAGTATCATTGGACCAATCTAGTAAGTGGTCATGGATACAGGTGTTAGTCGACTTAATGTACTCAAATTAATCAATCACTAACAATAGGAGAATGGGCATTAGAGATTGGTTGTTTGATTGAAAGTAAAAGTTAAGTGAAATTTGAAATAAGGGTAGTTTGGTAAATTAGCCCTATTAAACCCTCAGCTGGATTTATATATAAATATGTTCCTCCTCACACTCCCTCAGTTGCTGAAAACATATTTAATAAAATGAGAAAGAAAGCTGAAACAGAATAGAGGAAAAGAGGAGGGGAGGCGAGAATGGATGGGGGATGGAAGAAGAAGGGTTCATCCCTAAATCTGCTTGCATGTAAGTATCCAGAGCTCCTTGCCACTCCATTTTTGATTCTCTATCCATTGGTATAAGTTTCAGAAGCTAGTTCTCACTCCTTCCCTCACTTCCATTTTCGAGTTAGTGCTTCAATGGTGGATATGGAGGAGTTGTGAGTTGCTGTTTGCTTGCATGTTCACTATGAGCAAGTGGAGAAGTGTATCTGGACCCATTTCGTGATCTGGAAGGTATCTTGAAGGTTGTGGAACTACTGGTACAGAGAATGGAAGCTCAAGTTCGAAGTTGCAAGTGATGGAGTGTGATGATTGAAGTCTATCCAGAATTCTGGGCAAAACCCGTGTGACATACCCTCGGTGTTTCCATCATTTCTCGCTGTAAACTACTCCGATGATCGTGATTCTTGTTCCTCTGGAAACTAGACTCGAAGATCTTCATTGTGGGCACAAGAACCGTATGATTTCATGGAGAAATGAGAGAGATATCCTGTCCACAAGTTACGGTTTCAGAATCAAACATTGTCCTGGACCAGTCACATAGTTTCGGTGATATCTCTCGATCTACTGGATGCATGCGCGTGAAACTTTTTCCATTTGAAAGTAGACGAAATTATCTTCACAATGGGCACTGATTTGAGTAGATTTGGTCACGGATTGACCAACTTATGCTTATTGCAAAACTGGGTCCTGATTCTGGGAAATGGAAATTTGAAACTAGTATGCCCGCTCGTCGAAATTGAGTTCGATTCGTCATAATTCTCGAGGGTCGTCAACTCAAGTACCGGATGAGTGTTCAGTAGCAAGGATTTGATCGAGTTACTGATGGTGCATGTGGGACCCATCGAGTTCAGATGCGGAGGCACTAGGAGCGTGTACGTGACTACGGGGATTGTTCGAGTGGTTACAATCCGGCCGTTCGTGTTCCGGCATGATTTCTCGCGGGATCGTCAACCGGGTGAGTTCTACTCACGGATAGGGATATTTTTCGTGTCCTAAAATTATATCGGGTTGAGTCATAAGGCAATTATCAATTTTCGAAAGATTTTGGAACCGAAAACCGTTTTGAGCAATATCGCGTTTTTACGGTTTTTATTGAATTGTTGAACACTTTGCGAAATTGTGATTTTAAGTGCTTTCATTGGAATATGGTCTGGAATGTTGTTTATTAAATCCGTTTTCAGGTTGGAGAACGATCGGAATTCGATTTGAGCGAGAAATGGAAAGCAGAATGAGAAACTAGAATTCAGTAACAGAACAGGCCGCACGGGTCGTGCGCCCCTGGGCACGGACCGTACGTCCTCTTCGGGTTGGCTGTGTGATTTTGGTAAATCACGCACGGGTCGTGCGCCCCTGGGCACGGACCGTGCGTGAGCTGCTGTTACCGGACTCCGATTTCTCATCTCGTTGCTCCTTTCGATCCCGAATCACTTCTAATCTTCTCCCAACCCACTTTAAGGATATTGCCTTACTGACAACCGTATTTTGAACTTATTCAACTCATGATTTTGAAAAAGAGTTTCAAAAGCATATTTGATTGAAAAAGCGAAACCCTAGTATACGTGTGGGTACACCGTCTGATGAACTGACTGAATATATATATATATATGTTTATATATGTCAATTGACTTTGATTATAATGCCGGATGTTTATAAATTCATCAAAACGGGTTATAAGGCAATAATACGCTATAATATGATTATAATGCCGGATGTTTATAAATTCATCAAAACGGGTTATAAGTCAATAATACGTTACAATTTGATTATAATGCCGGATGTTTATAAATTCATCTAAACGGGTTATAGATCGATAAGATATAAATTATCTAAAAAGATTATGTGATTGATCCTTTGGTGATCGGAAAGATATATATTATCTAACTCTCGAGAAATCGTTATGTATTGTCATACATATATCGCGTTGGGTGACGACCTGACAAGTAGCATACTAGGGAGGGTAGTCATGACCCCTTACCTAGGCCATGAATGTGTTTTGGCGTGGTCAACTCACGGGTTGCCGGGATTAGCAGTGGTGCAGTCGGCTTGTGCTAAGTTATTGATTATAAGTTAACATTGCCGGGATTAGCAGTTGTGCAGTCGGCCGATGTTAAGCTATAGCTACCGGGATTAGCAGTTGTGCAGTCGGTTGAGCTAAGCTATTAAAAAAAACATAATTGAGAACATTGCCGGGATTAGCAGTTGTGCAGTCGGCCGATGTTAAGCTATAGCTACCGGGATTAGCAGTTGTGCAGTCGGTTGAGCTAAGCTATTAAAAACATAATTAAGAACACTAATTACCGGGATTAGTGGTCGTTGCACGGTCGGCATTTCGATTAATCAATAAGACATTGTTATGTCAAATTTTGTTGTAACGGTTTAATAATTGAACCGAGTGTCAGTGAGGGGGCACGGTAGGACTCACTGAGACAAGTTGTCTCACCCAATCCATATTTGTTATTTTTACAGAGAACAGGTTATAAGGACAGCAGGCGGCACAGTTGATATGTCGGGTTCGAGGAGAAGAGTGAAGATTGATTCATTTATAGTTGTCCTTGTTCTTCTGTAGCTGTATCTGTATTCGGTCGTATGACTCGAGCTTGTATTAATTTCATTTTTATAGTTTCCGTTGTTTCTTGTAAAGATGTATATCTGAACAGGAATTTTTATACTCTGATTTGTACCAAATTGTATATTTAGATATTTCTTTGTTAAAGAAATACCGGGGTGTTACATTTGGTATCAGAGCGGTTCGGCCTTGTCGGACGTAGTGACCTTCGGGTCGAGAACATAGGATCGAGTCAGCTAGGGACTTAGACAATTATATGTCAGACCTTTTTAGTATATTATGTGACGTATTGAGTCAGGATCCACTCAATGTTTCATGTAAGTTACTGAAAACTATGACAGATAGTTGCCTCAGCCCCGAAAATGTCTGAAACCCTACACCATAGGATTCTCAGCCTTCTCGTTTCATCACAACGTGCAGCGGCAGCAGAGGGCTACATATGACATCTGGAAACCATGATGGACATCCGCGATGGTTCGAGGAAACTGTGGGCGGCTGTTCAGTAAATAAATCGAATGCGGCTAGTGAGTCGCGGGATGAAACGTCTTAGATCTTATCGAGATGTACAAATCAAGCGAAGCCATTGTGCGGCAGTAACGTCGGTGTACTGAAATCTGTCAAATTAGTTAACACCCGAAACCCTGACCTTTATTTAGTCAGCGTATCAGTTTTTGAAATATCGCTTTCATCATAAATCTCACCTTCTGGAGTAAGTCAATCCCAGTTTAGGTATCAGTTGAGGAAGTCCCTCCAGAAAATTTCAAGTACAGATCCCGATTCTTCTTCTTCCGAGTCATAATGTGACAGATGATAAAGCTAACTGAGTAAAGATACTCCGTTACCAGTATTGACTAGCAAAGTCAAAATATGCCGATCAGGTTAAGTCCCGATCAGGAATTATGAATCAAATCCTTCAAAGCAGATCAGTATGTGGAATCAGTAGGAGTGACCGTATTTCAATCCGCTGCTGGAAGCATTCCAATCACGGTCTGTGAGAAATTCACGTTAGTTTTCCGACTCATTTGTTCGTAACTTCTTCTCCGGAACTCCGGTTTTTATGTTCCGAGAGGCGTTGGAAAGCTAACGGAAATATCTACACCGATGAATGGGTTGTGAACCATATCTTCAATTGTATTTTGAATTGTACCTCTGTTTTGGAATCTGAACCGTAAACTCTAAACATTCGTGGAATGTGGACCTCCCTGTTGTACGGGAAATTGGTAGAAAGGATCTCCAATCAGTCAGTTTAGACTCCTAGAACCCGTTCTGAAGCTATATTGATTAATATAATGTAATAATTATGTCTGGATAGTCGCGGAAGTTCGGAAAGAAGCTGGGCCAAGGAAAATTTTAAAGGATAAATCCAATTTCAACGAATCAATACGGAGACACTCATGGTGTGCTCGTGTGATTCCCGAAATAACTTTTGTTTTCAAAATTCCCTGGTGCCACCGCAATTCCAATTTCGTAACTAATCCGAGAATAATTGCTGCGCTGAAGTTAATCGAGAAACCAAAGATTGTCTAGAATGACTCTAAATCTCATCTCCGAAAGAAGACCGTATGTCGTTCTAGTAGGATTCCCAATATCGAAAATTGCATCTCCTTAGGATCTGAGTGATCAAGAATCTATGAAAGATAGGTATCAAAGTTCAAGCCTAGTTGATTTAGGAAGACCGCTGAAATTGGACAAGTCGTTGACTTAGAAAACTCCGAAAAAGCCATGTTTGGGAAATCATCCTTCGAATGTTATAGGATTCAAGCTTCCGCTACTAAAGTGAAACTCCAATCGTTAATCTTGAATTCGTTAAGATCAATAGTAAGTTGTTGTAACTTGGATCCATCGGATGGGTCAATGCTAATTCTCCATTCTATTGACCTATGGTTAAATGTCGATAAATCAAGTATGTACTGAATTCGGAATTGTCCGATTGTGGTCCAGCACACGATGTTTTTCTAATAATCTAATGAGTTGAGTACCTATAATGTTTTTACCTTTTCACCTTCTACACTCGTTTGATGGTAGAGTGAGTGAGGATGAACCGTATGTCGGTCGGAGACTAAATGATTGGACAGTGACGGTATGACACATGAGTCCTTGATAGTGAACTTTATAACCTTTGTGTAGTCACTTGAGACGGTCAAGTCGTGTCTATTTTTTTGTCACGAAATACAAGCCTTTGTTCTAACCTCGAAGTTTATCTCGGACTGATTCGAGAAAGGAATTGAATTGAATCGAATAGAATAGCGGCGTGGAAAAGTTTTAAAATAAATAACCGCTTTCCCTTTCGGTTCAATGTCCCTCCCGATCCCTTCCTCGAACGAACCTAATTATTTTGTTTTAACAGAACCGAACTCAAGCACGATAAAAGTTTGCGAGATTTTGATCGCACAAATGGTTGACTCCAACAAAATAACACCTTTATTCTCACTTTCGAACTTGCAAATTTAAAAATTTGAGATTGAGATTCCGCTTTAGTGAAACGTCGTGCATCGAGTAAGGTCATTTATAAGTTGGGGTGAATTAACTTTTGGGATAGTCGTATTTTCAAACTATCGTCATTAGAAATCCCATTGAAAAGAATTTTCATTCAAATGGAACTATTATACTTTCAAGTTTTGGAACCGATTTAATGAAAGAATATTTTGCTATTATTTTAGAGTTTTTCCTGGATTCGGTTGCAAGGAAAAAAAATCGTTTCTAGATTCCTTGGACTGAAAGTCAACCTGTTTTATAAAACAACTCTGTTTGCTTCAGTCGAAATTTTTAGTAAATGAGTCAAGCGCTTATGTGAGCGTAACTCGGGAAGAGAAGAAAACTTTTCTTCTGGATACCGTATGGTTTGATTCCAAAGAAATTCTCTTACAATCATCGTTTCGTTCCAATTCAAGCTGCGGCTAAGATGGAACCTTCCGAGTTCCTGACTTCGATAGTGCAGGATGTGTAGATACCATAACTATGAGTTAGTATCCTCAACAGATTGTAGGCATTCCATTATCCATAACAATTAGTGTCAGCTTTCAAGCGGTCGGAATAGTTAATTTCTGAAGAAAGTCTGTATCTTCATGATGTCTTTCACGTGTCTCAGTTGAGAAAATGAATTCCCGATCCACTTCAGCCGTTGAGCGTTGAAACGATCGATCTTCGACCGGATTTATCATTCCAACCTTATCCTAGTCATATCCTAGGGCGTGTCGTGAAGACATTGCGGTCGAGGACTGTTCCGCTTGTCAAGAGAGTCTAGGAGGGCTTCTCAGCCGAAGAGGCTACTTGGGAATTGGAAGAGGACATGACGACCCGATATCAATACCTTTTTGCTTAAGGTTCGTCTTGTCAATTTTGAGGACAAAATTTTTAAAAGTTGGGGTGATTGTAACATCCCTAATTTTAAAAATTCGTACTATGAAGCCTAAGACCGATTTAATTATTTATGGGAATAATTGGTCGTGTCTCGGCGAAGAATAGTCGAGGAAATTGTCAAATAAATCGCATTCTCTAATTAATTACGGCTTAGCCATGAATTAATGAAGAGTTTAAGTTGAAGGGTAAAATAGTCATTTCACTAAGTATCATTGGACCAATCTAGTAAGTGGTCATGGATACAGGTGTTAGTCGACTTAATGTACTCAAATTAATCAATCGCTAACAATAGGAGAATGGGCATTAGAGATTGGTTGTTTGATTGAAAGTAAAAGTTAAGTGAAATTTGAAATAAGGGTAGTTTGGTAAATTAGCCCTATTAAACCCTCAGCTGGACTTATATATATATATATATATATATATATATATATATATATATATATATATATATATATATATATATATATATATATATATATATATATATATATATATATATATATGTTCCTCCTCACACTCCCTCAGTTGCTGAAAACATATTTAATAAAATGAGAAAGAAAGCTGAAACAGAATAGAGGAAAAGAGGAGGGGAGGCGAGAATGGAGGGGGATGGAAGAAGAAGGGTTCATCCCTAAATCTGCTTGCATGTAAGTATCCAGAGCTCCTTGCCACTCCATTTTTGATTCTCTATCCATTGGTATAAGTTTCAGAAGCTAGTTCTCACTCCTTCCCTCACTTCCATTTTCGAGTTAGTGCTTCAATGGTGGATATGGAGGAGTTGTGAGTTGCTGTTTGCTTGCATGTTCACTATGAGCAAGTGGAGAAGTGTATCTGGACCCATTTCGTGATCTGGAAGGTATCTTGAAGGTTGTGGAACTACTGGTACAGAGAATGGAAGCTCAAGTTCGAAGTTGCAAGTGATGGAGGGTGATGATTGAAGTCTATCCAGAATTCTGGGCAAAACCCGTGTGACATACCCTCGGTGTTTCCATCATTTCTCGCTGTAAACTACTCCGATGATCGTGATTCTTGTTCCTCTGGAAACTAGACTCGAAGCTCTTCATTTTGGGCACAAGAACCGTATGATTTCATGGAGAAATGAGAGAGATATCCTGTCCTCAAGTTACGGTTTCAGAATCAAACATTGTCCTGGACCAGTCACATAGTTTCGGTGATATCTCTCGATCTACTGGATGCATGCGCGTGAAACTTTTTCCATTTGAAATTAGACGAAATTATCTTCACAATGGGCACTGATTTGAGTAGATTTGGTCACGGATTGACCAACTTATGCTTATTGCAAAACTGGTTCCTGATTCTGGGAAATGGAAATTTGAAGCTAGTATGCCCGCTCGTCGAAATTGAGTTCGATTCGTCATAATTCTCGAGGGTCGTCAACTCAAGTACCGGATGAGTGTTCAGTAGCAAGGATTTGATCGAGTTACTGATGGTGCATGTGGGACCCATCGAGTTCAGATGCGGAGGCACTAGGAGCGTGTACGTGACTACGGGGATTGTTCGAGTGGTTACAATCCGGTCGTTCGTGTTCCGGCGTGATTTCTCGCGGGATCGTCAACCGGGTGAGTTCTACTCACGGATAGGGATATTTTTCATGTCCTAAAATTATATCGGGTTGAGTCATAAGGCAATTATCAATTTTCGAAAGATTTTGGAACCGAAAACCGTTTTGAGCAATATCGCGTTTTTACGGTTTTTATTGAATTGTTGAAGACTTTGCGAAATTGTGATTTTAAGTGATTTCATTGGAATATGGTCTGGAATGTTGTTTATTAAATTCGTTTTCAGGTTGGAGAACGATCGGAATTCGATTTGAGCGAGAAATGGAAAGCGGAATGAGAAACTAGAATTCAGTAACAGAACAGGCAGCACGGGTCGTGCGCCCCTGGGCACGGACCGTGCGTCCTCTTCGGGTTGGCTGTGTGATTTTGGTAAATCACGCACGGGTCGTGCGCTCCTGGGCACGGACCGTGCGTGAGCTGCTGTTACCGGACTCCGATTTCTCATCTCGTCGCTCCTTTCGATCCCGAATCACTTCTAATCTTCTCCCAACCCACTTTAAGGATATTGCCTTACTGACAACCGTATTTTGAACTTATCCAACTCATGATTTTGAAAAAGAGTTTCAAAAGCATATTTGATTGAAAAAGCGAAACCCTAGTATACGTGTGGGTACACCGTCTGATGAACTGACTGAATATATATATATATATATATATATATATATATATATATATATATATATATATGTTTATATATGTCAATTGACTTTGATTATAATGCCGGATGTTTATAAATTCATCAAAACGGGTTATAAGGCAATAATACGCTATAATATGATTATAATGCCGGATGTTTATAAATTCATCAAAACGGGTTATAAGTCAATAATACGTTACAATTTGATTATAATGCCGGATGTTTATAAATTCATCTAAACGGGTTATAGATCGATAAGATATAAATTATCTAAAAAGATTATGTGATTGATCCTTTGGTGATCGGAAAGATATATATTATCTAACTCTCGAGAAATCGTTATGTATTGTCATACATATATCGCGTTGGGTGACGACCTGACAAGTAGCATACTAGGGAGGGTAGTCATGACCCCTTACCTAGGCCCTGAATGTGTTTTGGCGTGGTCAACTCACGGGTTGCCGGGATTAGCAGTGGTGCAGTCGGCTTGTGCTAAGTTATTGATTATAAGTTAACATTGCCGGGATTAGCAGTTGTGCAGTCGGCCGATGTTAAGCTATAGCTACCGGGATTAGCAGTTGTGCAGTCGGTTGAGCTAAGCTATTAAAAAAAACATAATTGAGAACATTGCCGGGATTAGCAGTTGTGCAGTCGACCGATGTTAAGCTATAGCTACCGGGATTAGCAGTTGTGCAGTCGGTTGAGCTAAGCTATTAAAAACATAATTAAGAACACTAATTACCGGGATTAGTGGTCGTTGCACGGTCGGCATTTCGATTAATCAATAAGACATTGTTATGTCAAATTTTGTTGTAACGGTTTAATAATTGAACCGAGTGTCAGTGAGGGGGCACGGTAGGACTCACTGAGACAAGTTGTCTCACCCAATCCATATTTGTTATTTTTACAGAGAACAGGTTATAAGGACAGCAGGCGGCACGGTTGGTATGTCGGGTTCGAGGAGAAAAGTGAAGATTGATTCATTTATAGTTGTCCTTGTTCTTCTGTAGCTGTATCTGTATTCGGTCGTATGACTCGAGCTTGTATTAATTTCATTTTTATAGTTTCCGCTGTTTCTTGTAAAGATGTATATCTGAACAGGAATTTTTATACTCTGATTTGTACCAAATTGTATATTTAGGTATTTCTTTGTTAAAGAAATACCGGGGTGTTACACTTTACTAAAACATTCATTCTTTCTAAAAACACTTTCTTTTCAGTTAATCAACTTTGAAAAATTAAATTGGTAATCACCTAGGCTCTCCCTGTGGATCGATAACTCTTTTTATTACGCGACAAGACCGTGCACTTGCGGCCTATCAATGGTGTCATTAACAAAGATGTTTATATTACTTATAATGTCTAATAATTTTTGTGAATCAGGAATCCATATCACAATCAGTATCACAAGGAGAATTTACTGATTGTGATGGTCCGAATGACATCCTTGGTCGTGCATTGGAAATTGAAGAGTATTCAGGTCGCCTACGGGGTTTGGGATTTGGCATTTCTCCAACCACTTTTTGGGGTTCAAAGAGGCAAAAGAAACAAGAGACACAAGAAAGTAGAGAAAGAAAACGGTTGGAAGCCATGTATTGATGCTACGGGAAGAACTTAATGAATTAAAAGATAAATGGGGTCCAAGGACTGATGATGTACCATCTCCTAACCCAAATAGCTTCAAGGATAGTTGCAATATTGCGTCCAATGAGGTAATTATTGTTGGACCGTCTTTTTATTTTTTATATTTTACATTTGTAGATATTAATATTTGATCATTTGGTTATTATTTAATTTAGGGTAACAATAACAATTGTGAATTATATACATCAAACTCGCTTACGTTGGTCACAAAGGGCTTTGTTTGTAACAATGAGGACTCCACCTTGCACAATCTACCCATGCCTCCAAATCACGTGAGAGTCAGAGTTGGGTTTGTTGTTGTTGAAGATGCATTATTGCCGGTACCAATTGACACTGCACAGATGACTTTGTTGACTGTGAATGATGCACTTGGCACTTTTGTGGCATGGCCAGCAAATCTTATCAATGTATGGAGAAATTAATATATTTGTTAATAATTCATTGGCTTATTGTCATAAATTAATAACTAATTATATTTCTAATATAGGTAAACAAAGCAATATTTCAGATTTCTGGGCATATTTGCAAATCCCAACCCTCCCCTTCTATTGGTCGCAAGAAGCATGTGTCTTGTAACACCCCGGTATTTCTATTTATTAAAAATACCCAAGTGCACATTAGAAACACATCAGAGATATAAAATTCCTGCATAAATACTGAACACTGCAAAATAGTTTTCACTGGACAACAGCCAAGCAGTCTTAATACACATAAGACCATAAAATTCAGCGAACTATCCTGCTCAGTATCATACAAGAAAGCGGAATGAAGGATAACATAACACTGATGTCATAGTGTTGTGATACATGGACAACAGAAGGAAAATAAACTTAAACGTAAAACTAAGTCATCATCCATCTCTCGGGGCCACCTACTCGTGCCTCTGAGTTTTCTTCGGTCCCTGTTTATCTGTAAAACAACAACATTTAAACAGTGAGATACAATCTCAGTGAGTTCTACCGAGACCCCTGCTAACTCTCTCGGTTCAGTTATTAGTTCTCTTATAGCTTAACACGACACCGACTGCAAAACATTGCTACTCCCGGAATGTCGTAAAATAAACAAAGTACGGCACCGACTGCAGAACATTGCTAATCCCGGTGTATCGTACAACAAACAAAGTACGGCACCGACTGCAGAACATTGCTAATCCCGGTGTATCGTACAATAATCTTTAACATAACACCGACTGCGGAACATCGCTAATCCCGGTGAACCCCCCTACCAATAGTACATTCTCCCATTGGCATGGAGCCTAGGGAAGGGGATCATGACTGCCCCGCCTAGTATGTTACACATGGGTCGTCACCCAACTCGATATACTATATACGTATATCTACAATACTATGAACCCACGGTCCATCAAATCAGATAATCAATGAAACACTTTAATTCCAAGTTTTATAAAATCCAAGTTCACACTCGCACTCTATTTGACCCCTTTTCGACACAATTTTCAATATTAAAAACAGTTCATTTTGCCTTAAAAATAGAATATTCAGTTAGGCCTCTGAATAAGCTTTCCAACGCATCTTAGAACACCTCAATCGGGTTCCCGGATCAAAAGTTATCGCGAAACGAAAAACAGTGAAAAACTGTTGAAATTCTGTCAAACTGCGCTGAAGTCGCGCCTGGAGCGCGAGTTACGCGCGAACTGGCAGAAAGTTCTGCCCAATTGCGCTGAAGTCGCGCCTGGAGCGCAGGTGAGGCGCGAACAGGCAGAACGGGGGTCTGTTAAGACAGATTTTGCGATTTTCGCGAAATCCGCTATTCCGCTCAATTCCGATCTTTGTTCCGATCAAAAACAGATTTGACAACCAGTAAAATGAGTCCAATTCAAACCACAAAATCAATCAATCCAATCAAAAACTTAATCAAAACGAATTGTATTAAAACACGACATATTTTCAAATAACGGTTTTCGTTCCAAAATTTCTCGAAACCAATTAACGTAAAAACTAACGAGACACAAAAACATCCTAAGCGTGAGTAAAACTCACCCTTGAAGCGAGAGCCGATATCGAACCGAATTTGCCGAAACGTCGAAATCACCGAATCGAACCCAAACAACAACGAACCGCTCCTAACTTCGTTCCGAGCTTCCAATCGCGTTCAATCCGCTCCTAGCTTCGATCCTAAGCATAACCCAATCACCAACACAACCTATTAATCCTTGATTTCAACAAATTCTCCCCACAAACCCTCAATTTTCGAAGTCATATAGAAGGGAAAAAAATGGAAGGGAGGCTTACCAAAGTTATGGGTTTTGATGAGGGAGAGGAGGTGATGAAGATGATGGAGTTTGGAGCTTGGAGGTTGAGGATCCTTCTTCTTCTCTTCCCTTTGTCCTTCTTCTTTTTCCTTCTTCTTTTCTCTTCTTCCTTTCTCTGTTTCCTTTCTCTGTTTCCAGCGCTTCCTTTCTCTTTTCTTTCTTTCTTTTCTTCTTTTAATTAACACACACACACATATTTATTTAATTAATAAATAAGTGGTGGCGTGGTCCAATTACCATATTGACCCAAATTCCTTATTTCGATTCCAAAACTTCCTTGGTCCGTATTATTCGGTTAACGACCCTGTGACAGCCAGTAATTAATTTTAGCACTCAATAATTTTACCAATTAGGTACCAAATTAATTCAATTGGGTTAACATCCAAATAATTCGATTAATTATTTTGAGGATGTTACATGTCTAGGCAAGAAGCTAGCGGGAATGAGATTCAATCCCAAGCCCCCTTTCTATCGCTCGCAGGTAACGGTTACCGGCGGAATTTCTGCCGCTAATTTTCCGCCCCAAAAATTTTCCTTCCTAGCCTTCTCATTGTCTTTCGTTTTACCTTTCACGTTCATAACAATGTTAAATAGGTTATCAAAGAAATTCTTTTCAATATGCATTACATCGAGATTGTGTCTCAATAGATTATCTTTCCAATATGGAAGTTCCTTTTTTTCGTCCAATTATGCCATAGTCCATAACCATCTGGACGAGAAACAACACCTGCAACCACTTCATCAGGAGGGATATCCTTGGCACTGTTCCAAACTTCTTTTGGTGTCACCCTACGAGGAGGTTCAGCTGTTTCAACATTCCCCTTGATGAATGCATATTTTGACTTTCTAAAAGGATGCTCGATAGGTAAAAACCTACGGTGCGAGTCAAACCATGAAGTTTTTCCTCCATATTTATGAGTAAAAGCCTTTGTATCAACCATACAAATTGGACACGCCATCTTACCATGTGTCCCCCATCCAGACAACATTCCATACGCAGGAAAGTCATTAATGGTCCACATCAAAGCCGCTCTCATCATGAAATTTTGTCTTCGTGCTGCATCATAAGTTAAAACACCATTCCACAACCTTTTTAGGTCATCAATCAAAGGTTGCAAATATATGTCAATACCAGTTGTTGGATTAGTTGGCCCTGGTATTATAGCATTTAAAAACATGTAGGGTTTAGACATACACATTTCAGGAGGTAGGTTGTATGGGGTAACAATAACTGGCCAATAAGAATACGGTGTTGCTGACGCTTGAATATATGGTGTGAAACCATCAGAGCATGAACCAAACCGAACATTGCGTGGATCATTGGTAAAATCTGGATGAACACGATCAAAATGCTTCCAAGCTTCACCATCAGATGGATGACGTAATTCACCAGAATTATTTCTATTTTCATAGTGCCACGTCATTTTACCCGGAGTTTACATTGAAGTGAACATCCTCTTCAGTCTTGGTATAATCGGCAAAGAGAACATTGCTTTCCTGGGAACTGGTTTGCCTTTTCTTGTCCCTTTCCTGCTGACACGATACCGTGGCTCTTGACAAAACTTGCATTCCAGCAACTCTCCATCATTTATGCCAAACTCATTGTTATAATAGATCATGCAACCAGACACACAACTAATTCTTATAGAATTTAAACCAAGCTTCGATACCAATCTTTTAGCATCATAATAACTCTGCGGCAAAAGTCCTCTAACGGGGGTTGCATCCAACATCATTTTAGTCATGTATTCCATGCACAATTCCGCAACGTTAAATTGAGACTTAAGACCCAACAACCGAACACACATTGATAACTTAGAGTCTGCAGATCCTTCAAATAATGGTTTATTTGTCTCACTCAAAAACATATAAAACCTCTGGGCTTCCTCGTTTGGAACTTCTTCAGCATCATATTGTGGTTCTTCAAAATCCAAATTTACACCGACAGCATCAGTTATCATCCCCTGAACAACATCAAACGGCGGCTGATATCCCGTAGTCTTTAGATTACTACTTGATGCGGAAGCTTCTACGACTGGACTTGATGTGGGACCTTCTACTTGGATAGGAACATTATCAACCGCAGGAACTCCAGCTGCTAACTCGCCATGACGGGTCCATATCCAATAACTTGGCTTAAACCCATTATTGTACAAATCAAGTCGAACATCACCTTACTTTTTTATAGATCGAAACATACATTTGGAGCAAGGACATCTAATTCCACCTTGTCGCTCAAATTCTTTTTGACGCTTAGCAAAAAGAACAAACTCTTCGACTCCTTGTACAAAACGCTGCTTCAAACCAGCTCTTCCAGGATACATTCGATCATACATCCAGCTACGATCCATTTTTTTGTGTATGTTCCTTATAATATATATACTACACAACATATATCATATATGTGTATTAGAACAATACACATTGGTATTGATATTTTTATGTTTGACCAAATATACAAATGGTAATATATTTTTGGCAACATTTTATTTTACTAATAAATTTACTTTTTTTACTTCTATTATATATATATATATATATATATATATATATATATATATATATATATATATATATAAAACGCAAATAACAATCTTATTACTACAATTTAATTTATTTTATTTTTTCGAATAATTTCTATAACATTAATAATTTTTACTAAAAAAAAATATTACACAATAAATAAAATTTATTTTATTTTCACGAAAATTTCGTATTTTAAAAATCTCAAAAAAATTAGATAATTATTATTATACAATTAGTCTAAACATAATCTAATTATTACACAATAAATAAAATTTATTTTATTTTCGTAAAAAATTTATAATTTATAATAATAACAACAATTACATTTTATAAGTAATAATTTTGTTAACTAACCGGTAGTGAAGAAAAGTCTCTGATTTGATGCTTTCCAGACTCTTGTAAACAAAAACTCCAAACTCGCTACTCCAAACTCGCAACTCCAATCAATTGCAAAACAAATAATAACAAAAGAAATATTAAACAACACATATTTAAAAACTAAATATTAACTTAAACAATCACAATTCATTTAAAAAACATACCTTAAGAATAATCTCACAGAAAGAACAAAACAGACTTCGAAAGGAGTGGATTGAGAGATTTGAGAGGAGAAGAGTGAGAGATTTTGGAGAAGAGACTTCGAAAGGAGTGGATTGAGAGATTTGAGAGGAGAAGAGTGAGAGATTTGGGAGAAAAGAGTGAGAGATTTCGGAGAAGAGAGTGAAGAGTGATTGAAGAAGTGGTTCGAATATATAGGAAGGGTGTGCAACGGCTATTTCGCAAAATCCGCCGGAACTTTACCGGCGGATTTTTTGGCTTACCGGCGAATATCAGTCAACGTAAGTGAACGGTTTTCGATACACGAATCTGCCGGAAAATGCGCTATACCGGCGGATTGTACATATTAGCGGCGGATTAGGTGCAATTACCGGCGGATTAGGCGCAATTACCGGCGGATTTTAAATTTCAAATTTTAAATATTATCCGCCGGAAATTGCAATTACCGGCGGATTTATTTCGTTGGCTTTTACTGGCGGATTAGGTTCATTACCGGCGGATTTTGAATTTCAAAAATTAAATATTATCCGCCGGAAATTGCAATTACCGGCGGAATTTTTTCGATGGTTTTTACCGGCGGATTGTGCTGCCATTACCAGCGGATTTTTGTTAAATATTTTTTTTAATTGGCGAAATTATCCGCCGGTAATTGCAATTACCGACGGAATATTTTAAATTTTTTTTCTTTAAAAAATCTGCCGGTAACACCTATATATTCCGCCGGTAAGTTACGGTCCAATTAAAATCCGCCGGTAACACCTATATATTCTGCCGGTAATTTACTGGGGGAACCAGGCCGCCGGTAACGCCCAAAATCCGCCGGTAATGTACCGGCGGATTTATTCCGCCCGAAATAGTCCGCCGGAAATGGGCGAAATTCTTGTAGTGATAGATTTATCTTCTCGTGCCCCGAACGTACTTTTCTACACAACGTCCGCTTTGATAAAGACATGTCAAAAGCCATGGTTAAAGACTTGAAGAAAGCGATTAAAGAAAACAACGAAGCAGTAAAAGCCTATATCGATAGACGCTTGGCTTTGGCACATGAAAGAAGCTGTGATAGCTTGTTTTTGGCACCCATCAACTTAGGGTAAGAAATTTAATCTATATATATATATATAACGTGTTTTTGAAATATCTGTTATTTATTTAGTTATTCAAATTTTTTGTAGGGTACATTGAATATTGTTGGTAGTTTATCCTAAAAAAAATAGAATTTTCTATTGGGATTCGTGTCATGGTCATTATACCAACCGCCTCAAAGTGAAAGGAGTATTTAAAATGTGTGTATTTAGTTACATCGCATATTTCATTATTTAAATTATGTATGTATTTCGATTAATTAATACATTTATATGTATGATGTTTCAGTTGTATGATGACTTATTGGGGATCGAATGAGAGGAGGGCTAGAGATGAGAATGTCATCAATAAAACAAAATGGATAGTAGTAACGGTAAGTATATAATCAATATTCTTATCCATGTAAATATTGTTCGCATTTTAATAATTAATTGTTATTTTGATTTCTAGTGTCCCAGACAACCAATCAATGATGATTGCGGGTATTACGTTATGAAGTTTATGAAGGACATAATCAGTCACAATCAAATGGAAATTCCAGAAAATGTATGTAATTTTTATAGTTTGTTTTTTTACAAGTAATTCCATATCTAGCATTTAGCACTTTATGTTTTTAGTCCCTACAAAATCGGCTCCTTCTATGTTTAGTCCCTACATTAACGAAATAGGCGTTTTGGTCCTCATCTTATTTTGCCGTTTTCAATTTTAGTCCCTCATGACTTTTAATAGCACTTCAAAACTTTTAATAGCACTTTTTTGACCTTTTATAAGCGCTATTAAAAGTTTTGAAGCGCTATTAAAAGTCATGAGGGACTAAAATTGAAAACGAAAAAATAAGATGAGGACTAAAACGCCTATTTCGTTAATGTAGGGACTAAACTTAGAAGGAGCCGATTTTGTAGGGACTAAAAATATATTTTACCCTTTTATTTTTGCTTATTTTTGCAGTATTTTCCTGGAAATGAGGTTGGAGCTCCATTTTCTGATGACCAACTTACTGAGATCAAGGGAGAGTGGTGTCATCATGTTGCCCGTTTGATTAATGAAAATCGAAATTCATCTAACTTTGGTTAGCTGGTTTTTTGTTCCCACAATGGATGTCATGTCATTTTTGCTGTCTATGTTAACATTCAGAATTTGGTTAATGATTTATGTAATTTTTGTTGGTACTTTGTTGATATGTATGTATGTATATTAGATAGATATATAAGTTTGTTAGTTGGAATTTGATTTGCAATTGGTTAGTTGATTTGAAATTTGGTTCATATTGGTTGTTGAGTTGATATTGGTTGTTGTTGGTTGATGACAATGAGAGTAGGGATGTGCTGCAAAATATTGGATATACCAGAAACAGAAAAAAAATATTTTAAAAAGAAAACAAAGAATCAGGGGCGCTTGCAGTTAGAAGCGCCCCTGTTGGTGTTACCCCCACCTGACAATAGGGGCTCCCAGTAAAAAGCGCTTCTGTTGGTCAGACCAACAGGGGCGCTTACAGTTAGAAGCGCCCCTGATTGTCAAAGTGTGCTAAGACTAACAGGGGCGATTGTTACTGCGAGCGCCCCTGATTGTCAGAGGCGCTAAGACCAACAGGGGCGCTTTTTTTTAGCGCTTCTGTTTCCTAATAATTACAGGCGCTTGTTGTGCGCTCCTGTAGAAGGGTTGGCAACAGGAGCGCCAGATTTAGGGGGGCCGGAAAGCGCCCCCAATGGATAAAAAAAAGCGCCCCTAATGGCCTTTCCCGTTGTAGTGAAATGTGGATTCCGAAAAGCTAGAACTTGTTGCCATATTAAACATGGCCTTCACAATTATATGAGACACAAAAATGTTGGTAGAAATTTTTAAAATTGTTGTTCCCATAAGCACGTAGAATATATTGATGACGGAGGGCTTAATCTCTTCATAACTAACGAACCATTTTTCTTCTATCCAAATCTGAATTAGGGACATCTTATTTGATTACGGGCTACAAATGTGCAATTCAAAAAGCTAAAACGCGTTGCCATATTAAACATGGCCTACACCATCATTTGAGGAGGTTGAAGCGATTCTCAGTTATGAGTTTAAGGATAAACACCCAAAATAAAATGGACAAAAGCATCTTTTCCTCAATTTTTTCCTCCGCCACTAAAGGTCGATCCAACTCAAGTTTCCAATACCATCTATCAGCAAGCCAGAAACCATGATCAGATACAAAACCATTCATTGCCTTGGCCACCTCAAATAATTTGAGAAAAGACACATGCAAAGGAATATTGCTTAACCAAGAAAGCTGCCATAGTAAAATACTATGTCCATCCCCTAACTCAAGTTTGATTCCCGAAACAAATAGATTTTGTGTAACAGGCAAGTTATCCTCCAAATCCAACAAATCTCTCCACCATAAAGAGTCTTTGGTGCTACCTTTCAAACTAGAATCGCTGGTTAAAAACTTCCTCACATTCCCATATCTATAATGCAGCAAATGCTGCCGGCAAGCATTAAAATCATTGATACATCTCCATCTCCATTTGCTCAAGATAGCTAAATTAAACACTTCAAAATTCTTTACACCTTATCCACCATCCTTCTTAGGAATGCACACCTTATCCCATGCCACCAAACATAAACTTCCCACCGGAATACCTTTCTCTGTGTGTGTATTTCTTGCGTGATAACGATAAGTGTTTTGTATTAGACTTCTACTGGTAGAAGTTGCTGAATTCAACTGGAGTCACAAGAAAGGGGAGGGGGTTTGAATTGTGACCCTTTTTATATTTTGTTTCGTGACCAACCATTTCACCAGGGAAGATATCAAATGAACTTCCTCATTGATAGAATGTTAAGAGCATTAGAAGTTGTTTACTTTCTTCTATGTATAGAGTCTTCTGAGAAGATATAGATATTGGTTGGAGTGATACAAGTCACTAACATTGCGTATAAACAAAAGTCACTATTCAAAGAAGAATAATGGTTCACCCTAATCAACAAGGGCTACATCTACTCCTCACATCCAGTGAGTATTTGTTGTTCCATGGTTCAAACTCTTAAGTCCTAGTCGTGGATTTGGCTAGGGGTTTGAGCAAGTTCGTCAATTCCTTGTTCTTCAAGCGATTGCGCCAAGGAGGGAACTCTGCTCCTTGACTGTGGGTATCCTGACTCCTCTAGAAAGGGCCAGGTTAGGTGAGAAGGGACTACGAGGGTTGGCTTATACTACTGGCTAATGCAGAAAAATAAAGATAAAGTGCGATAAAAGCAGATAGACGAAATAAACGTAGAGTTTTTGATTGATTGATGTGTGTTTTTTTCTGTACAATTACTCTCCTATTTATATACATAGGCCCTCGTCGGCCGCTAACACAGCCAACATTTGCCTACCGTTGGATCAGTCTAAGATCAACGACTATCATTGTTCCTAAGCCCTAAGGAGGCGGAATAACCACCCACGATCTCACTAGCACAGTTAGTAAGGTGAACTCCCTCGCTCCGCTCTTCAAGACCTCGCTCCTTAGCTTGATCTTCAACTTCTCCCACGTTCCATCTACGTGGATGTCTCTTACGTGCCTTCCAAGTAAAACCGCCATACCTCGGCCACTTGGTTCATTCAGCTAGCCTTCGCCCCCAGACAGTAACTCAGGCACCCGAGCTTACCCTGGTCGTGGCACTCTATAGGCTGAGGCTGTACTCTCCCTCGGTCTCGCTCATTGCTCCTCGGGCTAACCCCTTCCTCGGGGAGTTGTTTAGTGATATGCCCCGAGGGCTTCCCTTGATCATTTTCTCAGGCAATTATCTCTTAAAATCCTTGTCTAGTGACCTGCCTCAATACTCCAGCTCCACTGCCTTCTTCATTCAGTCCTCGGCCTATGACCTAATTATTTTTGGGTGGTAACAATTGCCCCCCTTTTGTGCTGTCGTGTGGCCGCGAGGACGTGACTGATAGTGCAAAAGGAACCCTTTGAGATGACTTGATGTGACCGTTTTTGGAGTGACTATCCTGCCGTTTCGTGACACTTGGCAGTTTCGCTCTGCGCGGGATACTAGGGTGGCGCAACCGTTCCCAAGGTTTGCAAAGCCATAAGTTGTTACGATCACGCGAGACTGGTCGCTTTCTTTGGAAATGATTCGCTCCTCTTTCGTTTCTCTCTTTGCGAAACAGAACCCTTTCTCTCCATTGTCATCACCACCGCTTTCCATCATGTCTTCAAACTCCGACTCTCAGAACCGTGACCATATTTATGGCAGAAATAGTAGCCAGCCAAGTTCTTCTTCTTCTGGTCCTTCTTCAGCAATCGCTTCCCTTGAAGTTTTCCCACAGTGCGGCCTACCACCTCTTTCGTTGGTGAAGGCATCAATGCCTTCAAACAAACCTTCAACACTTTGGCTTGTCCTGGTATACAATTCACCCAAGATTGGTTCACTGTTGACGCCAAGGTGTCGGAGACCAGAGGTTGGGCCAGACCTACCGACGACTATCACGCCTGGTTTGATAGGATTCATCCTATCAAGAAAGACGCTTGGAAGGCTTGGGGTTTACGTGACATGATCGCCCTCTCTACCTTCGCATTCCCTCATAACTTTGACGTTCTTTTACCCCTCTTGGGTTTTTGGTCTTCTACCTTCAACGCTTTCATATTTCCCTGGGGCATGGTCACCCCCACCATCCTGGATGTGGCCGCTATTACTGGTTTTCTCGCGTTCGACCATTGCATCAATCCTGCAAGACTGCCCAGGAAGGTGAACTTGGGCCATATCCATGCTGGAGGGGTCTATTCAAAGTTTCTGATTGCCAACTCCAAGTCCGATGTCACCGTCACCGACGAAGAACACACCGCTTTCCTTATGTACTTCCTCTGCAGATTTTTCTACGGCACTGCATCGATGACTAGTGGGGAGGTTTACGCCTGGGCTCCTTACTTTCTTGGTGAGTTATACCGAGGGATCCAAGTCATGTTTGACCAGATCATGGACTACGGTCGAGTCTCCAAGACTCATGGTCCTATGTGGTTTCTCCGGTTGTGGGATACACTACAACAAAACTGTAGAAAGAGGGCGCACATTTTAGGGGCGCTTTTTAAAAAGCGCTCGTGAAGCTCAAAACACACAGGGCCTTTAGGGGCGCTTTTTAAAAAGAGCCCCTAAAGGCCCTGTGTGTTTTGAGCATCAGGGGCGCTTTTTAAAAGCGCCCCTGATGCTCAAAACCGGATCCACCAACAGGGGCGCTTTCCACGAGCGCCCCCAATTCCCTAGTTTTTTTAACTTTTCCCCTCCCTCTCGCTACTCCCTCTGTTTCCTTTCCCTCTCGCTACTCAGTACCCTAACTTTTCCCCTCCCTCTCGGTAAACAGTACCTCTCTTTCCCCCTCAATCTCTCACCCTCCGGCCAGCTCTCAGACGCGGCGGTGGCCACCACCATCTGTGCGCAGCCCTTCGAACCTCATCCCCTTTGGCAAACAGCGCACGCCTCTCTCAGTTCTCAAACGCGGCTATAGGCTTGGACGATTGGGTGAGCTTCAATTTCTTAATTCTCTTTTTCTTTATTTTAAACTTCGAAGTTTGTAATTCTAAGGCTTAAGAGATTGATGATACTCATTCGTTCATATCGTTCCTTATCGACATTTTTTTCGGTTCTTATTAGTGAAAACATTGTGAGTTATAGTTTTCTTTTCCTTTTATCGAGTTCTTTGAGAAGCTTACTGTATCTTTTGTTAAAACAATTTTGGATGATAATTTATTCAAATTAGGGCTTACAATTGTGTGCTATATTTATTGAGGTAGTAAATCTGAGTGATTGATTGAGTGTTTACAGTTCCCTTTCCTCATATTCAGTGGATGAATTCACTTTGTGGTTGGAAAATTTGAATTTTGTTTTTGTTTTCAACACCAAGTCCAAGTGCGGTGTTCGAATGAGCGCTGAAAGTGCTGAATTTGAGGCAGTTGCAGGCTTGCAGCATCTGATTGTGAATTTGTGATATTATCGTTGAAATTGATGGCCATATTTCAGCATCTGATTGTGAACTTTGTGTTTGCATGTTTATTATCCCTTGGATAAATACACCTCAGACTAATATCATCTCTTCTCATCCCTCTCCCAGTTCACGGCCCTCTCCCAGTTCTCAGACGCGGCGGCGAGACACCACCCGTGGCCACCACCACCTCCCAGGCATAAGGTTATAACTGCATTTGATCCTTTTCCTTTCTCTTTTCTTCTTACTTTGATTTCCAGAATTTGTGGCACTCTCATTTGCATCTGCGAATGAATTCAAAGTTCAAACCCATTAAAATGTTCTGAATCTCATTATTGAGAGTTAAGACCAAATTTGATATGAGTACGTAACAGGAGGATATTTGGTAAAATTAGGATAATGTCTTATCGTAAATAAGAATGTGCACTGAGTATGATGAAATCTTGATTGGGGCCATCGAGAACGTGCTACATACACCGTCCCTGTTGAAAGTCATTATTGGTTGAAGGTGGCCATCCATGGTCACTAACTCCATCAACCAAACCACCAGACACAATGTGACGTTAACCTAAGTTTTTATAATAATATATAGTAGTACAAATTAAAACAACATTGTTAGGTTATTTGTCTTGTTTTTTTTTTCACATTATAGTTATGTTGCTGACCAAGTTGAAGCATATGGAATAGGGTAATAATGAAATATGGAATAATGAAAGTTGAATTTAGATGTAGAATTTGTTTGAATGATTAATTTTTTTTATAGATAATGATAGAGTATTTTGAATGATTAATTTTTTTTTTGGTTTGTCAAAAAATGTGTAGAATTTTAATAAGTTGGATCTTTATTTTTAGTTGTTGTTCAGTTCACTTTTTAGTCCTTAAGCCTTTTATCTTATTTGCATATAGTCTCTTGGAGACACTTGTAAAAATAACCAAATGAATGAGAAAAGTCTTAGCTAATTTATTTATTGGAACAGGCTCTCGTTGATCTCTCTCGTGCGCTCTCTCTGGTTCATCTCTCTTAGCTCTCTGGTTCACGTTCGTTTCATCTCTCTGGTTTGTTGTTGCTTCCCCCTTTTCAGGTACTTTTGTTGTTCTCTTGTTTTTGATATTTTTGTACATATTTGGAATAAAACTGTTGTTGGGGATGTTATCGATAATGTTCAATCATTTTGAATTTGCTTGATTTTTTGTATTGCTAATAGAAGACTAAAATTTGGTTCCTTTGGCTTTACCAAAGGACCAAGAATAAGAATAAGAATAGAATAGGAAATATAGCTTGGGAAAATAGGGAGAGGAATTGAAAAACTTTTAAAAAAGAAAGTTTGTTTGTTTTTTTTGGATATGAATTGAAAAACTTTTAAACATTGTACTCTGTCTGTTTTTCACCTATAACATATTTAAGTTCTCTTATCAGGAATTTATATAAAATTTCGGTCTAATATGGATAGAAAGTGGATGTCTGCCAATCGTCTGTCGAAAGAATATGCCGATGGAGTGGAATATTTTGTGAACTTTGCTGTTCGACGTTTAGGAACTTCTAGTAAGTTCAAGTGTCCTTGTTTAAGATGTTGTTACGCCAATCGAGTTACTGCGGTTGAGTTGGGAAGACATTTAAAGGCCAATGGAATCGATCAAAGTTATATTTGTTGGACAATGCACGGTGAGAAAAGAGGTGAACCTTCAAATATGGATAATAGTACTCAGAGATGTGATCTAGTTGATTATCCTGAAACATTTGATGGCGACCAATTTGAAGAGATGGCAAAGGCGGTTGAAGACGATCTTAATGATTCTCCTCAAATGTTTGAGAAGTTGATAACCGATGCGGAGACACCGTTGTATGCGGGCTGTACTGAATTCACAAAGTTATCGGCTGTGATAAAGCTGTTTAACTTGAAAACTTGCCACGGATGGACGGATAAGAGCTTTACGGAATTACTCACGCTATTGAAAGATATGTTGCCGGAAGACAATGTTCTCCCTTCTCGGACGTATGATGCAAAACAAATGTTAGGCACCATTGGTTTGAACTTTGAGAAGATACATGCTTGTCCGAATGATTGCATTTTATTTCGGAATGAACATGCATTGTTAAAGTCGTGCCCTAAATGTAATGCACCGCGGTATAAGAAGAAAGACTCTGCTCCAGAAAAGGTATTGTGGTATTTTCCCATAATTCCTCGATTTAGGCGTATGTACCATAGTTCGGAAGATGCAAAACTGTTGACTTGGCATGATGATGAAAGGATTAAAGATGGCATGCTACGACACCCAGCGGATTCTCCGCAGTGGAAAAAGCCTGATATTGATTATCCTGATTTTGGGCATGACCCAAGAAACCTACGCCTTGCATTGTCTGCCGATGGATTTAACCCGCACGGTATCCAGAGTAGCTCCCATAGTACATGGCCTGTGATTTTGGCGATCTATAACTTACCTCCATGGCTTTGCATGAAACGAAAGTATATGATGTTGTCTTTGTTAATTTTTGGCCCCAAACAACCAGGAAATGATATTGACGTATACTTGGCTCCTTTAATAGAAGACTTGAAGCAAATGTGGGAGATTGGGGTAGAGGTGTATGATGGGTTCAGAGAAGAAAGTTTCATTCTGAAGGCTATGATTTTTGGCACCATTAATGACTTTCCAGCGTATGGTAATCTATTTGGGTACAGTAACAAAGGTCAGTGTGCATGTCCTATATGTGAAGATAATACAGATTGGATGTGGTTGGAACATGGTAAGAAGAATATATATCTTGGCCATCGGAGATTTTTGCCTCCAACTCATCAATATCGGGTGAGGAGAAAGGCATTCAATGGGAATTCAGAAACTCGTAAAGCTCCCCCGCCTTTGACCGGTGAACAACTATTTGAAAAGGTGAAAGATTTGAACATTAATTTTGGGAAGCCTTTTGCAGGAGAGCTTGCCAAACGAGGGTGGAAGAAAAAGTCGATTTTCTTTGAGTTGCCCTACTGGAAGTCATTACACGTAAGACATTTCATTGATGTGATGCATGTTGAAAAAAATGTATTCGAAAGTGTCATTGGTACCTTACTCAATATGCCAGGGAAGACTAAAGATACCATCAACACAAGATTGGATTTCGTTAGTATGGGGTTGAGACCCGAATTGGGTCCGATAAAGAAGGGTACACGTACATATCTACCTCTGGCAGCTCATACTCTATCTAGAAAGGAGAAAACCATCTTTTGTAAGTTTCTTCATGGAGTTAAAGTTCCAGAGGGGTACTCTTCAAATGTTACCAACCTTGTATCGATGAAAGACCTCAAGTTAAAGTCTCTAAAGTCTCATGATTGTCATGTTCTCATGGAGAATTTGCTACCCATTGGTATACGATCCATTATGCCCAACAAAGTGCGTCAGGCCATAACTAAACTTTGTTTCTTCTTTAAGGCGATTTGTAGTAGAGTGATTGACCCTGGAAAGTTGCCAGCTCTACAAAGATCAATTACTGTGACTTTATGTGAGCTTGAGATGTTTTTTCCGCCTTCATTCTTTGACATAATGATTCATTTAATAGTTCATCTGGTTAGAGAGACACAATTGTGTGGCCCATGTTACATGAGATGGATGTACCCATTTGAGCGATACATGAAGATATTAAAAGGATATGTTAAAAACCGATCACGACCTGAGGGTTGCATTGCTGAGCGCTACATAGTTGAAGAAGCTATTGAGTTCTCCACCGACTATCTATCTAGTGTTGAATATTCTATTGGGCTGCCAAGGGTGCGTCACACAAGAAGCGTTTGTAAAGGGATGACAGGAAGGAAATTAGTGAGGGTATCCAGGAAAGAACTAGAGCAAGCACACTTATATGTTCTGCACAATGATAGTCAGGTTGATTCATATGTTTCCAAACACATGGAGATTCTTAAGAGTGATCACCCATCTAAGAATCAAGTCTGGTTGAAAAAGGAACACAATCGGAGTTTCATACTATGGCTAAAAGATCAAATTGATATTGAGTTTGTTTCAAATTCTACCTCGATTTCCGAAAGATTGAGATGGTTAGCAAAGGGTCCAAATATACATGTATTCTCTTACACTAGTTATCTACAAAACGGGTACACGTTCTATACAAAATCCCACGATGATCAGAGTAAAATGCAAAATAGTGGGGTGACTCTTGTAGCTGAATCTATGCATACATCAAGTGCCAAAGACAGAAATCCCATTTACGCGAATATGTCATACTTCGGTGTCATTGAACAGATATGGGAGTTGGATTACAATATGTTTTGTGAGCCTGTGTTCCAATGTAATTGGGTTGACAATAATAATGGTGTACAGATGGATGACTCGGGTTTCATGCGGGTGAATTTCAATAAGTTAGGATATAAAGATGAACCTTTTATTTTAGCCTCGCAAGCCCAACAGGTGTTTTATGTCACTGATCCAGTTGATATCAATTGGTGCATTGTTTTTGTTGACAAACAAAAAATTATTGGTGAATAACATTGGTGATCAAGCGCACGAAGATGTTGACATTGAGGATGACCCTTTCTTTGGGACATCACAACCAATAATAGGGGAAAGTACTTCTAAAGATGATATTTTGTATGTTAGAACGGATCATAACGATGGGATTATGTTTCGTCAAAAACAAAGTACCAAGAAGCGAAAAGCAAAATATCATACAAATAAACAAGTAGCTAGTAACATTAGATCGAGGAAAAGGAAAAGGTAATATATCATGCGTGTTTCTTTTTTATTCATTTTTCATATTGTAAAAATTAACTTACTTATGATGTGTGTTTCTTTTTTATTCATTTTTCATATTGTAAAAATTAACTTACTTTATCACGCGTGTTTCTTTTTTATTCATTTTTCATATAACAATGATTATATTTTGTTGCAGGTGAGATGACTTCCCACAGTGATGATAGTGCACATGACAGTGGTCATGAGAGTCATTGTTGCGCCCGAAAAAGTCCCCGAGGGAGAACCTTCCTCGTTCACAACTTTTCTAAGACAATGAAGCCGCCACCAATATTTATTAAGGAAAATATTAGGAAAACCTTTTTTGGAAAGCGATTGGTCTTGCGAAACTAGAGAATAGGGTTCGGGGGTCGGTTACGCGCAGGGAAGGTGTTAGCACCCCACACGTCCTCTCTACTGAGAGGGAACCTTTAATTAAATGTGTGGTTTTAGTGTGTTGACTTGAAAATACTTAATTTTGCCTCTCTACTTCTTATTGAAAAAATCTTAATGAAAATCTCTATTTATTATGAAAAAGGGGAAAAAAAGGGTATTTTAGAATAGGGCGCTTGACGAGAGTTGGCCTCTCGCTCCTACGTATCTCCCGGTGCGATGGAGAATTCAAAGCTACGTAGTTCTTGTGTGTAGAAAATGTTTGTGGGTTGGTGTTTTTTAATGTAGGGGTTTTAGGACTGTGTGATCTGTGTTGGAGGACCACTGGGGGGCTGAAGGAGCGCTGGGGCTCTGAGGGACCACAGTTCACTTATCTTAAAACGATGATTAACCCGGCCGTACGGCCGACTTAATCCCCTACTTTGAAAATAAGATTTTTGCTTTTGAAATGAAGGGGATCTGTTTGTATATTCTTTAATTTTAGAAATTGTTTATTTTTGCGCTTGACAGGGGCGTGGCCCTGCTCCTACGTATCTCCGGGTGCGATGGAGAATTCAAAGCTACGTAGTTCTTCTTTGTTTGGAAAACGGTTTTTGTTTTTTATCTTGTTTAATTGTGAGAATTGAGCTTTCATGATGATCAATTGAGCAAAGGCTCCAAGTGACCACCATTAGCACTCCATTGTTAATAATCATGCAAGCAAAGGCTTCGCAAGACTACTAACAAAGTTTTTGATTTAGTGAAAATCTTTAGGAAAATTAGGCGTTCATGATGATCAATTGAGCAAAGGCTCCAAGTGATCGCCACTGGTACCTCATTGTTAATAATCATGCAAGCAAAGGCTTCGCAAGACTACTTAACAAAGTTTGATTTTGAAGAGTTTTCGCAATTGGATTGATTCTCGTTTAGGGAAAAGAAAATCTGTTATTTTGAAAAAAAGGTTGGTGAGAAAAAGGTTTACTTAGGGGAAAGAAGTATGTTTGTATTTATTTTAATTTAGAAATTGTTTGTTTTGAATAGGGATTTTAGGACATGATCCATAACGGTTCATTTGTAGTCCTAAAAAGCTGACTAATCCGACTGTACAGTCGACTTAATCCCCTATTTATATTTTTGAAATTTTTATAAAATAATTGTGTATTTAAAAAAATTAATGACGACACTAACAATTAATAAAGCGTAAAGTTAATAAATAAATAACTATACATGTAAATAAATAAATGAATAAATAATAAATAATTATTTACATAGATAAATAAACAATATAAATAATAAATAAGTATGTACATAAATAAACAGTATACATAATAAATAAATATATACAAAAATAAATAAATAAATTAAATAAATAAATGCAAAACTAACCTCCAGCTGATCAATGCGACCATATCAACCGCGAACCGGACTCCTATCTGGTCCGTTTTCACCCGAAAACCACCAAGTAAAGGACCTCAACGGCCATCCCAAAAATAACTAAAGACGGGCTTTCAATCTAACGGACTGCAAAAGCTAGTCCAAAAGAATTAAAGACAGGCTTTTAATCTAATGGACTGCAAATGCTAGCCCAAAAGATCACTTACCCCATCAATCACCCATGTCCATAGCCTTTGCATCTCCATCTCTTTTATAGCCAAAAGCTAGGTAGTTCTTGTTTCTCCCAAGCAATGTGGGACTAAAACAACATAGAAAAGCAATTTTCGTTTTTCTCAAACCAGTTAAATTGACAATGCGATTTGGGATTCGTTAACCGTTGGATCATCGTTGTTTTTTGAAACCAGGTTCATGAGACATCCATCTTCACTTCTACCGTTCGGATCGTCGAAACGAGGTCTGAGGAGAGAGAAATTGCCTTCGCAAAAGTAGAAAAAACAACTCCCGTTTTTCTCAAACCAGCCACCGTACAAGTGCGATTCTGAATTCGTTAACCGTTGGATCATCGTTGTTTTTTGACACCAAGTTCATGGGACATCCATCTTCACTTTCACTGGTCGGATCGTCGAAATGATGTCCGAAGAGAGAGAAATCACCTTTGCAAAGTAGCTGCAGTTTTGGGTACTTGGTTTTTTTGTATTTTTGTAACTTTGACATTCTTGGGCCAAGTCATGTACATGGACATTCTCCTTTTTTTTTGTAATAATAATCTTTTATTGCACCTCCCTTTTTTTATTTTCTTTTGTAATTTGTATTATTTCTTATCTATTTTATTTTTTATTTTCGTTTTTTTAATTAAAGATATTGTAACAAGAAAAATAAATTAAATCTACTATGTAATTTTTGTGTTGAAAGTTAGGGTTTGGACCTAAGCCGGACAAAATTGGGGTATGACAGCTGCCCCTCTTTATTTGGATTTTACCAAGAAATATGAATTGCGCGAGACATATTTCGAAGGTAAAATAGAAATAAAGAATTCAGAAATTATACCAATTTTGTCCATTTGGAGAAATCCGAATTTTCTTTCTTCTTTTTTTTTTTTTGGAAAGATAGACACTTTCGTGTTGGTGCGAAAATAGTAAATGAACACTGACGTGCGGACTGAAAGGTAAAATGGGCACTTGGCGTGCAGACAGAAAAGTAAAATGGGCACTTGGCGTGCAGACAGAAAAGTAAAATGGGCACTGGGCGTGCAGACAGAAAAGTAAAATGGGCACTTGGCGTGCAGACAGAAAAGTAAAATGGGCACTTGGCGTGCAGAAAGCGGTAAATGGGCACTTGGCGTGCAGAAAGCGGTAAATGGGCACTTGGCGTGCAAAGCGGTAAATTGCCCAGGCTGCCTAAAACCTGTAATCCTTAAACGGACTCTTGGTGAATCCGAGTTTGCACGTGGCTTTGAGGAGCACGCTTCCTGTTGGCCTTTTCGAGCGACCGGGGGGATCGTCATCAGCTCCGGAACTGATATACAGATCAATGCACGGCGTCCACTGTATCTTAGGCTGATACAACTATTCCGTTGAACCTCACATGGGGCTGCGGTCCATCACGTTGCTCGTACGCGACGTGAGACCTGGGCAGAAGGGAGCGATGATCTCTGTGCTCCAATCCGCAATGCGCGCTTGAGCGCTCTCTTTTCTTTTCTCTCTTTCTTTTCTATTTCTCTCTTTTCTCTTTTCTTTCTGAACTCCCAATTTGGGGGAACATTTTCTGGAATCTGGGGGCGAGGGCTAACACCGAAGTGCTCATCCTCTCTTTGTACCTGTAGCTGAAAATGAACAAATGCATGCAGTGCAAACGCCATGATTGCTGTTTTCTTTGAATGATGAGTTTCTTATTTCCTTTGTCTATGTTGGATGAATGCATGATCTTCTACTGTTCCTATATGCTTGATGAATGCAATGATTTTCCTTTTCTTCTCTTGTCTGTACGCAATGCATGATTTTCTTTTTCTTTTGCTTATGTCTGATGAATGCATGATTTTCTCTTGTTCTTATATGTCTTTTTCTCTTTCTCTAGCTTCTCTTTTTTCTTTTTCTTTCTTTTCTTTTCTTTTTGTTGCTCTCTTGGCTCTTCTCTTTTCTCTCTTTTGGCTTCTCTTTTTGCTCTTTTAAGAATCATGGGTATGTGAATGCAAAGTTTTGATGAATGCTCATGTATTTTAATGGAATGACAGATGACATGTAATGGAAAATTTTTCTTCTTTGCCTTTTTTCTATGAAGTGTGAATATTGCTGATGAATAACATGAAATGATGAATGACATGGGACGCTTTAGCTTTCTTTTCTTCTATGAGATGCAAGTATTGATGTGATGCAACTGTATTGCTTTGATGTTTGAATGCAAATGTATGCGGTGATTGATGTTTTGATGAATGAAATGCTCCTGTTCTAACTTCTGTTTGTTTCTCTTTGCTTCTTCTATGAAATGCAAACATTAATATGATGCAATGCTCTGATGTTTGATGCATTGATTCTTGTTCTTTTTTCTTTTATGGAAATGCTAACGTTAATATGATGCATATGCACTACTTTAATGTTTGATGATTGAATGACAAAGGAATGCTTGTGAAATGATGAATGATATGGAATGCTGGATGACAGGGAATGTTTTTGTGTTGCTTTTGTGGTTTCTTTTCTTTGTTTTCTTTTTGCTTTCTTTGCTTTTTCTATAAAATATCTGATGGAAAATGTAATGCTTTAATGATGAATGACATGCAATGATTTTGTTTTTTTCCCTTTTTTATGAAGTGCGAACATTAATATGATGCCAATGCAATGAAAAGATTTCTGCTTTTTCTTCTTTACTATTTTCTTCTATGAAATGCAAGTATTAATATGGTGCAACTGATGTGGAACGCTTTCTCTTTTTACTATGTTATGAATGCACAAAATGTGAAGATGCAAATGTAATGCTTTGATGCAAATGCTATAATGAATAGATTGAGATGCCTAGATGCGTGAGGTAGACATTTTTGTGATGATGAGATGCGAGACTTTGAATGCAAGGAATTGAGATAACTATTGCCCATTCTGTTGAAAAATTGAGTTTGATTCAAACTCCGGTGTTCTCAAGGTTTTTATTTACAAACAACCTCATTTGTTTTCTCCTTCTTTCCATGATGACTGAATTTTAGATATCACGTAAACAACTGGTATTCTCTCTTTTTGAAGCATTGTCTAGTAAGCATGCATAAGAGTGCAAATGTTAATGAATGAGTCAGTTAACTTGGAATTGGTTTAGGGCATGGACTTTTATGGCAAGTGAAGGAATGACAGACATGGTTATTGCCGAAGCTTATGAGGGACCAAGAGATACAAGATTGCCCCAATTCAGGTCTTTGACGAGTGAATAACTCGCCCCTGTCTAGTGGTTACAACAACTAGGGGTGTAGAAGATGATGAATTGGGAACGTTTCGGCTCTTGGGATGAAAGCTGGAATGAAAGGGGTTTTGCTTCAACCCACAGAATTTGATGTTGCCCCAGTCATAACAAGGACAAGGCTGCCCCAATCAGAATGACAAGGTCTTGCTTGGGATAGTGAGTTGAGAGATTGCCCCGGTGAGATTTTTATGGGAATGAATGAGGTGAAGGAATGGGAATGCACTTGCCCCACTTTGGAATGACATTGACAACTGGAGTGACATGGGATGGGCGTTGAATAGACTTTCCCAGGACTAGGGTGTGTGGGTGGGGAAGAGAATGCCCCAACTTTTAGGTCTGAGTGGTATTCTCAGTGCAAATCTTTGGTTCTCTACTGATGTCTTGACTTTTGGTGCGAAAGAATCCTTACCTGGTGATCACTAAACCTTGTTTTAATGCATCTTGAATGTGTTTTGGAGTGCAAGTCCCTCTTTTTTTATTTTGTCAGCTTTCTTTTTTCTGACTGTTCGTTTTTGTTTCCTCAGCTCTCTTTTTTTTCTGAGGGTTTATTCTTTCTTGATCAGCTTTCTTTTTTCTGATCGTTTGTTTTTCTTTTGAGCAAACACATTGTACATAGATAAGCTTGTTCGTCCTAAGATTAGATTTTGAGTGAACAAAAGCAACCGGTCTTTGATCGGAATGGACTTTTCGGGATTGTGGTGTTTTGTGGAGGAAGGAGGGTTAGGCTTAATGAAGTGTTTGAGGCTAATGGGAGGATGAGTTTTGTTTGGCGTTGATTGACGGTTAATGGTCTATGAGGAAGATGGTTATTGGGCTTGTTTGGGCTCTGTTAAAGCAAATTCGTGTCTCATGGTAGAATGACTAAGGGGTTTGATGTTGAGGCCAAAGGAAGTGTTTGAAGGTTTATGGAATCAGGTGTTGGAATGATGAAGTGTTTGAAGGTTTATTTAGACAAGGATCTCTTGTATTTTGTGGTAACATGTACCAGCTCACCACTTTATTTTCTTTGTTTTGGGATTTTCATTTTTGAATCCCCTTTTTTTTCTCTTTTTCCCTTTTTTTTTTATGATTCTTTTCCTTCTTCGACTCGGGTGAGCTGATAAAAAGTGATGCACTGTTTTTTTATTTGGGGTGATCCTTGTCTAGGGTGATTTTTGGATTTTGGTTTTTCTTGGCTCAAGGTGGGTAGGAAAGGGACTTTCTGGGATTTTGGGGTTTTTGAGGAGATGGCCAAACTTCATTTCAAATCCCGATTGCTTATTTCTATAAGACTTAACTTTAGAACAATAATTTATCTATCTTCATGTGTTTGCTCTTTTTTCCTTTTTTGTGCCCTAATTTTTGCCTGGACCGCTCTTTGTGAGTTTTCAGTCCACCGGGCGCTCCTTTTTGCCTAGGCCGCCCTTTCCGGGTTTTCAACCTAGCGAGCTTGTTTTCTTGTTTATTATATTATTATTATTATTTTTTTGAGAGACTTGCACTGAAGGAATATGATATTAATCAAGGGGAATTAATGATCACAGACTTGCCCCAGCATGGAGGACTTGAACCAAAAGTCAAATACGCACTGATGGGGAGAATATGCACTTTATGGGTGGACGGGGCGGGACTAGACTTGGACGGGAAACTGTGGTAAGGGAGGAAAACCAACGGACTCAAACAATAGAATGTACTCATAGCATGCACGCTCATTAGAAGAATGCTTCACAGAGAGTTAACATCAGTTAAAAATTTGTTTTTTCTTTGATACACTATTTCAGTCTTTTGTCATGGAATGGATAGGATGCAGTGCTTTTGAAAAACTGAGTGCCTTGGAACACCTTGAGTTTGCAACCAAGTAAGGATAAACTTTTTCAAAAAGGATGATTGTTTCACAAGAACGTCTCGCTTCTCATCACAACTCTTATTTTATGTAATGAATGAATGAACAAATTATGATATGTAAGTATGATGCAAATGCGTGGAGAATTACCACTCGATGAGCGTGGCTTATTCTAAATAATTTTGTTATTTTTAATGCAAGACAAAACATGGAATGCCAATGCGAATGATGCAAGAATGATTCCCCTTTTTTTTTTCAAAATGATTTTTGATTTTGATTTTTTATTTTTATTTTTTAGAGGCGAGACAAGGTACGAAATACCAATGCCCCCTTTTTCTTTTGAATGATGAAAGATGCAGGAATGATGCTTTTTTCTAAATGATGATTTTTTTTTATTATTTTTTTTTTATTTTATTATTTTTTTTTAGAGGCAAGGCGAAGTATGAAATGCCAACGCCCCTTCCTTTTTTGAAAGATGCATGTATGGAGGAATGATGTATTTGAACTAGAGTGATGAGGTTAATGAAATGATGCATGAATGCTACATTTGATGATGATTTTTATTCATGATTATGAATGAGATGCTTTCTTGTTTTCATTTTTTTTGTGCAATGAAATGCATGATACTCACAATGATTTTCTTTTGTTCTTTAGTTCTGGAACATGATTTTGAAAACTATTTGGAGATGCAAATGATTTATTGGAAAAAAGGTTTTAGAAAAATGTGCTTGACGGGGTATGACCCGCTACTACGTATCCCCATTGTAATGAGGAATCAAAGCTTACGTAGTTCTACTGTGTCTTTTTTTTTGAAATAATGCTTATGCATGAATGCCTCGTCTTGGATGAACTCGACGAGGATGATTATAAATGAAATGCTTATGCTATGCAGATGATAATTGTTTTTTGTTTTATCTTTATGTAATGAAAGGGAATGCAAGATGAATGTTTTTTTTTTTTCAAACTTTTGTTAGATGCAAATGCGATGGTGCGAAACGATGTGAATGCGAAATGATGTGGATACGAAATGATGTGTCATTTACATAAAAAGAGGGTAAGAAAATATGGATATTATTTTCTACGATTTTTGAAATAGAGTTTAAGAAAAAGGAATGCCTAAACTAATGCAACAAACAAAGGCGTGCCCCCGTGTCCTACAAAGGGTGGGAATCCTAGGGTCTAAAGTCGACGAAAGGGGTAATCCTCCCATGTAGGTTCTAATCACTTCCTTACAATGGCAACTAAGAGCTAAAGTCTCTCTCATGATGACACCCACAATCGTAGAAAGCTACCGAGTGTGAGGCATCATGACAAAGCGCACTCTTGGGCGGAACTTTCATGAGAGCCATACAGACAAAGGTCTACGAATGGCAGTCACTAATCGTTCCCACTCTCCTAGGTTTTTGTTCATACCTTGGGTTTTAGGTCCCACTCAATGCTCACAAGTATAGGATGTGAAGTGTGTGTCGAGGGCACAACACCTAGGAATAACTACCCTTCCCCACCTGCAAATGAAAATCCAGACAAGTCCAGAAAAATAGCATGTTGTTTATCCTAGGGTTCAATATCGATCCAATATAAACTAATCTAGGGTGCCAATAACAATGCACTACTTACCTCAAGAAAGGGAGCAAAGAAGAAGGGGACATGATAAGAAAGGGGAAGTATGCATGTGCTTACCATAGGAAAGGGAGCAGAGAAGGAGGGGACATGATAAGAAAGGGGAAGAAATGCATGAGGGAACTAAGAAAAGAAGTAACTATCTATTGCAAAAGCAAACATAGAATAAGAATGCACATGGACGTAACATGCTTATGAAAAAGGAAGAAGAAGAGAGGCAAAGCAAGATATTCAAATCAATCATATAAACCACACATTTAATTAATTAGGCTTGACCCACTTTTTAAAAAAAATTTTAGTGTCCCCAGTGAAGTCGCCAGCTGTTGCGCCCGAAAAAGTCCCCGAGGGAGAACCTTCCTCGTTCACAACTTTTCTAAGACAATGAAGCCGCCACCAATATTTATTAAGGAAAATATTAGGAAAACCTTTTTTGGAAAGCGATTGGTCTTGCGAAACTAGAGAATAGGGTTCGGGGGTCGGTTACGCGCAGGGAAGGTGTTAGCACCCCACACGTCCTCTCTACTGAGAGGGAACCTTTAATTAAATGTGTGGTTTTAGTGTGTTGGCTTGAAAATACTTAATTTTGCCTCTCTACTTCTTATTGAAAAAATCTTAATGAAAATCTCTATTTATTATGAAAAAGGGGAAAAAAGGGTATTTTAGAATACGGCGCTTGAAGAGAGTTGGCCTCTCGCTCCTACGTATCTCCCGGTGCGATGGAGAATTCAAAGCTACGTAGTTCTTGTGTGTAGAAAATGTTTGTGGGTTGGTGTTTTTTAATGTAGGGGTTTTAGGACTGTGTGATCTGTGTTGGAGGACCACTGGGGGGCTGAAGGAGCGCTGGGGCTCTGAGGGACCACAGTTCACTTATCTTAAAACGATGATTAACCCGGCCGTACGGCCGACTTAATCCCCTACTTTGAAAATAAGATTTTTGCTTTTGAAATGAAGGGGATCTGTTTGTATATTCTTTAATTTTAGAAATTGTTTATTTTTACGCTTGACAGGGGCGTGGCCCTGCTCCTACGTATCTCGGGTGCGATGGAGAATTCAAAGCTACGTAGTTCTTCTTTGTTTGGAAAACGGTTTTGTTTTTTATCTTGTTTAATTGTGAGAATTGAGCTTTCATGATGATCAATTGAGCAAAGGCTCCAAGTGACCACCATTAGCACTCCATTGTTAATAATCATGCAAGCAAAGGCTTCGCAAGACTACTAACAAAGTTTTTGATTTAGTGAAAATCTTTAGGAAAATTAGGCGTTCATGATGATCAATTGAGCAAAGGCTCCAAGTGATCGCCACTGGTACCTCATTGTTAATAATCATGCAAGCAAAGGCCTCCAAGTTTTTGATTTAGAGAAAAAGGTTTACTTAGGGGAAAGAAGTATGTTTGTATTTATTTTAATTTAGAAATTGTTTGTTTTGAATAGGGATTTTAGGACATGATCCGTAACGGTTCATTTGTAGTCCTAAAAAGCTGACTAATCCGACTATACAGTCGACTTAATCCCCTATTTATATTTTTGAAATTTTTATAAAATAATTTGTGTATTTAAAAAAATTAATGACGACACTAACAATTAATAAAGCGTAAAGTTAATAAATAAATAACTATACATATAAATAAATAAATAAATAAATAAATAATAAATAATTATTTACATAGATAAATAAACAATATAAATAATAAATAAGTATGTACATAAATAAACAGTATACATAATAAATAAATATATACAAAAATAAATAAATAAATAAATTAAATAAATAAATGCAAAACTAACCTCCAGCTGATCAATGCGATCAACGCCGAAACGGACCGAGCAATCTGACCATATCAAATGCGAACCGGACTCCTATCTGGTCCGTTTTCACCCGAAAACCACCAAGTAAAGGACCTCAACGGCCATCCCAAAAATAACTAAAGACGGGCTTTCAATCTAACAGACTGCAAAAGCTAGTCCAAAAGAATTAAAGACAGGCTTTTAATCTAATGGACTGCAAATGCTAGCCCAAAAGATCACTTACCCCATCAATCACCCATGTCCATAGCCTTTGCATCTCCATCTCTTTTATAGCCAAAAGCTAGGTAGTTCTTGTTTCTCCCAAGCAATGTGAGACTAAAACAACATAGAAAAGCAATTTTCGTTTTTCTCAAACCAGCCATATTGACAATGCGATTTCGGATTCGTTAACCGTTGGATCATCGTTGTTTTTTGACATCAGGTTCATGAGACATCCATCTTCACTTCTACCGTTCGGATCGTCGAAACGAGGTCTGAGGAGAGAGAAATTTCCTTCGCAAAAGTAGAAAAAACAACTCCCGTTTTTCTCAAACCAGCCACCGTACAAGTGCGATTCTGGATTCGTTAACCGTTGGATCATCGTTGTTTTTTGACACCAAGTTCATGGGACATCCATCTTCACTTTCACCGGTCGGATCGTCGAAATGATGTCCGAAGAGAGAGAAATCACCTTTGCAAAGTAGCTGCAGTTTTGGGTACTTGGTTTTTTTTGTATTTGTGTAACTTTGACATTCTTGGGCCAAGTCATGTACATGGACATTCTCCTTTTTTTTTTGTAATAATAATCTTTTATTGCACCTCCCTTTTTTTATTTTCTTTTGTAATTTGTATTATTTCTTATCTATTTTATTTTTTATTTTCGTTTTTTTAATTAAAGATATTGTAACAAGAAAAATAAATTAAATCTACTATGTAATTTTTGTGTTGAAAGTTAGGGTTGGACCTAAGCCGGACAAAATTGGGGTATGACAGTCATGATAACGCACAAAAAAAATTCAATCACCGTGGAATGACAGTTAAGAAAAATATCATCAATTGGGGGAACAAAGGGCTTCCTAAACTTTCAGTAAGATACTTACTAAATAACTAACTTTGTTACATACTTTTACCTGTTTATTATCTAATTTACCCAATTAATAATGCAGGTCAAATGGAATGCTAAACACCAACCGATTGGTGAGAATGGTAGAGAGTTGCAAAGCTTCATTGGTGCGAGAGCAAGGCAGGATATACCAATAACAATCATAAGTTGGAATAATAAAAATGATGCCTTTTTAGAGAAATCTAAAGAGGAGCTATGGCACTTGATAGAGGTATGGGTCTTATTTTGACTATACAGTTATTTTATAATTAAATATGTAAGCATATTTATAATCATTTTGTTGAATGTAAGCAGAAATACTTTGATGTGGATGACTCTCGAAAAGACTATTGTCTTATGAAAGCTGGAAAGGCGCATAGAAGATTCAGATCAACTCTAACAAAGTGGGTGAAAGATAAACCATCCTCCACCTCTGACCAACAGGGGCGCTTTTAGCTGCAAGCGCCCCTGATTCTCAAACGCGCCAAGACCAACAGGGGCGCTTTTAGCTGCAAGCGCCCCTGATTCTCAAACGCGCCAAGACCAACAGGGGCGCTTTTAGCTTCGAGCGCCCCTGTTGCCTAATAATTAGAGGCGCTTGTTGGGCGCTCCTGTAGAAGGTTTAGCAACAGCAGCGCCAGATTTAGGGGCGCCCGAAAGCGCCCCTAATGGATTAAAAAAAGCGCCCCTGATGCCTTTTACTGTTGTAGTGATACCCTCTATTTACCTCATATTCTTTCTGTTGGCTTGAATATCCCCGGGCCACTGACCAACAGATGCTTAGGCCCTCAGCTCTCGGCCACCCCTTGCCATCGACTGACAGCGGCTCAAGTCATGAAGGAGTTTCTGAAGACCAACATTACTGAGATGACGTGGTGTCTTGTGTTAGACAGGAAGTGTGGTCCTACCTGCATCTTTACTCCTCAACAAAAAGAAGACCAGGTTCCTTAATCAAAGCGCGGTACTGCTCGTGATTATTGGCGGTACGCTCTGGCAGCCAGGGACTTGCCAAATTGCTATCTGGCCTCTTCTCATTACAACAAGGCTCTGGCAGAGTATTATTATCCCAATTTCGTCTGCAAGTAATTTGGGCTGATGCAGCATGTTCCTCTACCTTAACGATCTTTGGATGACCCTTGCCGTAGGGAAGGCCTGACAGATGGTCAAGTGTGCAAGATGGTAGTCAACAATTATCTCAAAGTTACTGATAGCGTGTGGGCGCATTGAGGTGTGTCCAGGGGAGACCAGTTCCTTTACCAATTGGTGGCTTGGTGTTAAGGACCTAGTCTTCCCTCGAGCTCTCGGGGATTATCTTTCCAAGTACCTCGACCACCATCTCACGGCTCCAACCCTTTCTTTAACATCGGCTGGTACCAGCGTCGTTCCCTCTCCTATTGATAAAGCAACCAGGCCTCCAACTTCCTCTAGGCGGCCATCCACTCGATCTCAACAAACCACGGGTATGTCTATTCATTCTTTGTGGCTCGTTTATTGTCTATTCCCCTGCTTCTCATTCATGTATCCTTTCAGATTGCAGGGCCCTCCGTTGATCGTAATGCGGCAGAAGACGAAGATGATGCTCCTAATACCTTCAGGAGACCGTCTGTTTATCGTGTTCCAATACCCATTCGCAGCCAGCGGCAAAGAGGGCTGCTGTGGTGGCAGAAGACCTCCTCGCCCTTCCAAGAAATTTAAGGTACGGTGTTTCTCCCATTTTACCTCTTCTTGTTAGCTGGCGCTTTGGTTTTTCTCATGGTTATTTTGCTTGCAGACAGTCAATCCCTTAGTTCCGGATGCACCTTTGATTATAACTCATCACTCTCCTCCTCTGGTGAATTCTCCTCCTCTTCCTCCTCAACCAGAGTCTAGACCAGTGACTGAAGCGGAAGTGGCCCAATACTTTGCTTCCCAGAGTCATCCTCAGATAGTTCCCCCTTCGGGAGAAGAGCTACAAAGATTAGAGGATGCCCTCCGGGGCAGAATTGTTACTGATCCTACCCACCTTTCAGACCTGCGGTCTCTGGCGTTCAGGCTGTCTTCTTCAGATGATATGTCGATGCAAAGGAAGGAAACCCTCAGGGACATAGCCTATCGGCTTCCGGAGATCTCTCGGGTTTATTCGACATCCCACGCTGCTCAGGACACTGCCCAAAAAGCACTGGATCGCCTGAATGCCCTACAGGCAGAGAAGAAGATGTATCTCTCAGCCTATGGTGAGAAGGAAACGGAACACCGATCGGTGTTAGCTGAGGAGGAGACTACCAGGCGCCGAATTGAAGTAATTGAATTTCTTATGACGGGGCTCCAATTAGAGCTGCAGGCTTTGCGCCCCAAACAACAGGAGGCGGCCAAAAATCTGGCCCTGGCCGTCGCAGAACAAGCTCGCCTGTACAACCAGAGAAAACCCTTGGACCAACTCAACAGGGAGATAGAATCGCAAAAAGGGGTCTTTCTCTATGACAAGGAACGCGGCTAAAGTGAGGTATTATTTGGAATAGCTTCCTGGGAAAAGCTTCGAATCCGCTTGACAAACTCGTCTGCTGTTGCACCTGCTTCAGCTGTCCTACCTTCTAGTCAGGCTCTGCTGCAGCGAAGAGGTAGCCCATCCTAGCATTTAACTTGTTTTCACTAGGCCGCCGGTGTGTGGCGAGCCACCAAGACAATGATTTCTTTTGTATCCGCTAATTCTCTTTCCTTTGCATATTCTCCCATAGAGTAAGATAATACGCCTTGAGATATTTGCCATTTATTTTCGTTTTGAACTCTTCGCCATCGAACGTAATTAAACGATATGTGCCACCGTCGTACACTTCACTTACGATGTAGGGCCCGTCCCCATTTGGGGACAACTTGCCCAACTGGGGGTCTTTCCTCCCAAGCGTCAAAATAGCTTTCCAAACTAGATCCCCCGCAACAAACTTCTTAGGCTTGACGTGTTTGTTGTAGGCTCGGGTTCATCTCAATCTTGTTGAGGGCTACCAGCCTGTCGTCGTCCAACGAGTCCAATTCCATGTTGTTTGGGGCAATGAAAGACAAAAAGAACTGATTAGTCGTTCTACTATAATCTAGAGTATAGGCATTATTTTTTTGTTCTAAAAAGAAGCAAATTATGAAATACTCATGGTAACCATTCGTGCAGATGAAATTAGTAAAATTATTCGTGAACGTATTGAGCAATATAATACCGAAGTAAAAATTGTAAATACAGGTACTGTACTTCAAGTAGGCCATGGCATTGCTCGTGTTTATGGTCTTGAAGAAGTCCATTAACATGGCTTGTCGATATTCATCCATACCGAGGGCATGCTGCCGAGCCAGCCTCAATGATGCTACGCTGATCTCCATTGGTAGTACGGCATCCTGCCCATACACTAGACGATAGGGAGCCACCCCGGTGGCTGTGGACTTGGAGTTCCTCATTGCCCATAAGGCCTCATTTAGGGTCTCGTGCCACCGCCGAGGCTTATCCTCTATGTTCTTCTTGATGAGCTCAATGATGATTATATTAGTAGCCTCTGCCTGTCCGTTAGCTAGAGCATAATAGGGAGACGAGTGTCTCATCTTGATGCCGTATTCTTGGTCAAATGCCACCACTTGTTCCCCGGTGAACATCGTGCCTTGATCGACCGTGATGGTTTGAGGAATGTCAAATCTGTATATGATCTGGTTTTCTATGAACCTGATCACCGCAGCCTGATTGGCATTCGCTAGAGGCTCAACCTCTACCCACTTAGTGAAGTAATCGGTGGCCACAATAATAAAGTTATGGCCCTTTGAGCTCGGAGGTTATGTTTTACCAATCAGATCCATGGCCCACCCTCTGAATGGCCAAGGTTTAACAATGGGATGGAGCTCATCCGCAGGCACTCTCTGGATTGGTCCATGCAGCTGGCAAGCCTCACATCCTTTTGCAAACTGGAAGCAATCGGCTGTGATCGTCGGCCAATAGTATCTGTGTCTGTATATTAGCCATTTCATGATGGGGCCGGACCTATGTGCACCACAAATCCCTACATGGGTTTGTGCCATCACCATATACGCATCCTTTTTCACGAGACATCGTAACAATACCCCGTTGGCGCTTCTTTTATACAGGTCGTTCCCTATCACGATGTACTTCAACGCCCTTTGCTTAATCTTGAAATCGATGTCAACCGTTGGATTGCGGAGGTATTCCGTCAATGCTCCAATCCAAGCATCGGCAGGGTCCTCCTCGGCCTGTATTGAGGTATCTTGCTGCCATACCTCGACCATTAATTCCTTATAACCCGAGGCTTGTTGGGCTAAATTGTTCGCCTCTTGGTTTTAGTTTCTGGGGATATACATGATGACAGCATCGGCAAAACAATTTTAACAAATTATGCGCTGAGGCTCGCAATTGTTTGAGTTTTGTATTATAACACTTGTATTCCCCAGTGATCTGTTTGATCACCAGTTGCGAATCCCCCTTGATTTCCACATATTGCGCTTTCATGGCGGCCATGATATCAAGTGCCATGATCAATGCTTCATATTTGCCCTGATTATTGGAGACTTGGTCCCTTATCCTGCACATGAATCTCCATGTCTGCCCATAGGGGCTGGTGATGACTACGCCTATGCCTGCCCTGGTTTGGGTACTTGAGCCAACAAACATGGACCCAAGGCTTCAAGCTTAGATAGTTAATGGATTTGGCCGAGGCATCGTGTATCTCTACACATGGGTGCTGAGCAAGAAGTCAGCCAAGGCTTGCCCTTTAACAACTCTCAATGGCACGTATGTCAAGGCAAACGCATTTAACTTAATGGCCCACTTGACAAGTCTTCCCTGCAAGACGGGCCTATTAAGAAGATACCTGATAATGTCAACTTTGCACACAACTAGAACCTCTTTCGGTAATAAATAAAATTCCAGTTTAGTACAAGCATTAAATAACGACAAACAAAGCTTCTCAATAGGAGAATATCTAGTCTCAGCGTCGTTGAGGATCTTGCTGAGATAATAAATAGCACGCTCAACACCATTATCATCATCTTGGCCTAATAGGAAGCCGATGGCTTAATCTTCGGCCGCAATATAAAGCTTCAACGAATTCCCAAGCTGCGGAGGTACTAGGACAGGAAGGTTAGTCAAGGCAGCATTGATCTGGTCAGGAAGTTGATTTTGCCTAGCAGGAGGGTTAGTCAAGATAAATCTTCTCAGGAAGTTGATTTTGCCTAGCAGGCTCTGCAGCTCCTTCTTGTTCTTGGGAGGTCTTGCCTCAAGGATAGCTCGGACTTTGTTCTTGTCTACTTCAATGCCTTGGTTGTGTACCAAAAAGCCCAAAAAGTTTCCTGAAGACACGCCAAAAGCACACTTAGCCGGGTTCATTTTTAGATTATGGAGTCTCATCCATTTTAGAGCTTGTTCAACCTCCACTAAGTGGGCTTCAAAACTCTTGGACTTAACCACCACATCATCGATGTATACCTCCATGCTTTTGTCGATGAGGTCATGAAAAATAGTGTTCATGGCCCTCTGGTACACGGCACCTGCATTTTTGAGACCAAAAGGCATTACCAGCCACTCATAGATACCGAGGGCACCAGGGCACCTGAAGGTAGTCTTATGGGTGTCAGCCTCGGCCACATATATCTGGTTATACCCAGAATAACCGTCCATGAAAGTAAAGATGGCATTGTTGGCCGCGGCATCGACAAGCATGTCGGCCACAGACATGCCATACTCATCCTTGGGAGTGGCCAAGTTCAGATCCCTGTAATCAATACAAACTCTGACCTGGCCATTCTTTTTGATGACAGGAACTATGTTAGACTACCATTCTACGTACCTTGCAGTTCTTATGAACCCTGCTTTGAGCAGTCTTTCCACCTCGGCGTTGATTTGTGGCATCAGTTGTGGATTGAACCTCCTTGGTGGCTGTTTATGAGGCTTGCAACCTTCCTTGATGGGTAACCTATGCTCTACCAAGGCTTTATCGAGGCCTGGCATGTCATGGTAATCCCACGCAAAGCAGTCACAATAGCTCTTTATTAACGCCAACATCTGATCTCGCTGTTGAGGTTGTAATTTACCACTGACCTTTGTTATCATTGGCTTCTTTTCACTCCCCAGGTTCACCTCCAAAAGAGGACCTTGGTAGGAGTATTGCTCAAGTTCGTGCTCTTCGTGCTCTTCGTCTATCGCACCAAACATAGCCTCTTCAATGCTGGATTCAATTTGGAACAAGTGTAATCGATCTAGCAGGCTCTATACTTCTTGTGGGAGATTAATCATTATCCTCGTTGCTAGGCCGTGGGTCGGCCAACATTTGGAATTCAAAACCTCTTTTGGTCCAGTCACAAGATTTAACGCCACCTTCTTCATAATTCCCTGGGATGGAGATAGGGTGTAAATGGGGAGAATAAACATCTTCGAACATCTTTACTTCCGCAGGAAATGGATTAGGGTCTGCTTCTATTATCTCCACTTGATCCCTATCCATATCATTACTTCTGATGTAGGGTAGAAGGTACGCATTCACTGGTGTGAATCCAATCTCTCCCCAGAATTACGGAATACGAGGGCTTTCCTTCTATGACAAAGAAGGACAAGCGAGTCATCTTGCTCCCAACTATCACATCAGCAACCAACACTCCCAAGGCGTGGGATGGGTGGCCCATGAAACTAGTCATGGTCATGGTGGTTGGAATGAGGTCCTCGGCGTTTCTCCCCAACTTTTTCATAGTGGCTAATGGCATGATATTTAATACAGCATCGCCATCTATGAAGACACGATTAAACAGCTTCCCATTCAAATGGGCTTTGATATACAGTGGTTTCAAGTGTCTAGTCATGTCGGCTGTGGGTTTTTCAGACAACATTCCCTTTGTAATCACTCCCTTGGGTTCTGTCAAGGCAGCCCATTCGGCCCCTTCAGCAAAGATATCTCCCTCAAGAGCTCTTGGTTGATCTCTATGTTAGCATAATACGCCCCATCGGCCTCGTACATGATATCGTCCAGGATTGACCCTGTCAAGGAATCCCTGTCAAAGTTCAGAGGGCCAAAGGGGTTCTCTTCATCTTCTCCCAGGAGGTCGTCCTCTCCCAGTTCCGGAGTTGTTTCCTCGACCGGTTTTGGGAAGGCCTGTTCCAAATCCGTAGCCACAATGGTTGCGGGAATGGTTTGGGCGTTCCCTTCTCTGGTCGAGGTGAGCATCTGGAGGGTCTCCCTCATTCTGTGGTAGGCCCTCACCCTCTGTTGCCTTCTCTTTTGGGAACGAGATTTGGGGACAATCACTGGTGCTGGCGCTTCCGCTGCTGCATGAGTCATCCATTGACCTTGTGGCACTTCTGATTGTGGCTTTACTGTTCTGACAGCCCTTAATTTGCGGTCGTTAAGTACGGTAATATCTACTGATGTTGACCCTTGGGTTTCAATGACCCGCGCGGCTCTTCTTTCATCTTTGGTGTGAGGTTCCCCGCCTGGGACTGGAACTGTGGCTTGCCTAGCTAAATCACGGGCAGGCCTACCGTGCCCCCCAGGTGAAGCATACCGCAGTCTTTCCGTTACATCCTGAACCCAAGGTGCACTTCTCCCAGAATTATTCCCAGAGTTAAGCTTGGATAGGTGTAGATTTCTGAGGTCTTGAACAAGCTTCCCTGGCTTCGGGAGTTTCTTTTGGGTCCCTTGGGGCTGGCTCGGCCCTCCCAGCTGTAACCTTTCTTGCAACAACGCCATGCAGTTCGCCACTATGGACCCTTTGAGGGGTGAACCTAAGCGGTCGAAGACATATACTTTCTTATCCGGGGTTGCCTCCTGCTTGGGGACCCATACATACTTCTTTTTTCCTTTCCCTCGGTCACTTCCTGAAAAGGAGACCATATTAACGTTCATGTTGGGGAAAAGGAGACCATATTAACCTTTCCCTTATCTTGAACCTCCTTTTCTTTATAGTCTCTTGAATGGCTCGGCGAAAGATAATACAATTGGAAGTGGCTTGACTGAATGAATTGTGTCACTTAAAATACTTCTTCCCTTTTATTTCTTCAAGAGGGGGCATCTTATGGCCATCAAGGAGCTTAATCTGTTTGTCCTTGACGAGATAATCAAATATTTGATCAGCCTTGGATATGTCAAAGGAGTATTCAACTTTGTTTTCTGCTTCGTCATTCTCCTTTCCTTTGGCAGGCTTAAGAGCAGGACAGACGTCTGTCGTGTAATCGGCTGATTCATCATAGTCTGAGTCCTCGGCTGCGTCCACTACTAATATCAATTGAGGCTGTGGCCAGTAAAATCTGTCATGGAAGCACCTTTCCATGTCTGCCCAGGTCTGTATAGAATCGGGTGGGAGAGAAGAATACCAAGAGAAGGCAGTTCCTGTCAGGAACAAAAGGAACAGCTGCAACTTATGGAATTCGTTCTGGGTTCCCTCCCCACACTGGGCCGTGAATTGGCCAATGTGCTCCATAGTAGATTTACCATCATCCCCGGAGAATGTGGCAAAATCAGGGGTTTTGAATCCTCTGGCCAGAGGCACCAATCTATCCACCCACTCGGGATAAGGCTTCATGTACACTGGTCTATCAAGCGGTTTCAGCTGAACGCCGAAGAACTTCTTAATAGTGTCGGCTATCAAATCAGGATCCAGGAGTTGGGCCCCCGATGGTCTTTCAGGTGGAGGCGTTGGTCGCCACAGTGTATCTGGGGGACCTTGCGCCCCTGGCTGCGGTGGTACCGGAGGTGGAGCGTCTGTCCCTGGCTGCCCAGGCACTACTTGGGCCAGGTTAACAATGCCAGTTTCCTGGTACAGATGTTTACATGCCTCGGTGAGGTGGAAGTTGATTCCATGGCTGCTCGGCCGGAGGTAGGTACTGAGTGCTTCGGGGTACGACTGGCTAGGAGGTAGGCTTGTCGAGCCAGGTGGGCTCTGGGCCCATGACTGCCGACTCGGGCAATACCCATTGATCCTGTCATTCCCTGATTTCGGGGCGAAGGCTTGCCCCCCTGCGTAGGCTGGGTAGTTAGCCGCGGCAAAGCATCCATAAGATGGTCCTTTCGGCAAACCCACCGAACCCACTGCCTCGAGCGGCCTTCGGGCCAATTGCACTTGTCCCTACTGAAGAGAAGTCGTATTAATGACATTCGCCAAAAACTTCCCCCCAGTGTTGGCAGTGGCAAAAGTACTGGGCTGAGGAATCACAAGAGAAGGGCATACCTGATGAGAGAACGCCTGTTGCGGCCCAGTCAAACTCCCACTCGGTGAACACTGATGCATGCCTCCCATAGAAGCATATGAGGATGTCTGCTGAGGTCCAACAGGGTTGGTTTATGGCAGGGACTGATTCGTGCCTCCTAGAGAAGTAGGATGTCCTCCCTGTAATTGGCCAGGGAAAATGGGGTTGGTAGGGCTGCTACTCGTGTTTCCTGCCTGTGCTCCAATTCCTTGGCCTGTTGCACTTCATTGTGCACCATAGGTTTAACTATGTCAGCCAATTGTTGGGACACTTGGTACATTCTATCATGTATCCCGAATGAATGAGGTGGTCATGACCACGGGCTCCTCCTCATGGTGAGGCGGTTCATTCGATTCCGCAGTAATCGTTGTAGTAGTATTCCCTGAAATACCTACTGGCTCTGTGGCTCGGCCCTTCACAGCAGTTGCCTTTCATGAAGCAGAAGGCGAATCCATACTTAGGTTTTTCCCAGAGCGCAGGTGCATACGCCAATGATAATCCAGCCCAGGCAAATCAAACGCAATGGTCTGTTCACCTGTTCTAGTCCCACTGGGCGTGCCAATTTGTTGTTCTTTGGTTTAAACTCTTAGGTCCTAGCCGTGGATTCGGCCAGGGGTTTGAGCAAGTTCTTCGATTCGTTGTTCTTCAAGCGATTGCGCCAAGGAGGGAACTCTGCTCCTTGACTGTGGGTATCCTGACTCCTCTAGAAAAGGCCAGGTTAGGTGAGAGGGGACTGCGATGGTTGGATTATACTACTCGCTAATGCATAAAAATAAAGATAAAGTGCGATAAAAGCAGATAGACGAAATAAACGTAGAGTCTTTGATTGATTGATGTGTGTTTTTTTCTGTACAATTACTCTCCTATTTATATACATAGGCCCTCGTCGGCCACTAACACAGCCAACATTTGCCTACCGTTGGATCAGTCTAAGATCAACGACTATCATTGTTCCTAAGCCCTAAGGAGGCGGAGTAACCACCCACGATCTCACTAGCACAGTTAGTAGGGTGAACTCCCTCGCTTCGCTCTTCAAGACTTCGCTCCTTCGCTTGATCTTCAACTGCTCCCATGTTCCACCTACGTGCATGTATCTAACGTGCCTTCCAAGTAAAATGGCCTTACCTCGGCCACTTGGTTCATTCAGCTAGCCTTCGCCCCCAGACAGTAACTCAGGCACCCGAGCTTACCCTGGGCGTGGCACTCTAAAGGCTGAGGCTGTACTCTCCCTCGGTCTCGCTCATTGCTCCTCGAGCTAACCCCTTCCTTGGGGAGTTGTCTAGTGATATGCCCCGAGGGCTTCCCTTGATCATTTTCTCAGGCAATTATCTCTTAAAATCCTTGTCTAGTGACCTGCCTCAATACTCCAGCTCCACTGCCTTCTTCATTCAGTCCTCGGCCTACGACCTAATTATTTTTGGGTGTTTACAGTATTTTCACTATTTTCCAATAGCTTACACTTTACAACTCATCTTAGCCTTAAAGCACATGATAGTTTTCTTCTACAGCTCTCTCTATTGTATCACTAGTTTTCATCTACAACACTAGTAACTGTAATTCCCCTAAGAATCGTCTTAAGCATCTTCACTAACACTCCAGCTTCCCTATGCCATGTTATGAAGGTATAAACCCCTAAGAATCCATTTAGGCTTCTTTATTAACAATCCAGCAACCATATGCCTTGTTAAGAAGGTTTAATGATAAGGTAGTGTTTGGGTTTTGTTTGGGAAATACAATAGTTTATGATGGAAGATAATTTACTTGTAGAACATAATTTTCAAAACTATTGGCATACTCAGAAATGTTCCCAAGGAATTATTAAAGTGCACTGAGTATGGTCGAGAGAGGAGAATAGCTTCAGAAGCTTTAGAAGCTTCATGAGGAGCTGTATGATAGGAAATATTGTAGTAGGCTTCAAATCATCTCTTTCCCTTTGATTGAGGTCTTTTATTGCATATTTATAGATGTTGTAGCTTAAAAGAGCCATTGGAATAGGTCTTCAAAGTCAAATATAGTCGTTTTATAGTCGTTGGCAATGATGCTGAAAAGCGGGTGCCTTTTCCTGTACATTATGCAGTGTTCTGTACTTGCAGCAGTACCGTTGTAGCTTCTGAGCTCGTTTCTCAAGAGAGTCACTTAGTGAATATTATTTGACTTTATCTCCAATCTTCTATGGACTTAATTTACCTTTATAAATTCATGCAGGCACTTAGATGAACTTGTCTTGTGACATTTGTTCTTGAGAAAGTCCTGATGTATCTTCTGATATGTTTTCTGAAGCGTCTTCTGAAGAGCCTTCTGAGCAGTCTTCTGAAGTACCTTCTGAACCAATGAGCTAAAGCTTTCATGATCTTTTAATATCCCTTAGCTCTTTTATATAGACCTATTACTTACTGATATATCTAGGCTTGAGCCTTCTCAATGTTGCTGAATTGTTTTATCTTGGCTTTTCTTATCAATAGATGTTGTATTGATTGAGTATTCTCAGTGATGAGAAACTTCTTGTTCTTGCCTTTCCACTTTGAGTTTCTTTGAAGAATCATCTTATTACTCTAATAAGAGTTTAGGTTGTGACTTCTTTGTATTGAAAAGATACTTACTGTTGCTTGCTCCTTTTGAGTAGCCTTTTGAAGAATATCCATTCAATCTTGAAATACCACAAAGACTATACTCTTCTGATCATTTTGTCATGAGCTTACCGACCATCATTCTTCTCTTCTAAGTTCTAAGTCTTTATTAAGCCTTCATATATATGGAATGGGGCTTCTTGAGGAGAGTCTTCTTGACTTGTGAAGTACCATGCTTGTTACTTCATTCTTTTCTTTTCCATTTATCCTCCAAGCCTTCATTCTTTACCTTTGACACATAGATTATGTCTTTTTATGTGGTGCATTCTTGGCATTCTATCTTCTTGAGATATAATCTTATAGTTCATGTACTTAGATCACTCAAAAAGATCCATTAGCAATATTAATGAATCAGAGAACTTAAACACTTGTCAAAAAGGACTGTTTCCATCAAAATCTATTCAAGGGATTTTGCCTCGACAGTTGGACATAAAATCATGTGTTTTAGAAAATCACCATATTTACAAAGATTTCTGGTAGTGCATCCCTAACATGTTTATGCTTGATCTTTCATTTCATTGGGCTATTTCTTTGGACCTTTATTTGTTTTTGGTTCCACATTTATAAGTTAGGTTGAAACCCAATAGTATCTTCTATTCTAACAATTCCGGAACAAAATATTTTCTTAGTTGTTGTCTTGACTTTGCTCATTTTTATTGCTTTCTTTGACCTCCACTTGTTTCGTTCGTATTGGTCTGGCTTTTGAGACTTTTTCAATCAAAATTATCTTTTGGAATGTTTTGGATTCTCCATTTCACCTCTTATGATTGAACCCAAATACTTTACCTAAGTAATCATGATACGGTGGTGTAATAATGAGGACGAAACAAAGAAAATTGAATAAGTAAAAGATGTTATCAAAATAAGTTATTAACAACAGAACATGTCAAGGTTGATTCAGCTTCAATAATCTAATATTTATTTCCATCATGGTTGTTTTAATTCAATTCAATGAAATTTTAAAATAAAGGAAGGTTCTTCTTATATTTATATATTATCAAAAGTTTGACCGAGTTTGGAACTCATATTTTGTAATTATTCCAATTCTATAAATAAAAAGTTTCAATATAAAATTTGATTGGCCAGCTTTCTAACTCTATGAATGGAGATTTCAACGAAAGAACAATATAAAATAAGATCGTGGTGGCAATTGTTGTTTGTACAGCTGGAGAAAGAGTGTAACAATATGGAATGGGCTGCTGGCGAGGTTTGAAACGTGTTTTTGTTAATAGAGCACCATGTGAATAAGTTCGTCTCTAACTTTTTTAAATAACTTCTAAAAAGTCAGCATAAAAGTTCGATTTATCTACTAATGACTTATCCGAAGTGGCTTCCAACAACCAAGGCTGTGATAGGGATTTTGGGACTTTAGGAAATTTTTTAAAATATATTAATAGATTAGATGGTTAATCAATTTAATATGCTGCACGTTTGCGACAATTTGATATCAATTATTTGATATTTGATAATTCACTTAAATTTTCAAAAGAATATGAAGATGTGAAGAAAAATAGATAAAATGAGAACTCAAAAATTTTGAAATGAAAATATTAAAATTTTAAAATAGATACACACACGAGAGTTTTTTTTGTTCGGACCATCGTTGGCTACCCACGGAGTGTATCAACGCTTTTCCACAAAAAACAAATCTCCGCACGTGCTTAAGATCAAATTTCGCACTGGCCAACACCGAATTTGTCCACTACAAGAATCGAATCCGGGAGCACCGAGTCGATCCCCCGTGTCCCAAGGTAGATTAAGTCACTAAGTCAACGGTGTTGGTTAAACACACAAAAGTTAAAATAATGGTTATGTTCAGTACTGCACTTACGAGCTTTATGATAAGGTCGAAGTAGTTTAGTAGATGTTTTATCCTAGATAATGTTCGATCTTCAAGTGACGGTCTTGTTCGATCTTGAGATGGTGTTCTTGTTCGATCTTAACGCGGCGGTGTTGTACCTGCAATAACACTCTGAAGCTCAAGTCAGTGTTTGAGTAAATATGTTGTGGTTGGAGAAAATTACTTACCATTAATGAGCATTGAGTGGGGTATTTATAGAGTTTGAATGTGTTTGTGTTGGTGATTTTGAGCCAACCGATCTTTAGGAGGTATCTGAGCCGTTGATTTGGTTGGGCTGTTAATGGGCCAAATCGTTAATGTGCCCTAAATAGGGGGTGCAAATATCAGTAAGGCTTATTACCATAACAGGTTATATTAAATAGTAGGCCAAAATATACTTTTGGTCTATTATGTTTCACCAAAATTTCCATATGATATTCCTTTATGTTTTATTCTCACTTTGGTCCGAATTTAAATGTGTGAGAGTAGTTCTTTTTTTTAAACTTTCCGTTCAATAATATTAACGGATGCCACACTGGCCGTTAACAGATGACGTGGCTTGCATAATTGGCATTAGTCACTTGAAAAATATCATAAGGGACCAAAATGAAATTTTGGTGAAACATAAATGACCAAAATGACCTTTTGCCAAAAAAAAAAACACTTCATCTTCATCTCCAACCCCCATCATCACCACCCTCTCACTCTCTCTCCACCGCACCACCATTTGGACCTCTCCCCCCCCCCCCCGCTCTCTCCCCTCGGGTCTTTTCCCATTGGATTTTTGCCTCGGGTGGTTTTAATGAGGCCCCTTGTAAGTGTTAAGGTTCGAGTACCCCTGTACTCCATTCAATATAATTTTTGCTTAAATAAAAAAAAAGTAAGCCATGTCGCCTGTTAACAGCCAGTGTGGCGTTCGTTAACATTAGTGGACAGAAAGTTAAAAAATGACTACATTGACAAAGATTTGAAACATAAATAACCAAAGTGAGGAAAAAACATAAATGACCAAACTGAAATTTGGTAAAATATAAAGGACCAAAAGTGGGGTTTGGCCTAAAAAGTAACTGAATCTTAATTAAGTACTCACTTCAATAGCTATTTTATTTGCCATTGTTGCATTCTCATTTTGCAATGGATAACTATGTGGACTACTTCAATAATAATTCAACAATTAAATTTAGCAGTTGCTAACATAAGAATTAAGGCAATAACAATATGACAAAAGCATTGTGCTATGTAGCATCAACTGTCTTGGAAACTGGTCTTGGTTGATGATGTTGGGCCAAGATGCTATCAAGGTGTAATATCAGACTTGCTCAAAGTGATGTTCCTTCGCATTGATCTGACGAGGAGGGTGGTACCTGCACACACTTTGACGCCCAAGTCAACTCAGGGAAAGGGTGGCAGGCAGTAATTAATGTGTAGCTATTTTATTGATGGGAAAGCGTATGTATAGTGAACAATGCCAATGATGTGGCTTGATTGCTTTTGACAGGTGCGTGATCTAAGGTTGTTTCTGGACCGTGCAATGAGACATGAAGTGATCTCAACCGTGGATTGGAGGGTAGGGCAAGTGGGCCTGTTTTTGGATCGTGACCTGGGCCGCCGAGGTCGGCCCAATTATATAGGATGAGGCCTAATCTAGAACAGCTTCCCCCCAAGCTGAGGTCCTTTCTGGTGAAATGGATTTTACTTGAAAGTCTAATATTTGTGCTGGTATGCTTAGTCGGGCTCTTTTGACAGGTCTCGGTTGGATGGAGGCAAGCTATTGGTGTTGTTTCTATTGATTTGATCATTTCTCTGACGCTCCATGTTCCGAGATGTATGTCGACCCTACGAATCGTTCCTAGTAAGTCAGAGGAACAATCGAGCAGCTCATGTCATCCCCGGAGAGTTGCCTTGGTGGGTCTTCGTTTTTTATCTCGGGTAGGCTTGTCGTCCTATTGTTGCCCCTAGACATATCAGGGCGAACAATCAGACGTTGGTTGCACTGTCGACCGGCAAGCTCGTTACGTTCCTGCTCGTGGCGACTCCAGGTTCTTGCTTTCCAAATTTTTAAATGGACATGTCAGCCTGTTGGGTCGTCCTCCAATTAAGAATGTCACGGTGGGTACCGGAAGTCGACTACGAGTCTTTCATGAAGCATGGATTGCGATTGTTGCATCTAGTTGCGATGATTGGTGATTAGCCGTTGATGAGAATGGCAAAGTTTAGTTTCTCTTAATAGAATGAAGAGTCGGGTCATTATGGCCATGTCTGAGCAGCCTTGTTTTTTGTGCCAATGACATTATTACTTGCTATGGTTGCAACGATTGGGCTTCGAATCTCCGCATCTTCCTGTCACACTAGAAATAGAGAGGGGTCCTCCCTCATTTGCATCTTTGTTGAGTTGATACTTCCATTGTTTTCTCTCTGCCAACTTTGAAATTTTTGATGAGGTTCTGAGTTCTCTGCCGATCATCTTGCTGTTTCGGCGAACCTTGTAGTGTTCTCACGTCGATCACTTTCTTTGAATTACCAGGTATTTTTTGAGCTCTTTCCTCTTTTTTACTTTTATGTCGCTCTTTTTTTCCACGGACCCTGAGCAAGGCATCCCGAAAACTATTTCCACCACGACCTCAGTTGGTCCTTCCGTGATGAGTTCTTTGACACCATTGTGTGAAGACCTCTTAGAAGGAGGGGTTTTGTGAGACCCAAAATCCATCTTGGTTACTCCGGGTTGTTCTGTAGAGGTTGGACTCACGACTGTTTGAGATGATGTCGTGGTCTCCCTATCTCGGCCAGACACCTTTGAGGGGATCCTCCAGGATCGCCCTTAACAGAGCGCGTTAATGCTTAGCTTATTTGTCTATGCGGTAATGTTTTTCAAGAGTGGAGTTCAGCCTCCATTTCATAAGTTCGAACAGCGAGTCTTGAACAAACTCCGCATGGCTCTGACACATTCGAGATGATGATGGATGCCTTTGACTGTCCTTATTCAGTAGATCTCTTTCTTCACTTGTTTAGTGTTGTCTAACCTACGCTGATTGGGTGGGTGTCATTACGCTCTTTTTCCGAGATCCGTCTCTTTGCCTCTTATTCTAATTCGATTAAGTTGTTTAGCGTCAAATACTTATGGGAAAGATGGGAAGCTCGAGTTTGTTAACTTTCTGCTGGCCTGGTGCAGGGCTCACTATGATGAGAATCTGGGGTGGTATTCTCGAGGTCTGGAGTTCCTAGATGTTGAGGATAAGAATATCTTGCAGATGCTTAAGGACCTAGTGGCTCTGTTTCCTGCAAAGGAGTACATAAATAATAAGTCCCTTTTCCAAGCTCGGACGCATGGCGACCTTAGGAGTGCTTTGGGTGCGAATCTGAGGTCCTACTATTTTTGAAATGATATTTTTCTTTGATCTACATTGTTGACTGTTTGCCTTTGTCTTTTGTAGCGACTATAACTCCGAAGTCTGCTTTTCAAATGCTGAAGAAGTCAGGAGTAAGGAAGCTCGCTCGTGATGTTGTCTCGGTCGATCATCCCATTACTCCTCCACCTAATGATGCTCAAGATATCCAGAGGCAAGGGGATGTGGAGAAGACTGTTGGTGTGGATTCCTCTATCTCAACTCATGTCCGAGTTCCTTCTCAGCCCCCGCCCCTCGACCCCAAAAACACTTAAAAGGCGAGGAAGCGCCAGACTGAGGCCTAGGAGCAGCATGGGCGCGATTAGAAACAAAATACCAACGGCATGTGTCGTTGGGATAAAGTTGTAGAAGGTGTTGTGATTGAGTTCAATGAGGTTGACCTTGCGACTCTTAAGCGGAATCCCTTCGCCTTTCTGATCATGATTTCCGATTTAGGCACTAGACTGTTGGAGCAGGAATCTGAGATCCAAAAATAAGATGAAGCTAAACACTTTGATCTTTTCTCATCTTGGCTTGAATCCGAGCTCTTTGGATCGTATAATGGAGGGCAGGGCAAGTGGACTAGTCTTTGGATTGTAAACCTGGACTGCCGAGGTCGGTCCACATATTATATATGGGGCTAAAGTGCTCCCGGAGTCCATTATCTTTATTTAAAGTAACGATTTGGTTCTTTATATTTTTTTTGTCCCAAATCAGTCATTTATGTTTCAAACTTTTGACACATAAATCCTTTTTTTTGACATATAAATCAGCACTGTTAATGGAAAAGGATTTATGTGTCAAAAATTTGAAAGATAAAGGACTTATTTGGGACAAAAAAAACATAAAGGACTAATTCGTTACTTTAAATAAAGATAAGGGACCCCGAGAACACTTTAGCCTATATACATATGGTGAGTGAACGGTGGAAATTAAAAAAAAAAAGGCTTCTGCAACGCGTGACAACCTTTTGTTAGACTAGTTACAGTAGTTTCAACACCCTCAAAGTTTCAACACCCTCCTTTTTCACTTTTTAACACTCCACATCATCTTCTCTCTCTTCCACCTAATAATTCAACACCCATTCAACTTTTACTCACTACAATAGTTTTGTTTAATAAAATTCAACACCCTACCCCACCACTTTTATTTCATATTCTTATTTTCTTTTATGTTTTTGTTTTTGTGATTACATTTTAATAATAGTTATCGATTGAAATTAAATTAAAATAATTAAGAGTTAAATAATTTATTTTAATTTTTTTGTAATTTAATATTCTTAATTAATTTTATTTTCCTTCTTGCAAGTAATAAAGACGAGATATAGGGATAATAAAGACGAGATATAGGGATAGTCATTATTAAATTTCCAAACAGATCGCGACCCAACTTTTCCAACAGCTCTTTGCTCCGGTCATCGAGATGCTCCTTTGAATTTAGCTTCATAAACATCTTCATCTTCTTAGCCTCAGTACTTTCTTTCAACAATTGATTAGCCTCCTCTTGCCTCATGGCTATTTTGTCCAATCGTTCCAACTCTTTCTCCTTAAATTGTTTGAATTCATTCCACTCTTCATTGACCGAATCCAAGGTTGTGCCCTTGCTTTTCTTTTTACCCTTTTTTTTAGTTGCATCCCTCCCCATTGGGCGAGCACTAGATCCTACGGAGTTGGAATCAGTTGCATCACTCTCGTGGGCTCTCTTAGATCCACTACTTCCAGAGCCAGTATTTCCTCCTACCTGACTACCATAACGTGGTTGATCACGGACAGCAAGCCATTCTGACATTAAATTGAAACGTCCACCATTAGCACTTGAATATAATTCATGCGCTTTTGCCAACACATCATTCTCCGACCACCCGCTTTGTTGCATACGCTTAGCGTTATCATAAGCGCCAATCCATTTATTAAGTATTTTGTTCATGTAGTTGTAATGATTTCTGCATGCAACTCCATCACGGGGAGGATCAAATGAGCAATGCTCATTACTGTAATCAGCAATTTTACCCCAGTATGAATCACTTTTTTGGTTTCTCCCAACAACACTGTCTGTTCCATATTTAATCCACCCACTAATTAGAACCAAATTTTGCTCAGTGGTCCATCTGGGGCTTTTCCGGCGAGCATGAGTTGAATCCTCTGCATTTGGAGTGGCTTCATGACCACCGCTCATTCCACCAAGAGCCATTTGTGTAGAAAATTCAGGAAATTCATCAAGTCCAACATTCGGAGCAAGGGGTACTTGAGATGAATATGGCATCATTCCTCCATAATATGGATGATAATTTGGATTAGATGAAGGCATGATGAAATTTGGAGGAAATCCATAATTTGGTATATTTTGGGGACCTTGTTGGTTGGAAGATTGATTTGGAAATCTATAGTTGTTGGGATTTGGGTAGTTGAAAGGGTAATTAGTAGAATTTTGGGTGTTAAAAGGGTTGTTGTTGGGATCCATTTTGCTAAATGGTTACTTAGAGCTACTAAAACAAGAGTTTAGTGGAGGCTAATAGAAAATTTAGAGGGAAAAAACTCGTTTTTTTTTGTGTCCAAATGAAATGAAACAAAGCTCTATTTATAGAGAAAAAAAAATTATGAATTTTGGTGAAAAAAAAATTAAAAAAAAATTATTTTACTATCAAATAATTGAGCACAAGTAATTTAGAAGAGATAGAAAATCTGAAAATCTAAACAGCCAATCCCATACTGCCACGCGTCCCCAGCCAACCCCACCCCCTGCTGCGCAGCGCGTTTTGCGCGTCCCCATTCTCACCTGTCGGCGCGTGTAACGCACGCGCCCTGCTTGTCCAATAAAAATGCGCCACTTCTCTCTCTGCGGGTCCCATTGCTTCTTGTTTCAACTAGTTGAAAAGATTCAACTCTTGTTAATCCACATCAGCTTCAACACAATAATTACTCTACCATTGCAAGCTTTCAACTGTTTAATTAACCAATTAAACACCCTCACCGTAAGTAGTCTTACATTACGAAATTTCCAATAACTCAGTCCTCCGCGAAATGTAAAAAAAATGATGTATAAAATATTTCTAAAAATAAACAAAGTATGTTTGAAATATTATATCATCATTTATGTTGTTATTCTTTCACTTTTCTAATATCATCACCTCCTCAAAATATAATTCTCTAAAATCTTAGATACAAAAAGTACCTTTATTTACGCGTGAGTTGATCAAAGAGGAGGATCAAAATAGAGACAACTATACATTAAAAGTCTACTTCTCGACCATTTCCATGCATTCAACTATAATCCTAGCTAATATTTGACCCAACAACTTCTTACAATATTTTAAATAATAAAAAATCATAGACTAAGTTCAAGTTCCTCTGTTAATAGTAGAGTTGGGGTAGCTTCAAAACTCTCTATATATATTCAACCAAGAAACAAGGTACCTTGAAGCCTTAATTTCTTATTCTAAAGAACATTAAGGCATAGATATATAGATCAAAACAGGGGCGACCTGACATACAAAAAACACAAGGTTAATTAAAAGATGGTTCAATCAAAAAACATGTCTATTCTTATAGTAATTGCAGTTGCTGCAGCAATACTACACAACACAGAAGCTGCAGATTATATTGTTGGAGGCTCCACTGGTTGGAGAAACTCCCCTCCAGGTGGTGATTCCTTTTATTCCAACTGGGCTGACAATATCACATTCAGAGTAAATGATGTCTTAGGTGAGTATGAGTATACGCTTTTAGAAATTAAAAAACAACCTATTTTCAGTTCCTTTTAATTTTGATTCTAATAGGAAAACAATTTTTTTTTATTTGTCCCTAGTATACAACAAGGGAATTTTACACATGTTATATGTGACATTTTACACCGGTTTTTGTATCTGTTAAAAACTATCTGTGTGGTAAGTACTAAGTAGCAAAATTTCCCACCTGGTGTACAATTGTTGTGACAAGATACATATTGATATATAACACTACATATCACTAAATATGCTCAGGATTTTAGACTTTTTACATATAACACAGTAACTATCTACTGCTCCCTTTTTTATATGCTGCTCCCTATCTACTACTTAAATCTCAAATGTACATTTTGTATTATTGAAGTATATTTCCTAACAACAATTTTCAACTTTGATTGTAACTTGCTATAACAGTTTTCAACTTCGTCACCGGAAGCCATAGTGTTGCAGAAATCACAAAGGCTAACTTTGACAGTTGCGATGTAAGTCAAAGTATACAAGTCTTAGTAACATCACCAGCAAGAGTCACCCTTAACCGTACTGGTGAATTCTATTTTTCATGCTCTTTCCAAGGCCATTGTGGTTCTGGTCAAAAGTTAAGTGTTAATGTCATTGGCTCTTCACCTCCTCCAACTCAAAGTCCTGCTCCAAGAAGTCCTTCACCTTCTCCTCCAAGAAGTGCTTCACCTCCACCTCAAACTGCTTCTCCTCCAAGAAGTGCTTCCCCTCCACCTCAAACTGCTTCTCCTCCTACCCCAACTCCAGCTCAAGGTCCTTCTCCTCCTGTATCTGGAACAACTCCTATCTCACCACCGTCGAACGAAGCAGCTCCACCAACAACTGATGCTGCTGGTGCAACTCCCCCATCACCGGGATCAGCCACAACTCTTATTGCTACTTACTCTCTTCTTCTAGCTACTGTTGTTATAAACATCTTGTTTTAGACTTCAGTATAGGAAGGATTCTTCAATTTCAGTATTTGATATACATAGAGGATTGATGGCTTCATTGTTACTTTTGATTTTGTACCATAATAATTATGCTCCACTTTGTGCAACAGAGAGTTGATTTGTTTGATATGTATTAATAAAAATTGTCCTATTGTAGATTATTGTTACTATTGTCCTTATTAGATCTCTCTCTGATTTCATATTCTAGCCTGACATCCGAAGCTTGTGAAGTTTAATTTCATGACTTCAGATCCTCCTCCGTATACTCTGTTGGAGAAATTTCCAAAATATATATTTGGAAAGTTGTAATGGTTAAATACAATTACTTTGTATGGTTGATACAAACTCATGTGAATGGTTTAGTGGTTAATCTCGTTTGGAATGAGTGAAAGGTCACAAGTTCGATCTCCTTTGGTTGCGTTTTTGGCTATTCCTGTATTTTTTAATATGCAAAAAGCAAAACCGAAAATTAAAGGGTGCAAAAGTGGAACCCGTTGGAATGGAACTTGTGACTGCACGCTATAAGGTGCAACGCTTAACCATAGAACCAGCACATTGTTTGTGAAACATGTTATGCTAACAGTACATAACCGTTGTTATTTGAAGAGACTCTTGTAAGAGTCGTTTCCTCTCCCCAAGTGGCATGAGTTTCTCTATAAATAGAGAAACTTTTGGGCAGAAACAACACACGAAAATCATGTTTACATGAGTCAAAATTTTGCCAAAATTATATCTAAGTCATTTCTTCTTTTCTCTAGTGCACGAGAGTAATTGAGGAAACTTTATTCCGTAAACTACCATTGATCGATATGCTTGGTGTGGGTATGCAGACCATATCAAGGAACTCCATTGTATCCTGAAGGGGATTCGCTGATCATCCTATTGCATCCAATCTAGAGTGATTGGTGGGGGCGAATCGAACCTAAAGCTTAGTCTCATACACGCCTTGGAGTCTAGTGCAATGATGAATTTAATTACCTTCTCCTTGTTATTTATCTTACATGTCATTCACAATTATTGTTACTAATGATCTTCTATGTTTTATTGTTCTTCTTAGTTGCAGCATTATTCCCACTAACAAATTGTTCTCACATACTCGTAGGTTGAGCTCGACACTCATCGAGCAGGTCGACGTTTGCTCGTAGGTTGAGCTCGTTGCTTCCTTCGTTAGATGGAATTCTTCGTGTGCTCGGCTCAAATGCCTCGACCGGAACCATGGGGATAAGATGGACCGAACCTCGAAAGGAGGGGCCTTCGCAAAACGCTGGCTATTGTCGCATCGTCGTACGTAGTTGGTACGGTCTTTGTTCATATTTTCTTCCTTTCCATAAAATAAAGAACAAATTAAGTCATTAAATTATATAATTAAATATAATTGCTCTAAAATGACACAAAAATATCCTTAAAAATTGCACTAAATTGGAGTTTATCAACTCCCCCACACTTAATCTTTGGTTGTGCTCAAGAAGTTTTCTGGCTCAATAAAATTTTCAAATAATTAATAGACACAGCTAAATAAGGGACCCAAAATTAGAAACACCATGACAAACAATAGACAATATAGCACATATGAGGTGTCAAAAGGGTGCCCAATTAGAGGCTCATGTCCCTGAAGAATACATTTATGTGAACGATGGCATTCGCTCACAATCTTTCTATGTGCTTAGCGACTAGGGAAAATATACACTCAAGTTTCCACAAAATGCACATTACCATATACTTGTAATTTGACCAAATCTTCATTAAATAGTTCACATGCATGCAAAAGATCGGGCGTTATGGATTGTAATGGGGTCATGGTGAATTCAAGCAGCGTAGGAAATAAGGAGGGGATAATCAAAGGGTTAAAAACAAGAAACAAATAGTAACCTTTGAAACCAAATATAGAGCTCCTATCTATTTTACAATTTTTGTCCAAACTCCAAATTAACTTCACTTCCATTTCTTCATTTTTTTTCTATTGAGTCAGCTCTTTTTGATTTGCCAAAAAACCTCAATCCAAGATTAACCGATCTGTGTAATATTTGGTCCGCTTCCGACCGTTTTTACCATCGGGCTCGTCGAGTGGTGGTTCCAACGGGTGTCGGATTCGTCGGTTCGGTTGATGCGGGTTGCAACTGTGAGAAAAAAGAAAAATATTGAAGAAGAGTGTAGATCTGAAGCTAGCACCGAGGAAGAAAATGGAGAAAAGGGAATAGTGAAAAATGGGAAGTTAGAATGAAGAAGTCGAGTGGGCGAGAAACGAGACCACTTTCAAAAAACTTAATAATATAATATTATACTTTAAAATAAATGGATATAATAATAATAAGGCTTAAACATCATTTACCCCCTGCAAATATCACGTTTATCCATTTACTCCTTGTAAAAAAAAACTTTTAAAACAAACTCTGCAAAATGTAATTGTATCCAGTTACCCCTCTGCTGTTAGTTTTGGCTAACAACGTTAAGTCTAGGCTGACTTGGCTGACATTTGGAATCTAGTTAACCCCCTATAAATATTAAGTGGGGGTAGTTACCCGCCTGCAAATATTAAGTGTTTCTAGTTACCCCCTGCAAATATTAAGCTGTTAGTCAAAACTAACAGTGGGGGGTAACTGGATACAATTACATTTTGCAGGGTTTGTTTAAAAAAAAATTTGCAGGGAGTAAATAGATAAACGTGATATTTGTAGGGGGTAAATGATATTTAAGCCTAATAATAATAATAATAATAATAATAATAATAATAATAATAATAAATAGAGTAAAAGTAAGTAGCTCAAGTCTAGGTAGCATGAGTCTATTTTTCCACTCTTCGTTAGGTTTGTAACTTTGAAAGTTGAACTAACACTAAAAACCAGAGGATACAATTATGCAAATTCGGTTAGCATCCGTGACTGTCGGTTATAATACCTGAATCAGAAACCGACCCATTCTAACCGTGTTTGCTCTATTTAATACACCCGAAAAACCGAACAATCAAATAAACCCACCCGTTGTACAACATTTTTTCAAGGTTAGTGCGGGTCTCGGTCCGTGGAAAAATTTTGTCCACCCCTATTCCATTCCCTCCACAACGTCTGGTGTGTGCGGCTGTTTTCGCGGCTTTGTGTTCTGTTGTATCGCCCCCCTTCATGTCATTCCAATGTTGCCTTTTTATAAACTCAGCCTAGGGTTGCGTGCCACACTTTCTAAAACCCACCACGTGCTCCCTTTATTTTGCTGACCAACGGATCCTTCCTTTAGTTGTGGGCCTTTTATTCATGGTGTTGGACTTATAATATTTCAGTTTCGCAGTAAAAAGATTT